>JADBJO010002997.1:85000-172500 GCA_016801955.1 Conus betulinus
TGTAATCGATTTTTAACAAAATTTCAGGGAGAAAGAAAAGCCATCGCCCAAATCTTGGAGGCTCTCGCATGAAATCTTGAAAATACCAGTGTTTTGAGTCCCTGCGTTCAAAATATACAAGACATAGCATTTTGAACTGTAATTAAACGAAAGCATTCGATGTAAAATAATTGTACATTTGAACTTCTGAGTAAACGTTCTTGTCTCTTCGAACGGATCAACGGCTCATACGAACACGTCATATTGTGTGTTTTCGTCTTTGCTTAATTATGTTCATTTACTTCAAACGTCTGTAAGTTCTTTGACAACATGAAGGTGACTCTAGGCGGTCTTATCATCTTATTACTGTGCTGACCATGAAACGACGTAGTGAATTGAACGAGACATCACAGGGCCTGTGGTCTTAAGAAAGAAGGAATGAAAGATAGAAGGAAATGAGGAGAATAGTAGGAAAGGAAGGACGGATGGAAGGAAGAACAGTTTCAAGCTACATAGCTCATCCGGAAGTAATTTGCCGGTTCGTATAGTCTACAAACGCTCGAAGACATACTTCGTCACAAAATCCTCGTAATACCAGACATAACTCCCAAAGGAATTCAGAAAAGAAATGAATACGGGAACATGAAGGTTGAAAGGGGAAGGGAGCGGGGTTTGAGTGGCAGGATAGGACAAGAGACAGCATCTGTATGCGTAGCCTCATGAGTGATTAATTGCTGCTTCTCATGCAACTCACAAACGGAAGATGCGATTCTTTGATATTCTTGGAGGGGAAAAAAAAAAATGATGATAATAACACCGCCTCATGTGTGACATTTCCATGGAATGCTGTATGAAGATCGTGGACAAGGGGCCATATAGCCCAGATCTTCTTCGTGTGTTTATTTGCAAGGTCTGTAGATGAACGGGGAGGTAAAAAGCGACATTCATAAATCCCAGCAATGTGTGTATGTGTGTGTGTGCGTGCGTGCGTGCGTGCGTGCGTGTGTGTGTATGTATGTGTGTGTGTGTGTGTGTGTGTGTGTGTGTGTGTGTGTGTGTGTGTCTCTCTCTCTCTCTCTCTCTCTCTCTCTCTCTCTCTCTCTCTCTCTCTCTCTCTCTCTCTCTCTCTCTCTCTCTCTTTCTCTGTGTGTGTGTGTGGGGGGGGGGGGGGGGGGGGAGAGGGGTGCGCGCGAGGTGCTGCTTGATAAGAATGCACGTCGTTCATGCGCTAGTTACAATGCGGTAAATGGCGGCATCAGGCGCTGACTGAATATCAATAAAGAGGCAAAGAAGAAGAAGGGAGGAGGAGGAGGAGGGGAAGCATAAGAAGAAGACTAAAGACGAAATAGAGAAGAAATTGAGAAAGATAAGAAAAAAAGACAAGACTGAAGTAGCACAAGAAGAAGAAGAAGGAGAAGAAGAAGAAGGAGGAGGAGTTCGAAGAAGAAGAAGAAGAGGAGGAGGAGGAGAAGAAGAAGAAGAAGAAGAAGAAGAAGAAGAAGAAGAAGAAAAGAAAAAAAAAAAAAGAAGAAGAAGAAGAAGAAAGTAAAAAGAAGAAGAAAGAAGAAGACACAGAAGAAACAGAAGCAGAGAAACAGACAGCTGAAAAGATCGAGTTCAAAATCTTCTTTCCATCAGCACTCAGGAGAACCATGGTAAATCACTGGCTGTTGACAGGCTGCTGCTGTTGCTGTCGTTGTTGCTGAGGTTGCAGTGAGATCATGCCACAAGTGAATTCTTTTAACGTTCTCAGGAACAGCAATCAAAAAAAAATGAAGTTTTCATCCGATTATAGTACAACTTGTGCGCACACAAAAAAAAAAGAGAAAAAGAAAACAAGAGTTCATCCAAATATTTGGCTAACTCCATATTGCACGCTAGCACTCTCTCTCTCTCTCTCTCTCTCTCTCTCTCTCTCTCTCTCTCTCTCTCTCTCTCTCTCTCTCTCTCTCTCTCTCTCGTCCGTGTGTGTGTGTGTGTGTGTGTGTGTGTGTGTGTGTGTGTGTGTGTGTGTGTGTTTTTTGTGTGTGTGTGTGTGTGTGTGTAATACCTGTGCGAAGTCGAGTCAAATCAAAATTATGTTTTCAGATGGTAAATGAAATAAGCATCATGTCTCCATTTTTACATTAATGATGCCATCCATAAAGGTTTTCCTTTGAAAGCATTAAAGAAGAAGAAAAAAAAGAAAGAAAGAAAGAAAGAAAGAAAAAATGAATGAAAGAACAGCACGAAGCTGCAGAATGAAGTTGTTTACATTATATACATTGCAAAAAGAATGTAGCATACACACATAGCCTTTCCCTCCCATTCTTTCACTGACAGTCACGCATGGAAGTGCTCGTACCTGTGTGTGTGTGTGTGTGAGGGAGAAGGGGGGGGGGGGGGGGGTTGGGGGGAGCGTGCGCGCGCACGTACATATATGTTTGTTTTTGTACATGTGTGTGTGCATGAGTGCGTGTGTGAGTACGTGTGAGCGCGCGCGCGTGCATGCATGCATGCAAGCGCGCGCGCGCGCGCGCGCGTATGTGTGTGTGTGTGTGTGTGTGTTGTTGTTGTTGTTGTTGTTGTTGTTGCTGTTGTTGTTAGAAAGCTTTTTTGTAGCGCCATTTGTTCGAGGTCCGAGTAAGATCATTCATCTCCTCTTTCTGCCCGCCTAGACTGAAGTTGCTGTACTCTCAAACTAATTCTTCCGTAATCGGTAATTTTCTTTTCTTTCTTTTCTGCGTACGCAGGCTGAAACTCCTGCGGACACTCCCTGTGTAGACAGGCAGTGGAGTTTTGTGTGTATGACCGTTTTTTATCCCGCCATTAAGGCAGTCATACTCCACCTTCGGGGAAGGTGCACGCTATGTGTAACGTGTCACCCATACCAACGGCCAAACTGGCCTTCTCTTCCGAAAGTTGGTGATGGGATTTTACGTGTGTGCAAGATGTGTGTTCACACACGGAACCTCGGTTTATAGTCTCATTCGAAGGACTATATGGGGAATGGAGTCAGAACCAATGTTAACTCCGAGGGAAAAAAATCCCCCTGTGCCGAAACGGCCCGGCGGAGATGCGAACCCGCAACCCCGGGATCACCAGAGTCCGGCGCTCTACCAACTGAGCTATTCCGGGGTGTCGCGTGAAATCTGGGAACGTGATATCTGGGAAGGCTTCCCAGATATCACAGAGTTTTTGGGGAACGCGTTCCCAAAATGTACTGTGATACCTGGGAAGGCCCGTGATATCTCGGACCCGTGGTCTTTCGGAGCTCAGCAAGGCAGAAAGAAGACGAAAAGAATGGATTTTCGAGACAAGGTAGGAAACAATTTATCTAGGTGCAATTGAGATCTTTGGCCTTCTTGTCATTTTATTTTTATCGCACGCGTTCCCAGATTTACCGATTTCACGATTGGAAGTTCAAGAAATCTGGGAACGCGTTCCCAGATATTGCGGTAAATCTGGAAACGCGTTCCCAGATATCACGGTTCCCAGATATTATACGACACCAGCCCCCATGATCAGTAATGAAAAGACTTTCCATAGGCTTTCATGGAGCTCTTTTGTTTCCGGGGTGAAGGCAGGTGAGGGAGGGAGACAAGGGTAGAGCATGAAACCTTTACTGACAACCTGCTGAGCTAACAACAGGCCACCTGGAGCCACCGTGTCTTGCACAGAGAACCATGTGTTGTTCCTCGCCGGTTTGAAAGGCAGGCAAACAGTCATGTCTAGGTTGTACGGTTATAATGAAAAGAAAAAAAAAAAAAAGAAAGAAAGAAAAAGAAGTATTATTAACTATAGAGGATCTCTTATGAGAAGGAGACAAATTTTTAAAAAAAAAAATGAAAACTGACTGTCACAAATAGAATCAGCAAAAACCAAATCGACCGACACGGAAACGCATGACGCTACTGTCTCAAATGCATACGCGATCTGAGAGAGAAGAGAGAGAGAGAGAAGAGAGAGAGAGAGAGAGAGAGAGAGAGAGAGAGAGAGAGAGAGAGAGAGAGAGAGAGAGAGAGAGAGACAGACAGACAGACAGACAGACAGAGAGGAGGGGGGACTGAACAATGTTTTGTTGGGTACATCAATTTTCTTTTTTTTTTTTTTTTTTTTTTTTTAACGAGAAAGAGTAGCTTGAAACCCAAGAGGTGTGACAAGCCCATTTATAAAACTTCTAAATCAGTACTTGAGCTGGCTGATAGAGAAGCTCGCCATTAATCTTCAGATATCTCTCATGAGCACAATTTCATTGTTCTAAGCTGTTAATTGTAGTCACAAAATCAATTTCATTGCCATCTTATCAGTGCATCAGAACAGATCTCATGCTCCCACCCCCTTCCCATCACCTTACCCCCCTCCCCCCTCTTCACCCCTCCACTCCGTACCCTGCCTTCCTCCGTCTTCTCCCTTCTCTTTTCCCCTTCTGCCCCCCTCTCCCACCTCCCTCTCACTCACAGCGTCAGTTTACTAGGAGACGTCACTGCGTGTGGAATGATCCATATTTCGCCACACCACACTCCATGATTCAATAGAATCAGTAGCAGTGGTAGAAGTAGCAGTAGTAGTAGTAGTAGTAGCAGTAGTAGTAGTAGTAGCAGTAGTGGTGGTGATGGTGGTGGAGGGACTGACTCGTGCACTCAAGCTTAAGTCTTACTGCTTTTTTTTTTTTTTTTTTTGTACGGCCCATCTTTCAATGCTAATTGAGAGGTTCGCAAACGGCAAAGTTTTCAAAAGAAAACTATATATATCACCAAGATTTGTAGAAGCGTGCAGAATTTTTTTTTTTTTTTTTTTTTTTTTTTTTTCTTTCTTTTTTTTCTTTTTTTTTTTTTTTTAATCAGTGCATTGGATGATGGTGCTGTTTTAAGTTCAAGTGATCGTGTAGTTTCAGGGGATAGCAACTCTGTCGCTAAAACAATGATTTGCCTGTCAGTATTGAAACGCTGAATATGGACGTCATCCTTATATTCCTTGTTTCATCATGATAACGAAAAAAGAATGTCTTAAAGTTAATATCTTCCACGCTTTGAAATGTTTTATAGGCTTTCTCAGATCTCCTCCCGCAGACCTTCCTTCTATCAATTATAAATTCAGCAATCTTAGCCTGTCTTTACAGTTCATACTTTTGCTTTTTTTTTCTTTTTCTTTTTTTTAACCATTTTGGTTGCTCTTTTCAGTATTCGCTTACTGTAACTGGAGCTTAAAATATGGGTACCAGATTATATTCCCATGTCCTAGATGTGGACGAACCCATTGACTTAAGATAATGATTAGAATGTTTCTTTGTGTAAACGAAATGAAATTTCGTCCCAGTCTGCCCAGCATTTGATTCGCTTTGTTGATTACCTTTTGAATATGTGTGTGTGTCAAAGGTCAGTAGATTATCAATTGTAACACCAAGGTCTTTTTTTTTTTTTTTTTTTTTTTTTTGCAATGTAATTGTTTTGTATTCTTTTCCGTTTCATTGTACAGTGACATTCACGGCTTTTTTTCCCCTGCATGCACTACTTTTTCTTTTTTCCTTTTTCTTTAAAATTTTTATTTAAGTCATTTTGGTTGTCACTATGTCCTAAAACAATGTTAGACCTACGTGTTTTTGTGTCGTCAGCCAATAATTTGAATGTGCTTTTGACATGATTTGGTAAGCCATTTACGAAAAAAAAAAAAGTAAACAAAAATGAACCAAGAATGCTGCTCTGAAGGATTCCACTTAGTAGGCCTACATCAGTTTTCGTTGAACCCGAACTCTTTGCCTCTTGCAAATCAAAAAGCTTTCGCTGCCTTTGGCGCTCATTTTTAGAAATAACCTTTCATGTGGTATTAAATCAAGAGCTCTGTATGTGTGTGTGTGTGTGTGTGTGTGTGTGTGTGTGTGTGTGTGTGTGTGTGTGTGTGTGTGTGTGTGTGCGTGCGTAAGTGCGTGCGTGCGTGCGTGCGTGTGTGCGTGCGTGTGTGTGTGTTTATCTTGATACATGACATTTGTGCCAGTTTCATCATCAAGATCAAGAACAAATGCTCACTTATACGTTCAGTAAAGTTATCAGCCTATCCATATCTGCTATCAGAAAATCATGGACACGGAAAATACGCTGCAACGGAAAAGCGCGAACCGGTAACTTTTTCTTCCCTTCATTTTTTTTTTTTTTTTTTTTTTTTTTTTTTTTTTTAGTGCGTCATCACGATTTATGGTGCGTCAATCTATACTCCTGTTCTTGGAACAGAACTTGGAGGACTAGAACTGAAGAAGAAGAAGCCATACACGATGAGTTGGCTGAAACCACAGCCGATCAGTTTGGGTGTGAAATGAAGCGGGTGGGGGCGGGTGGGGGGAGGAAGGAATGGAGTTGGAGCAGAGAGAAGTGTGGTTGGTGTGTGTGTGTGTGACGGTGGACGGTGGTGGGTGCGAGGGAGGTTCCAGTGCAATCACCTGTGCAAATCTGAATAAAATTGGAAATCTTGAAGTTTGAAGAGTCCGTCGTAATCTCTATCCAAACCATTGCTTTTTTTTTTTTTTTTTTTTTTAACTTCCTATGAAAACTTCCTTCTTATTTAACTTCCTTCTTATTTCAGTTGAAACACACATGCCAGCCTCTGCGTTTATTTCGTATTCATTCAACACGCAGGCGCTGTCGAATTTAATTTATCAGTGTTTTTGATGAGACGAAGATTCAACGAAGGACATTCTTGAAGGCGAGTGAGTGTAGTTGAAAGCAGAGACCCCATAACTTCCCAGGTGACTACATGATGCATCTTTTTACCGCAAAGCTTGCCCCTGCATTACGTCAGTGGGTGCTGAGAGTTTGCAAAGTTTTCACATTCCGATCACACCAACAACATGATTGATAAGAGGGACTGCCGCCTTCAGTGTTCAAGATTGACCTTGTGAACTTGAATGAGATCGGCTGCAAAATGTCCAAGTCAAAACCAAAGAATGGCAAAACTTCGTCTCAGGACTATGTGAACTTGATTTATACCGATTCTGACAGTGATACTGTGCCGGATCTGAATCTCCCACCGCTGAAAGGGAAGAAGACAAAAGTTAAAACGAAAACAAGGTAAGCAAAGTTTACATGTTGAACTTCCGTACCTTCTTTTTTTGTACAGTTTTTTGTTTGTTTGTTTTTGTCCATGTAGACTGAAAAACTTTATTGTCTAATTTAGTTGCTTTAATCAGCAATATTATACATAGAAAATATTTTGGCCCGAATTTTGTTTTGGTATTCGTATACAATTTAAAACAACCTACGTCTGACATTTGATAAGTAATACAACACACATGGACAGACATGCACAGACATCAACACACGTAGGTGCACGCTTTAAACACGCGTGCGTGCACCCCCACCCCCACACATATGAAGGCGAAGAAAGATGGATCCAGAAAGTTTTTTTTTTTTTTTATTGTTTTTTTTTAATCATGGGATTCATACATCAGTGTATCCCCACACAGTATGATCTGATACTCATGAAAACAGAGTATTTTGCGAACGACTCTTGAAACAATATCTTGTGAAGGTTTTGAAATACATGTGGGAAGAAGCTTTCGAAGACCGTGGGTGAGGATGTGGGTCCTATGAGACCCATACTTGTCACAGTGCAGTTTATATAATTGTCTCTGTCAACATGATCTAGATTGTAAATGACCCTTTCATTTGAGAAAGCAGTTGTGACCAGAAGCTTCATACTAATCATAGCCCAACCATGTTGATCAAACATGGAGGAAGGTTGCAGTGCACTCTGGTCAGATGATATTAGGCATGAAGCATGTGTGTGCAAGTGTGTGTGTGTGGGGGGGGGGGGGGGGGGGGGGGGGCTACATATTTACCCCATTAGAGAAGATTTAATCTATCGACGGAAAGAAGCTTAACGATTAATTTAGAAATTTCATTTACATCACAGGAAGATAGTGTGTGCCTGTCTGTCTGTGTGAATGTGTCTGTGCAAGAGCATGTGTGTGTGTGTGTGTGTGTGTGTGTGTGTGTGTGTGTGTGTGTGCACATATGCTTGCATGTGTGTGTTTGTATGTATGTGTGAAATCAATTGTGTGTGTGCAAGCATGTGCATGCAGGTGTGTGCATGTGTGATAGTGTGTTCATGTGTGTGTGTGAGAGAGAGTGATAGAGAATGTGTATACATTTGTGTGTGTGTGTGTGTGTGTGTGTGTGTGTGTGTGTGTGTGTAATCTTACAAACACAAGGGAGACATTTTTTACCCTAAAGTGACATAAACCTCTGAAATCCTGTAACAAGTCACAGAACTGGTTCGGATTCATGAGTCATGTGAGTTCCTGAATCCTTGCATGTGTGTATATCCATATGTATACTATATGGATCGATATTTGTAGAAATAAAATCTGTGTGAGTACACAACAAAAGAATATTTTGTGCAAACATAGACACTATCCCAGGATCATGTGATAGGTTCCATTGTGATGGGTGCTTTGTTAATAGATTGGAGTTATATCACAGCTCACAAACACAGGAGACTTTTTTTTTTTAACTTGAGCAAATGAACATTTGTGATTTGACAAACCTTTTAAGCCTTTCAGTTAATTGTCTAGATGGCTAAAACCGAGCAGAAAATGCAGCATTTCTTGTGCTTTACTCATTTTTTTCTTTCTTGCATGGCTGGATGATCGCATTCCAGACTCGATGAGCTATCCCTGATTGTCTGTGGAGTCGGCCTAGTGGCTGCCACAGCACCAGACTTTCCTTTGATTTTTTCCACTAGTTACAGGCATGTTCGTTTTGATTTTGTGGCACTTCATCTGAGGTAGCATTAGTTGTTCACTGATCTCTCTCTTATGAATATTCTTTTTTGGAGAGAGAGAGGGGAGAGACAGAGAAAGACAGAGACAGAGAGAGGGAAAGAGACAGAGAGAGAGAAAGAGAGAGGAAAGAGACAGAGAGAGGGAAAGAGACAGACTGAGAGAGAGAGAGAGAGAGAGAGAGAGAGAGAGAATTTTTTTCATTTCAGGGGAAAAAAAAAAAGAATAAACTCCTGAGAGGGAGACAGACAGACAGAGTGTACGAGAGAGACAAGAAAGAGAGAGGTAGGGGATCAGAGGGTAGGGTTAGGGAGACTGAGACAGACAAAGACAGAAACTGAGAGAGTAACAGAGATAGACAGACACTGAGACAGATGGACAGAGAAGAACATACATCAGAGAGAGACAGAGAGGAACACACACAGGGAGATTCACCCCCACATATGAAGAGATTGACAGAGAGTGGGAAGGGTGGAGAGACAGACAGACAGTGACAGAGTAAGACTAAGAGACAAAGAGAGAGGGAAGGAGGGACAGACAGACAGACAGAAACAGGCAGACAGATAGACAGAGGGAGAGAGAGAGCTCTAGGCAAAGAGGGAGAGGCAGACAGAGAGGAAAAGACAAGAGACATTAGGACCCGTACCTTTGGTTCATGGGAAGTGAAAATGCAACCGTTGTTTTTTTTTTTTTTTCAACCCAACCCAACATAACTGTACCACAACAGAGCTTTATGAGTACCATCGGCACTTGTTAAAAAGTTGTTGAAAAATGATGGGTAGTTGTGTGGAGGGTACTAGTTCATGAGATAGTTATTAGTAGTATTTTTTTTAATGCTGTTCTGAGTCCTGCATCATACATTGAAGGTTCAGAGCATTTTTTGCAACTGAATGACATTTGTGATTGCAGAAGAAATCCAAACTCACAGCAGCAGTCAGTCAGTATGAGCAGGTTCCAGAATGTGTGCTCACTCTGCACTGTGGTAAAAAGTTGTGTTTATTGCTCTCCTTCTGGGATCCATTGGAGCTCTGGGCATCATATCATACTGGTTGATGCAGCAGATCACAGACCTCAAGGATCAAATCAATGAATGTAAGTGATGGGGGGGGGGGGGGGGGGGGGGGGGGGGCTCTTTTGTTTGTGTCTCATCTTCTGTACCACCTCAGTGGCATTGCACACATGCCACTGATTCTGGCTTGCTGTCCACAGCTGTGGGTTGGGTTGTTCCGCCGCAGCCCAGGCACCAGCAATTCACAGGGAGAAGTCAGTGTCAAGTCATCATGAGGCAACCACCAGAGGAGACAGTGCACTAATGCTGAGTCATTTCCGTGGTGTTCAGAGGGCGCCTCCTCTGATTCAACATATGCAGGACATCAACTGCTAGTACTAAGCCTGCCTGCTGATGACAGTAATTGCTTAGTCGGGGAGCCACAGTGAGCAATTCTTCCTCTGGAGGGCATGACCACATTTGTCCAGTGACTGTCCCACAAATTTGCTGATATTGGGGACCCTAACAGAACCTTACCAAGAGTGTAGACATGGAGATGAAATCAGAACTGAGGTCACCATGAGAGCAGGGCATGAAGGTCCACAGAATTTCAGGCTTTTTTTTTTAATATGCTGATCGATGCATGAGGATGATGAAAATGGGTGCAGCAGATTTCCATTCTGCATGACAAGGCTGTGCTCTGCACTCGCTTCCACAATAAATTTACCAGTGTCAAGCAGGCCCGAGTGATACAGACTCCAGCAGTGTTGGCCAGGAAATCCTAGCAATACTCTCATAGATGCATCCAATAAGTGAATGAAACTCGTCTGTGATGTCCCAGTCTTCACAGTTGAACCTATAACAAACCCAGCTCTTGGCAGTACCCAGTTGGGGCTGAAAAAATTTCATAAGCAGCTGTGATGGGAATCGAACCCATGACTTCCCAGCTGGGAGTCTGCGATGCTAAGTAGACTGACTTCACCACAGCGGTTGTAGGAGAGCCTGCTCTGTTAGCTTGATTGTTGGTTGATTGACTGGTTGGCTGGTTATCTTTGCCAGTTAACTGGTTGATTTTATAGCATATCGGTTGGTAGTTTAGCCTTCCAGATAGCTGGCTGATCCATGAATTTCACAGGTGTTTTTCAGAGCAGGTTTCCCACATTTAAAGTAGTGATACTAGTACGTAGTAGTAGGGCCTACTTATCCTTTTCAGTATAGTATGTTTTCTTACATCCCCGTAGACGTCTCTTGAGCTTGTCGCATTTTTAGTCCTATTCATAAGCCTGATTGATTTATGCAAAGTTAACAGATTTCAAAAACCTGAATAACAGACAAGAAACCAGTGTGTGAATTATTTCTGTATCTCTCTCTGTGTCTGTACGTGTACGTTGCTGCATCCAGGAATCTGGCATCGACGCAACGGGTCTTCTGATAGATTGATCAATTGTAAAGAATTTCATATATGGCAGTCATTGTCATTTACTATCAATATTTTGTTTATTTTGTTTGTTTGTTTCGTTTCCTTTTATTATATGCTTACATGGTCATGCTAGGTATTATCAAAATATTGAATATAGTATGATTACGGCTTAATTTAGACATTTTATAACTTCAAATCATGGGAAGCATTTTCAGTTTATTTACAAGCAATAAATCAATGAAATAATACAAACTATACAACACACAACTGGGTGTGAGGTCAAAAAATGCTTTTGTGCATTGTGTTTGAAGATGGTCAATGGCTGTTGTTTCTATGATAGTATCTACTCAGAGAGTAAAAGTGAACAAAAACTGGATCAGAATGTTTGTGGAAGTATTATAATTATTATGCATACTTATATAGTGCCTATCCTCAGTTAGAGACCAAGCTCTAGTCTAAGCGCTTTTCAATCCACACGTGTGGTATGTGATGATATTATCTGCTTGTGCACAAAGTTTGATGGATACAAATAATCCAATAAAGTGGACCTACTCAGTTATGATGTTGTTCTTCATTTATGTGGTTAAATGCTCTGGACTTTGACTTTTCTAGCCACCTCGAGAGTTAAAAATCACTGCAGTGATAGGTATACCATATAAACAGTAAACAAGTAGGGTAACTTTTGCTCTCATTTATAAGAAAACCTAACACTTGTTTACTGTTTATTATATTTACTGTTCCCTGCCTCACTTCTTTCTCAATACCATATATATATAGTTACAAGTTTAGTGGATGGAGGAGGGGGGTGGGGGAGGGTGGTTGTGTTGTTTTGCACTGTTCTAATACCTGATGATTTGATATTAATCAACGACCTGCAGAAAGGGCAAATTGGGTCAGGAAAGAAGAAGAAGAAAATGGAAGAAGTGAACGAAAGACATGTCCCTAAAAGCTTTTGCTATGAGGACGTAAAACTGAACTATTTCGGTCAGTGGAGGGGGTACATATGTACTCACTCATCAGGCGGCTCCACACACCCTCAACAGTTACATTAATAAGCATCCAGGCTATCATACATAAGAACTACATAAGGATCGGAAATAGTTCTGATGTAAAACCAATGTAAAACAAGATTCAGTTATTCCTCTTCCATTCGGTGCTACCTGCATAAATTGAGTGCTTACAAATAGCATTGTTCAGTATTTGTCGCTTTTCTCAGTTGTTTTGCTTGTAAGCAAGTCTAGTGAGCCAAGCAAATTCAGCTTCTTAATATGTACACACACTCACATGTGTACACACACATGCGCACACACCTACATACACACACACGCACATTCACGCACGCGTGTGTGTGTGTGTGTGTGTGTGTGTGTGTGTGTGTGTGTGTGTGTGTGTGCACATGCACATGCACACACAAACACACACACACACACACACACACACACACACACACACACACACACACATAATGCCTTACATGTTTGTGGACAGTTCACAGCAGCTCATCATATTATCTAATGTACCGCTATCAAAACAATTTTATACCCATGCTTTGTACATATACTATTAGAAATATTTTTGAATCACTGGTATAAATCTGTTAATTATTTCTTTCTTTATCAAAGAGTCCAATAAGTGAGTATTTTATAGCTTCTCACGTTTTATCATCTCAAATCTACATAAAAAATAGGAAAGGACCATCTTCATCAGTTGCCTACTTCTTACTCTTCTCTCCCACATCAAAATCATTTGTAGTTTCCTAGTTTCATCATTAGGGTTTTTTTTTTTTTTTTTTTTTTTTTTTTTTTTTTTTTTGTTGTTGTTGTTGATGGGGTGGTGTCTTTTTTTTCCGTCTAATATCACCTAGAGTGGATAGACGTTAAATTTGAAACACACACACACACACACACACACACACACACACACACACACACACACACACGTTGTACGCGCGCACGCTCAGTTCTGCCTTTCAGGGATGTTTGCTCCTGTGTTCATAGTGACAGTCTTAAATTTCTCTCTTAGAAGGGGAAGAAGTCATGACCACACGTTAAATATTGATCGAGCACGAGTTATCTCTCTTCGACTCGCTACCCTCACTTCTCCGCCTTATCGTAATCTGATTTTTTTTTTTTTTCCGTGTGCTTTGTTTTTTCCCTAAACAGGCATAGAAATTATCCAGCAAATTCTTGAAGGAAAGCGACCGTCCATTCAGATCATCCGGACCCTGTTAATTTTTTTTTCACATTCGCATAAGGTTTTTGTTGACAAAAAAAATGACGACTTCCGGTTCGTTCGTCTGCTGTCTCCCCCATCTGTGGCAGTCGTCACGTCAGTCGCTTCACCAACATGAAGGCTCATCATTGATTATGTCTCCGCCCTGATGCTTTTGCGAAAGGCCAGCCCCATGAACGATTCCATTGATGACCCCGTCCCGGACAGCGCTAAGCTGATCAAGTTAGAAACCGGGTCGAGGTCTGGCGTGCAGTTTAAGCCGTCGAAAAGGATGAAGAAGCGCAGGCAACTGGACGCTTTGGTTGGCAACGACAAGAAGCTACCACGGCGCAAGCACAGTGCTCACGAGCTTCTCCGCTCCAACGACTCAGGGTCGTCCGAGGTTGAAGAGTTCGGGATCTTGCATGGACACAAGCTGGACAAAGGTAATTCTTTCTCTCCCCCCCCACCCTCTCTCTCTCTCTCTCTCTCTTTCTGTGCCTCCATTTTTTTGTTGGTCATGTTCATTTTCATGTGAAGGATTCGGGGATGGTACGGTGTTTGTGTGGGGATTTGTTTTAATTTGTGTGTGTAAAATGTGTGTTTTTGTATGGTTGTTAGCAGGCATTCAAGGTTTGTGGGGATTTGTTTTAGTTTGTGTGTGTAAAATGTGTCTTTTTGTATGCTGTTAGGTAGGCACTCTAGGTCTGACCAGCGCACTGGACTAACACGTAGGTCAGACATCTGTTAAGTCATAGCCACGAGACCCTCTTCTTCAATTCTCTCATCTTAGTTGTTATTCCATTTATCCATCAGCTTAAAATCATGCATAGTGTGGTTGCAAAACTTAGCGGATGTGTTGTAGCATACATGGACCAGTCCGTATGCAGTGATGCCTTCTTGATGAAACTGAGACTGTAATGTTTTGATGCTTGTTTATGTGCAGCTTTTTTTTTTAAGTATGTTTTGTACATGAGTGACCATATATGTGTGAAAATCATGACTGTTCCATTCTAGCTTTCATATATCTTATATAGAACTAAACTATGGATTTATTTAACATTTAAACAAAAGTATTCTATATTCAATATTGGCCTGGTTTTGTACATACTACAATGGCATATAAGCTCATTCTAAGATGTAAACAAGTCATGTGTGTATTGTCTGAAATTGAGCAGACAGAAATGAGAATGACGCAAATTTAAGGCATGGAAGAAAATGTGGAAAGTGGAATTTCAGGGATAAAAGCATCAAGGTTGAAGATCAGAACAAGATTTGAAAATGTACAAAGCAGGGAAGCAGAATTTTTGTTTCTGTTAATCAAAATTTCAATTCCAAAAAGCAAATGGGTACTCATGTTCTTTTTTTTTATATACCCACCAACTATTAGGTGCCAGAGAGGTTAAAAGGGTTTGAAAATATGAACACCTTTTTGAAGCAACTTGGCTTTAATTACATCTTAAACAGCTTATATTATTAGTCTTATTGAGGTGTGAGTCACTAAATACTCGAGGTTTTAAATCATTCTGTGTCACCAAGTATAGAATTGCATATACTTACACTTGTTCAGTAGACTTTGAGATTAGGACAGAATAACCAATGTTGAATTGTTGATATCTGTGATTCTAACAGGTTCAAATTCACATTTGTTCATGTAGTACTTGAGCAAAAGAACAAATGCGTAGTTCTCACAAAACTCATTTTGCCTGACACTCTTGAAAGAAACGGAGACAACCAATCTCTTCAAGCAGGGTGTGTAGCCCTGACACTGTAAAGCCAATTGTTGTGTTAGAAAAATAATGAATTTAAAGATTAAGGAGGCAGAAAAGGTGGTCGGGGTCATGGCCGCAATGGTAATGTGGCTGATTGATGTAAAGTGAGTTTTTTTTTTTTTAATGTTGAAAGATCATGGCAAACTGAAAAGCATTTCATCTTATTTAAAGATATTGGAGGAAAACAGCCTTTTTCTCATTTATTACTAGACGTAATATTTTGATTTTAAACCTTTTTTATATTCTAATACTAGATCATCATTTCAAAGGGAGGATTTAAAAAAAAAAAAAACTTTAGAATTACAACAAAAAGAAAAATAATAATAAATAGGTAAATGAAATAAAATATTGGACAAGAAGGATGTGTGGAAATAGAGTTCCCAAAGACGCATATACATTCAGGTAAATGAAGCACATACGCAAATTTCAGTCCAGATGCGTACAAATTTCGCTTTGTGCAGATTAGGATTACATACTTTTTTTAAATTGATTTGTGCTTTGCCTGGAACATCGAGTCATAGTCATTAGCCAAGTGTGGAGAAGTGTTTGCAACACAGCAGATAACACAGTAACGTGCACATTTGCTCTCATTCTCAAAAATGTCACACAACCTGCAGTGTCTGATTTTCTGAAGGAATAAAACCATGGTCCTGTAACAGGAGGTATAATTGTTGTGGTTTACCCTTAATGTGTATCAGATTCAGACAGTAAAACGCTTCTCTGATGATGTCAAGATGGCCACCACAACTGAATCAGAGCGCACTAGTTGAGTAACTGGTCCCAGTTGATTGTGTTGGATTTTTTAAGGGCATAATCTAGGAAATCATGTGACTCAAACTCAACTTAAAAAAAAAGAAGTTATAAACAGATTTCATTGTTCTCTTTTAAATGTCTTCAAGATTTATGTCTTCCTGAAACAGTGTTTGACTGAGGTTCCTCTTGTGGTGATTTGGGGGGGGGGGCTGCCAAGTCAGTGTACTTGAAATGTACTTGTGTAAAATATTCACAGATGAACACTTAAAAAGTAAAGTTGTTTTTTTTAGTTTACATTGTGCACAAAGAAATTTTTGTTTGTTTTGTTTTGTTTTGTAGTAGTCCCTCTGAATTAGAGAATTGGCACTAAGAAATTCCAGTCAAGAGGGTCATAATGCAAAAAAGAATTGTATTTTCCATTGCGAACAAAGTATGGCAAATGACATACATACATACATGAACGCGCATCTACCATCATCATTACTGTGATTATTATAGTTGTGAACAGTGAATATGCAACATCTCAAGTCACGAAATTAAAGGCATTTGGGCCGCAGATTTTATCATCACTTCTATTTTTCTATTTCCTTTGTCAACCTGTGAGGTCTTCAGACTTGTGGATTGATGGGCCCATGTTTTAGCGATGGGAAAATATTGAAGAGAGAGAGTGGTGTGTGTCTGTCTGTCGCATTCCTCCATCCATATGTCAGTCTGTCTCCATCTATCTGTGTATCTATCTATCCATCTGTACATGATTAACAACTCCTCTTATTATACATTACATTGATATATTGAGTATGTACAGACAGAATAGTAATATAAAAAGATATAGATTATGTATATATATATACTATAGAGACACATGTCTAAGAGTGTATGACAAACCATTGTACATGTTCACATGTAAAATTTATTCTGCAGTGGTGTGCTTGAAAATATCATTTTTTATTCATCTGCTGACCTTCTAAGATTAGAAAATGACCCTGAAAAGTTACAGGCGAAGGGTCATAATAACCATCAAAGTTTTATGTCTGTTGGGAACGCGCTGTCAATGCAAATTATACTCGGACACAGACCCACACACACACAGAGACAACCACACACACACACACCAACACACACACACACACACACACACACACACACACACACACGCATATATAATATATATGTGTACATATAATACATGGAAAGAGAGAGGAGATATAGATATGTATCACCATTCGGTGCAGTGAATTACTTGTTATATTCATGAAAGATAAAATATTCATGAATGATCAAACGAACATCCAAGTTCCTAAAGTTTATCTGGCTGTCCATCTGTGTGTGTGTGTGTGTGTGGTAGGGTGTGTGTGTGATGTGTGTGTGTATGTGTGCGTGTATGTTGCGGGTGGCATGTGCATGTGTGTGTTGTGTGTGTGTGTGTGTGTGTGTAAAAATTTGTTGGGAGGGAAGGAGGAGATAAAGAGAAGGAAAAGAAACGAGGAAGGTTCTCAGTGCAGTTCTTGAAATACAGAAGTAGTAGAAGCTGTATACCAAAACTTTTGAAAGGGTTGTAAGAGAAAATGAGACCATCAAAACATTCCAGTTTCCTTCAGAGTGATAAACACACAACACACAAGCTATAGGACAGACACTTGACGGGCACGCACATGCACACAACACATTGCACGCATGCACGCGTGCGCGCCGCACGCACCACGCACGCACGCACACCACACACACACACACACACACACACACACCCACACACACACCCACATGTATACACACACACCCACACACACCACACCACCACACACACATTACTCCACACATGCGCATACAGTGATACACACACACACACCTTCACAACACACACACACACACACACACACCATATCACCATGCATATAGTTTATTTCACATGCATACTTTGCACTCATCCACCACACACTCAAACACTCTCCCTCACACACACCAACACACACACACACACACAACACCACACACACACACACCGGTGCACACACACAAACACCACGTGCATGAGGACATTCACGCACCCTGCATGAATCACTTCATCACGTTTGAAGCACGGATGATTTGAACGGATGATTCTATGTCCTAGCAATAAAAAGTCAATAATGTTTTTTGTATGTGCAGCGCATACAACTGCCATTCAGATGGGTGTATTGGGGAACAAAAAGACGTTAAGCTTGGGAAGAGGCATTCATATCGATGGCAGCAAATTGTTTTTTTTCTCACTGCCCTTGGTACAGCTTTGGTTGAAGAATATTGATTAAACTTAAAATTTGCGGCTGCTATCTTCACAAAGAATACCTTATCTTCTTCTGTGTAAATAATGATACTCAGGGTTTCTGTTCCAAGTCTGATGAAAAAATGTATGGTTTGCAGTCTTCTGGTGCTTATTTAGAAGATGTGAATGATGATGGCCCTCTTAGAATCTTGTCCTGAATGTGGTATGTGGAGAGAAAGAGGGAGCAAGATTTAACATTGATTTCCCCTTTGGGTCACTACACTTTCGCCAGTAGATTGGTTCATGTTTGGAGTGTACCATGGTAAAACAGTTTCCACTTGTGTTTATTGTCTTGCGTATGAGGTGCGTGGTCCGAGTCTATTGATTAGTATTCTTTTGAGAATTTTTTAGTCCATATTAGTTTTTAACATGCCCGTAGATACAGCAATGATTAGCAACAACAGGGAAATTTGTCAAGTATGATGACAATAAAGAATTGATTTGCTCCTTCTATACAAGTTCTAACACTTAAGAGAGCACACATGTCAGACTTCAAAAACGAAGAAAAACTGGAATGAAATGTATTATATAGTGGGGGTATACATATTCATTTAACAGACACCTTGCACGACCGGTGTAGTTTGCTCACATAGTTACACAAAATGTAGCTTTCATATCACATTGAGAATTCAGACATACTTGAGTGTGTTTCAGTTTTGGGTATGAGGGTCTGTTTGGAAAAAAATCAAACATATGGTAAATTTATTGGTAATTAGGATCTTTTTTTCATGGACTGCGTTGTTTTGTTTCTTTTTTCCAGTTCAACAGTTAAAATAAAATACATTTGTTTTTCGTATTTTTGATGGACTGTGGACTCCTCCTGATTCGTGCAAATGAATTCTTTCCTGAACTCCTGAACACGAATTTCCTTTGGACATTGTTTCTTTTTTGTGGCGTTTACGGACTGAGCAGTCTTGAATTTAGAATTTCAGGGGCAGTTTGACGAAGTGCTGGCTGGCCTACACTTGCACACGAAAGGCAAAGCTGACATGGGTTAGAAAAGCTCTGACATTGACAGTCCATGAATAGGATTCCTGCAGTTTGCTTTAGTCAGCTAGAGTCCCGCAAAACGAACAACACATCCACCAGGTGGAGGTTTCGGTGAATCTCACACACACTGGTAAAAACCACGTTACGAGGTTCAGTAATTCATGTTAATGACAAATGCAATACCATTAAATTAGGAATGTTCTCTTTTTTTTTCAGCTGGACCTCTTCCAGTTGTTGCTTCACCTGCTACTCTCTGATGTGTGCGCGCTGATTGTGACCTCATGTCTCTTGGCCTGCGCCACGCTCATCTGGATGCATCTGCAACTCAAGCGCGACTTTAACGACCTTAAGGACAGATTGGAATTAGGTGTTGGCAGGAAACCTTTTCTTTTTCAGGAGATAATTATCTTACTGGAATGTTCAGTCTTTGATCAGTTGATGTGACTGGGGTTTTCGGCAAAGTTGTTTTCTGTTTGTGTGTGGGGGGTGTTTTTTTATTTTTGATTTTCAGGGTGAAGTGAATTAGTCTCTAAACTGAAGATAGATTTTCCATGAAAATTTTTTTTTTAATTTAGCTGGCTTCCTGTTATCGACCTCTGATATGTGTGTTGCTGATGGAATATACAGTGAACAGAGCCATGTGGTTTGTCATTTGGTCAGTATTGTATTTCAGTTTCATTTGCTGAACAAAGCCTCAAAACCCAATTTTCCAAACACTCTGGCCTATGTTGATGAAACAATGTTAGATTAAACAGAAACATTCAGCTTGGGCAGCAGAGGACGAGGGAAAGAGGTGTTGATCATAGTCAAATAGTTGCCTTCATATATATGTGTATTTGTAAAAAATGTTGTTGTTTTTTCCATTCAAACAGATATGGATTTTATTAATGTAATTATCTGGATCGCTGTATGGAAATTGAAGTCAGCAGCTGTTCTGTTTCAATATGTCCACGTCATCATACACTAGATTCCTCAAGCGGACTTTTAAGAAATTTGCATGATTGTTTGTAATGCAGTGCATAGCATTTCTGTTCTGTCCATGTTATTTATCTTTAGACCAGTTGTAAATTCATGCTTATCATTTTTAACAACGATACTGTTTGTGTTATGCACAGTGTGCATCCTGCTGATCATGTCTGCAGATTTATTTTAAAACTTGTGGGAATTGGCCTCTCTGAATGAATCATGGTGAACTTATTCTTTATTTGATGTCTTTCCACAAAAGTTGTCTAGAGTTTTTGTAAATAAAGGGGAAAAGCCTAGCTTTTTAACAAAGCAAAGGCAGTTAATGATGCAACTATGCAAAAAACACTTTGTACACTTGCACACCCACCCACATATGCTTTTTTTTACTCTTTCAATCTCAGACATGGATTTACATTTTATTGTTTGGATGAAGGTAGGATTACTAAAGTAATCGTTTCTCTCTGACAGTGGAGAACAGAAATGCTGCCACCCCAGAGGAATTCCAGGCTGTACAGTCTAAGCTGAGTCAGATTGACAAGTCTCTGAGTGACATTCAGACTGGAAAATCAGGGATACAGAATCTGAATAAAAGCATCGTTATCATGCAGGCAAAGGTAGAGTAAAAGTACTGTGATCATGTTGTGTGCATGTAATTATTGTTGGTAGGAATGCTGTGGTTAGCAAATCTATATTTTACTGATATTATAGATTCGGGTTTTATTTAGCCATCCAGGAAAGAAGAAGTAAACTGTTCGCATTTCACACCTTGTGTAAATACAATTTTGACATTTTACATGCAAGACAAAATATTGTACAACTCTGGGGCAGAAAAAAAAACCGCATTTGCACATGTCATACAAAGTTAGTGTGCGTGAAACAACCCAAATAACTTCAGACAATTTTTTTTTTTAGCACATATGACATTATTCTTTTACTCTAAATTATGCAGGTATGCCTTAATTAACAATGAAACAGCTGTTTGCAGATTCTAACAGAGACAATAAGCTGTGGCAGTGTTTTGTGTTAATATGTATCCTGTCCTTATATGTGTGCATGAGCTGACTCTGACACTTGTGGCTATGGTGTTTTAAACACTTTTATGGGTGAAAACTGAAAAAAACTGCCAGGTACAGAACAAATGAGACTGTTTCTGCATTTGGTAAACAGGTTCAGTTACTGCACAAAAAGTGTAGTAAGTTTTTTTTTTTTTTTAGAATGGTTTCAAAATGTTTGAAAAGTTTTTTTTTCTGATACTGAAATCTGTTGAACCTAGGAATTAGATCAATGGAAATTCGGATGATTTGGTGTAGTTTTAGTCATTGAGTCACTGAGAGAGTGAGAGAGAGAGAGAGAGAGAGAGAGAGAGAGAGTGTGTGTATGTGTGTGTGTGTGTGTGTGTGTGTGTGTGTGTGTGTGTGTGTGTGTGTGTGTGAACTGTTTTGTTTTTTTTGTAAGTGTATATGTACACTTTTTTCATTTATTTTTGTGAAACCAGCTTTTGTGTCTCTGTAATGTTAAGTTAAAAAAAAAAAAAATGAACTTGTTTGATTAATATTAAGGTTTGGAAAAGATTCCCTGTAGTGAGAAAGAAGAGGGATACACATGTGTTTTAGTGGAGAGGGGGTGTGTGTGTTGTTTTAAATTAGTATACACCTGCATGCATGCATATGTATGTGCAATTAAGCATGTGTGAAAAAAAATAGATGTGAGAAGAAAAAAAAAACAGGAAAGTGAATGATTTGATTGCAGATGTTAAATTCTTAACCTGGTACTATGTGTTCACTGCCATAAGTTTCAAGAAGCTGCATACTTGTTTCAAAACGCTTATTTTCCAGCCTGGTTATGGATGCTCTGTTGTCAATAATAATCAAATAAGTGCTGAAAATGCTTGCTTCCAAAGGGAAACAATGGTCCATACACATGTACACTGTTTACTCACATTCACGTACTCCAACAAGGTGCACGTGCATGCATGCACACACGCACACACACAGACACAGAGAGACAGACAGACAGACGCACGTACACACGCACGTGCATGCTAAAGTTGTCAACTGTATAAGTATGATTATGTGCCTGCGTTTGCCATGAGTGTGAAAGTCAGAGATCTTCTTTGATGTTTCTTGTTTGAATTCTCCACGCCCCACTGAACCTTTTTGGCGAGGCTGTGCTGGTTTAATCATGGCCACTCTGCTGATGTACAGATTGCCTCCCTGGAAGCGGCACAGCAGCAGCAGCAGCAGCAGAGCATCCAGACCTCAAACAGTAACAACCACGAAGACGTGGCTAAAGTAAGGCTTTGTTGGAGCTGTTGCTTCTACTTCTGTTGTAAACATTGGGACTGCCTCTAGTAAAGTCAGTCAGTGTTTCTTTGTTTTTGTTTTTTTTTTTTTTCTCATCATTTTTGGGGGCTAGAAGTCACCATAGGTAAGATTTTTCTATATGTGAGATTTTTTTTCCATGTTCAGTCCCATCATTAGGGTAAAAATCTACATTCCGCATTAGAATGTGTTGCCTCATTCTCACACATCCTTATCTCATACATATGCTGTCCTGATGGAATAGGATTTAAACCTTTGACTGCCGAGTATTTTTGTGTGTTGGATGCCAGAGAATTATAGGATTTTTTCCCCTTGTGGAAGGGGGAGCGGGGGGGGGGGGGGGGATTTTTTTAATCTTATCTTTTAGCTCTCTGTCAGGAATCTGTACAAAAAAAATCATAACTGTAGGTGTGCTGTTTTATGTTTATATGACAGCAGGTTAGCTCATGGTCTGATGTCCACCTGTCATCTGTCTGTCTCTGTCTCATACTTTACCATCCATTTTCATGTTTATTGGAAAAGTCTTAGACTAGTCAGAGCATGACTTGGAAGTCATGTACTTTACCATCCATTTTCATGTTAATTGGAAAAGTCTTAGAGCAGGACTTGGAAGTCACATACTTTACCATCCATTTTCATGTTAATTGGAAAAGTCTCAGAGCAGGACTTGGAAGTCACATACTTTACCATCCATTTTCATGTTTATTGGGAAAGTCTCAGAGCAGGACTTGGAAGTCACATACTTTACCATCCATTTTCATGTTTATTGGAAAAGTCTCAGAGCAGGACTTGGAAGTGACATACTTTACCATCCATTTTTCATGTTTATTGGAAAAGTCTCAGAGCAGGACTTGTAGGAAGGCAGGCGCAGACAGTTTGGAGTGTTGGAAAAGAATTGCAGTCGTGGGGAAGACATGCACATGGTTACTTCAGATGTAGGGCAATTTAGCTGGATATCAATATACAAAAACAAGGAAACATTCAGTTTTAGAGAAGTGTCTGCCCCCAGTTCCTGATCTTTAGCATTAAGGACCTTCTAGAGGTGATAAGCTGACTTTATATGCAGCTCGAAAATACCAGTATCATAGTTAGTGTCTTCAAAATCTCAGTAGTGTGAGAATTATTCCTGTTGTAAGACTTCTTATAGTTTTGTTGGATTTCTTTAAACTTTATGGGGGTTTTTGTATAAAATCCCAGTTGTGAAAAATTAACTGAACTGCACAGGATTGTGAGTGCAAAGCGGCAGAATCAGAGTTACTTCAGTTAGTTGTGGGAAATGAGAGCAGGATAGGCAGTGATGATTATTTCCAAAAAATTAAAGGGTCAGATAGATGCGAAAAACTTATTTCCAAATTCTCAGGGGGTCGCAAAAAATATTTAGGGGGTCACACTTTATAACTGCCTGTAAATGTGCTGAAAACCACATGCACGCACGCAGGCACAAATCACAGGGAAAGAATTAGATAAAAATGGATGAGGTGCTATCAAAAAAGGTGAGAAACACATTCCAGATTATGCTAACATTATTTTATTTAAATTCCTGTTCTAATGCTAATAAAGTGTCAACTAAAGTGAATAAGTGCGAATGCTACAGTATCTGGATTTTAACAGTGAAACTTGATATGTGGAATGTCCTCTGCGATTATCATCACAAAATTTACACAGCATGAACCAGTTCGTCAGTACTGAAACATTTTATTATTTGACCATATTCCAGTTGCCTTCCAACAATCGTTGGGAGCCCTGTGACAAACAACAGGCGAGTGATGTGGTTCATGGAACATTTCATGAAACTATGTAGGCTGGCCACTCTTGCGCTGTGCGCTACACATCCCTATGTCTGAAATGGAGCCATTTGCAATATCTGAACAGGTTGTGTTGCATAGATTGCTTGATGTGTGTTCCATTCGCTGAATGAGCTCCTGCAAGTCACGGATGAACTGTAGATTTTGTCTCGTAGAGGCTGAATTACATTCGGTTGTCCATGTGCTCGCACATGGCCGAATCACATGATCTTGTGGTCCAGTCATCGACACTTGTTGGTTTACAGCAGAGAAGAGTTTGAAAGCGGAAGTTGTTCATTGATTGAGAATATTGTAAAACGTAGAGGAAAGACGTTTTTATTGACTTCGATCGAGACCGATTGGACGAAAGTGCTTTTATGTGATGCACTGCTCGGAGTTACAATGCGTACAGGAGAAAATCAGTGTGTCATGGTAAATTCTGCTACATTTTAGTGACACACTGGACTGAATGCCAGTGCGTCAGACAGGATTTTTATGCATCAAAGACGCAAATTTGTGCATAAGAATTATCACTGGTAGGTAGCCACGCATATCTTTTGCCTTCAAGCGAACATTTCTTTTTCCCAAAGCTCAAAACACTCCACCTTAAAAGCAGTTTTATTCCCAAGTAAATTCCGGAGCTGAAATTATTGTATTGTTCATAGGTCTTGTCCTGGACCTCATTAATATCACTGCAGGTTTTTTTTTACTCAGTATTAAAATGTACATACTTATGAAGTTGATTGTATGTTGCAGTGTGTTTGTGTGTGTGTGTGCCTCTGTGCAGTGTGAGTTTGTGAATGTTTAGGTATGTAGGGTTGTTTGTGTGTGTGTGTGTGTGTGTGTGTGTGTGTGTGTGTGAACATAACAGTGTCTTTGAACACATTTAATTTTTTTAGCAGCATGAAATTTTACATCTGTTGTTTAATTGTGATCTGTATGTTAAAAAGCGGATTATTCATGTATGTTTAATGAAATCACAGCTGTGTTCTTTGATGCATATTACATGATTAATTGTTGATGCTTATCAGAAAATGAAGAATTCAGCTAGCTTTACAGTGTTACTATGAAGGGGATAAGAGCAGAAATACATTTGAAGCACAAAACTCTCAGAACAATGAGCCATTGTGGTATTGTTGCTTGCGTCACAGACTAACAACAGGGAGATTAAAATCTCATCAAAATCACAGTTCTAGGAACCGAACGGTTTTGCTTCACCGGCTTGTACCGAGGACAGATGTGTGCTAGTTGCTCAAATGGGTATGCAGGGTCAGTTTCCATCCACATTATGGATGCGTCTTTTGCTCAGTTATGTGACTACGGTAGCAGTTCTCTGTCAGCCTCAGGCCCGTTTGACAGTGGGGTCTACACTTAAGGAAGGATGAAAAATAGCCATATGATAAAGTCTTGAGGTAAGGTGAATTTCCACAGCAGCCATCCCATCTCCATGGATCCCTTGAATAAACAAAAAGCTCTGTCAGATTCTTTTGGTCTTCCTGCTCTGCTGTAATGGTAACCTCAGTTTTCAAGTGACTTCAGGCATCCGGGTTGTCTGATGATTACACGATGTTGATAAACTACTAAAGATGATTAGTTGAATTTTATACCCAACACAGAAATGTCTGTTTTATGATTAGTGACACCAAAAGCTTGGTAATATCAAAGTTATTACTGTAGCACTGACATGATTGAGGGTGCGACAGGACCGTCTTCAGTGTGGCTTTCCATATAGAAGCCATTATATTTGTTAAGCAATAAAGTAGTGGCAGGTTTCATGTGTTTTATAACAGTATTGTAGGTACTGTATGCCATGTTGGTGAATTTATTTAATGCTTAGTTGTTTTTTCATCAAGAAGGTGTCATTGCATACATACTTATGTGCTGCACCAAATCTACTGAGTCATGTTACCACAGTGCACAGGTGTTGCAGGTAAAAAATATGTAAAGGAATATTTAAGAAAGGAAAGAGGTGGATGAGACTTGACAATGCATGAGTTAATGCATTAAACTAACCCTGTGTGTTGGAAAGGCTTCAGTGCACAGTGAAAAGACTTTGAATTGATTTGTAGTGTGTGTGTGTGTGTGTGTGTGTGTGTTTTCTTTACAGGCAGTGGCAGATTTGGGAAGTGGGCTTCATTCAACACAGGAAGATGTAAAAACGCTGAAAACTTCACAGAATCATTTAACCACTAACTTGGAAGACTTGAGTAACAGAGTTACAGCACTCGAGGTAAGCATGTATATCTGATGCTTCTGACTGTGTGTGCGTAATGTATATGTCTCCGCTTGCTGACACATGCATGTACATGTGTATGTGTGAGTGTGTGTGTGTGTCTTTGTGTGACTGAAAACTTTTGAAGGGGTAGAGACAGCAGACACTGCATGAAAAAAAAATTAAAGCCTCGTACAGTCTATAAAGGGAGGGAATTTTTATGGGAAATGTCTTCAAAGAAGCGAAAGGATTCACTGATGTTCTGCATCTTTTAGTAGAATATCAACAAATGTGACATGCAGATTTCAAATTTATCACTATTTTCATCCTACAAGGCTTCTTTTTTTTCTTCTTCTCGTCCCTCAACCCCCATGAAGAGTCAACAGGCTGCTGCGCAGAACTGAACACCAGGTTCCTCTAGCTCTGTCCATTGTGTGCCAGGGCTTGCATCACTGTAGACAGTTTCCCTGCCAATTTGTAATGTTGTCAGTCCATAAATGTTTCTGTCTTCTCCTCTGTCTCCCTCCATCAACAGTGCCTGGAGGATTCTTTTTGCAAGGCCATTGGATTTTTTTCACTTGATCATACCATTGTAAGTTCCTTTCTTAGCTGATGTATGTAGGTTTTCATAGGTCAGACGTAGTGTTTGATCATTTAAAGCACTTTTTCATTGGCGATATGTTCAATGTATCTGATGTTTGGTAACTTGTGAAACATCATTTCCTTGGCTTGGGCTCTGCTTTCCAGACCCATTAAGAGGATCTATGTTTCACATGCAGAAAAGGAAATAGAATGTACCAGTGGACTCGGGGAATGTTTCATAGAGATGTTGTCGACCTACCATTCAGTCTGGATAGTGCTGATGTCTTTGCTGCTCTTGAGAGGATTTCTGGTTGGGATCCTGCATTGCTAATGATTGAACTTGACTAAACCGAAGCAAAGTCAAGCATTCAGCCACCACCATTTCATAAAGATTGCAGCTTTCTCACTTTAGAGGAAGGTGTCATAAAAACGGTGGATGGAATATTGCTATGAGTTACACAACAAACAGTGCAAAGGAGATCAAATTGTGTCAACGGTATCAAGATTTCATGAAATGAGGATGATGATTTTTTTTTTCCAATACTCCGTGAAGATGCTGTAGCAGCAGTGAAGTGGCTAAGATGTGGTATGGCTGCAGGCAGTGATACCATTGCAGGACTCTCAAAACATGGTGAAGAGGCATTACCTGATATCCTAACTGCCATCTGCCGCAAACTCTGGCACACCAGTGAGTGCCTAAAGCCATGGACTCAATCATTAATCCCCATGGAAGGAAAGTTCCTGTGTTGCCAGAGTTGCAGCGCAATCAGTATGATCTGCCATGCAGCAAAACATTGCTCAAAATCATGGGAAATGAAACAGGAAACAAAAAATGCAGCAACCACGTTTAACCTGCTATTTGGTGTCAATGGAATTTGAAGTTTGAACACATTGTAAGCATGTTGTATGTTGAGTCGAAGTTGACGCTGGATCATTGAACCAATAATGTGCAGATAATGGACAAGTGCAGTGTTTGTTGCTATTGACAGGGTTCTGATTAATATAAGTTGCCCTTGTCAGAGTTTGATTCTTCAGTGCTGCCTAGTTGTCCAAAAACTGTGGTTGTGGTCATCTGTTCAGTATGGTTGTGGTCAAGATGTGATGTGTGTAGCTGTAGAGGCTGATAAGGTGCTAGTGATAGCAAACTCTTTCGTATCAGCAGCAGAATGGTTGAAGAGTGTGGTCACAGTCGAAGGATTTATTTCCAAAACAGTAGTTGGAAATATGTATGGATGTGCAGAATCCGTCTGGAAGGGAAGGTGTGGTGTCAGAATCAAATGCTGAAGGTCTGCGGGTGAGTAGAAGATGCATGAATGATTTTTTTTTTTTTTTTTATGCTAGCACTGTAAGGTCATGTACAAAGATTGATAGGCGTAGAATTATGCGCACTGAAATAGAGCATAGAGAAGAGAAATCCTGCTTTCAGTTCTCAGTTTTTTGTTTGCCCGTCTTTTTTCTTCCTGTCCTCTCTCTTCACAAAACACTCACTTCCCATTTCTGTGTTCAAGTATGAAGAACTTAGGGAACTTGCTTATTCTGTGTGTCTGTCAGTCTGTCTGTCTGTCTCTCATGCACGCATACAGACACATTTACACATTCACTCTCTCTCTCTCCCTTTGTCATTCCTGTTCTTTTTATTTCTTTAATATTCACCAGTGTTGAAAGAAGAAAAATACACATTCCTTAACCCTTTTACCACTTGACGTTCTATTTTGCATAAATCCCCATCACCGGCCATTTAAAAAAAAAAAAAAAAACTCTTTATACCAGCATATGTGAAACGCAAATATCTCTGGAACTTAACAAATTAATTTTCATGCATTTTTTTTTTTTTAATAAAATGGAGGAGATAAAATGTATTTTTATTATAACGTGTTAGTAAAGGTTAGTCAAACAATTTAAAATTTTTAGTAATTTAAAGTGCAAAAAAAAAATGCTTAATAACAAAAAATGAATGTTATCTTTCTCCACATAAAAAATATGAAAACATGCCAACACACTCTTAACAAGGGAGTAAAAATGCTCCACTCACAAATGAAGACCAAAATTTTGTAATTTGTATATCCAACAGAAAAATGGAAGAAACAGCCATAAATCCAACTACTCCAATAGCAGGGAACACACATACGCGCGTGCGCGCACACACACACACACACACACACACACACACACACACACACACACACACACACACACACACATTCTTTTGTCTAACTGGTACACATGAGAAAGAAAAAGGGAACAAAAACGCGCGCGCGCATGCACACACACACACACACACACACACACCTTTCACTCTCACTGTTGAAAACAATTTTTTTTTTTTTTTTCATGAAAGCAAGGTCATTCATTGCCTGTTGGTCACTGGAACCTGGGGAGCCATTCAAGCTGATCATAATTCCCACTCAAATACATCTCTCTGCTGCTCACCTCTGACATGTGTCAGTTTGCCACACCCCCTTCAGCCTCGTCCTGCGAGCCAGCTGTGTTTGAAGTTCATTGCCTTTTACTAGTCTTAGCTGTTCATCTTGCTTGCCCCCTCACATACACTTTCAACTGTCAGTCAGGGCTGGTTGGCTCAACACCAAAACACTGGGCTCATGCACTGAGCCTGCATCTGGTCTGATCTCCCGTCTTCTCTTCTCTTCTCTCCCCACCACTTGGCACACCAATGCCTCACTTTGCAATAATTCGGTCAAGCTCTCGCTATCCCATAATGTTTCCTGGTCTCTATCTGGGTCTTCTTCATCTTAACCCTCTTCAGTATGCACTTATCTGAGCTTAGTTACACCGAAAAACCATCGCAAGATAGGTAACTCCGTAATTTGAACATGATTACCCAATTAAAAAATTAATTTAAAAGAGAGGGAAGGAAAGAATGAAATGAAAATATTTTTAAAATTCCTAAGAATATATATGTTGCTATATCGTAAGTTTGAAGAATGTCACATGGGCCATTTACTCGGGGGGAAAAAAAAAAAATCTTCTTCTTCAGAACTTTCTTCCGAATTGTTGTTCATTATACCTGGAACCTCATCCCAGTCAAAATCTAGGTCACTCTAAGCTTCATTACCCAGCACTTTCACTAAATCTTATGCCGTAAATTCTACAAATCACAGTATCTCCATCACTAAATCTCATTATAGAACGGCAGAAATCAAGGTTAGCCATGGTGAAAAACAGCATTTCGACTTCAAAACTTTAAAAATTCGTAACTCGAGAACCATGGTACACATCAACTCGCGTTTTTTTGCAGACGGTAGAAAATGGCTACAGGAAGAAGGAAATCACGTTCTCGCGAGACTTCCTTTTCTACAAGAAACATGGCGGCGCCCATTGTTGCCACGTGTTTTACCGGGCGCTGGCAGGCGCTCAGCGTTTTGGCTGTGTGATTTCCGGTTGGGCGCTAGCGGGCACCCACTTGTCAAGAGAGTTAATCTGGATCAGCCGACCGGCTGTTCAATATTTTCAGCATCTGATCTGTGGTAAATGTACGGCGAGGTCGAGTAGGTGAAGTGCTTGGTTGTGACGTCATGATGAATGGAAAAACAGTCAGTAAAAAACACTTCACTGAACAGCACTCTGATGAAGCAAATGGCTGTGAGCACAGGTCAGGGAATCCCCCAACTATGACGTTTATAGCTGGCTTTCTATCTTATCAACTTGGAGAGTAAGAGTATCCAGAGTTAGGTAACCCTAGTTGGTCGCATTTAGGTGACGTCGGCGATGAGCCAAGTGATCGCAGAAATGCGACGTCGGTGTCGTAAGGGTTAATATATCTTCAAACACATACATTAGACTGTTTTGTGAGTGTGTGAAAAGAGAAGGCAGGTTTGTAAGTAGCGCTGAGAAAATAAAGAGTACAGCTTGGCTGTATTGATGCCTGTCATTGTTATGGCTATCTTGTTAGCAGTATTTATGGCGACTGTGAACAGGTGTCATTGACCCAGATCAACAGCACCCTGTCCCAGGCCGTCAGTAAGGCTGTGGCTGACTGAATCAGCAACAGGTGAGAACTTCATTTGTTCAGTTTGCTTTGTATTCTGTTTGAGAGTGTGTGCTTGAGGATGTGTGTGTGTGTGTGTGTGTGTGTGTGTGTGTGTGTGTGGTTATCATGTGCACTTTGGATGGTTGAGTTTGGCTGTTAGACAGTACAGGATTAAAGTGAAATGAATACATACGTGCTGCAAAACATTTTCCAGTATGATAGCTGACTGCCATATCAGATCTGCATGTCGTTCTTGTTGTCAAATGAGGATCTGGTGCATAGCTCTTCAGCTCTCTCTACCCGCTTCACCTGAAGATTTGGTATAAAATTTAGACACAAAGACAGATGCATTTATGTGCACACCAGCTGTATATAAACCCCTTTCAAGACCATATCCATGCAGAAAATAAATCCATATGTCTAAAATCCACTAACTCATGTTGAGGATTCTATAACATATAATAGATTGAAAGTCTGTGTCATGCTCAGCTTTTAAAGGAACAGGTGAATGTCTGCTTTAACAGTGGGACAGAAGAGATCCCATATACAATGCTCCCACTTGTCCCGATTTTCTTGAAAGTCTGAGGAAATCCACAGGCTGATTCAAGAAAAAAAAAAGAACCCAAGAACAACAAAGAATATATGTTGTTATTGTTTTCCCTGTGAAACAAGTAAATGAAAGTAAAACTGTCAGTCTCTCTTAGCATGAATTTCAGGAAGGGGGATCAATCGGTATCAGTTTTGCTAGTCATTCCGAGTGGTTTTTTTTTTGCTAGTCAGGGTGTGAGTTGATTTCAAATCTTGGGGTGCCTGTTGCCCACAGACTCACATTGAAGCCCTGAGCCAGTTCACCAGGCCCTGCAGGAGCAGGTGGGCAACGTCCATCAGCTGGCCGTCAGCCTCAACCAGTCACAGCACATCCTGCTGGAGGCCCTCACACCTCAGGTAACCTCGCTGTTTTTACTGTGACCCTGGGTGTGGCTGTCCTTTGTGAATGTGGGCTATGTTTAGACGCTATCGTTTTTAAAATACTGTGAAAATGTTCTGTCATGAGGTCAGAGCTGCCCAAATGTTATCTTTTTTGCATAGCATACTACGATTTCATTAACAGTGCTATGCATCAACACTTTTTGGTGAAATGCTACATTGAAAAACATATAAAAAAAAGTTTTTTAAATTGTTCCATGGACTTTATCGCAGCTTGAACGGAACAGACACAATGTAAATTTCAAGACAGTAGACTTATTGGTTCTGACTCCATTTCCCATACAGTCCTTCGAATGAGACTATAAACCGAGGTTCCATGTGTGAAAGCACACATAACGTCTTGCACACCTGTAAAATCCCATCACCAACTTTCGGAAGAGAAGGCCAGTTTGGCTGTTGGTATGCATGACATGTTACACATAGCAAGCACCCTGGGGTAGACATGGAAAGAATGAAGGAAGTAAGGGTATTGAGTAACGATATTGGATGACATTGACTGGATGACACAGGAAATGACTGAATGAAGCGTCAGTTGGCAGCTCTTCAGTTGGCACTGTCCAGGTAGGCAGCCTGATGTGTAAACGAGTGTGGATTATAAAGCACTTAGAGCTTGGTCTCTAGCCGAGAATAGGCACTATAAAGTATTCATTATTATTGTTATTATTATTTCGCCACAAAGTGTCCAAGTTTGGTGAGGGGAGGAAGAAAAACCAGAAGAAAGATTTTAATGATGATCGCGAAAGACAATACTGACTTTGTCACCTTATCAATTGGTATAGTGGTCAGTGGTTTGCATTGGTGATAGGTCAAGTCCAAGCAGAGTGATTTCAAGTGAGATTTTGATTTTAATAGTCAGTCATCGTATCAACTACAGAACAAAGTGTAACTGAAAGTACTCAAGTGATATCGCATGCGAATACTACCCTTAAAATGTCAGAATGCTACACTTTCTGCTTTGTAAGATAATGGATCTTTTTTTACTGTCTCCATTAAGTCAGAACAGGTACTACTGAACCCCACTGAAATGACACAGCTTTGCAATGCGGTATTAGTTCCCAGTGGTCTGTCTCTGGGACTGAGACAAGAAGACCCTGAGTGTTGTCACGTTGGTTTGGGAAGCTGGACTGAACAGAATGAAGATTATGTAAGGGTGTCACTTTTCAGCTTAAGCCAGATTTCCATTCATATGAAATATCTGAAAATACTTTCAGCCCCACAAATTTTGTGCTGTTCAGTTAAGGCCTAGGGAAAAAGATGTTATGCCATAATTTCTGACTCAAGGGATGCCACTTTTACGCTCTGGCAAATAAAAATGCAACCTATGAAAAAAAAAGTCTGAAATCGCCTTTAAGTGGAGTCATTAGTATTCAGCAAAATACTTCCAACATGACCTTTTTTAGGGTCCAGTCTTTGTCAGTTTTGCGAAGTACAGAGAACTGACTGACTGGTACGGCAAAGAGCAGTCCTGGTTCAGATTGACAAACATGCGTTTCATCATAAGGGTTTAATTTGTAGGTTAATTATCCTGTGTCACAGGAAGGCAGTGAATACGGGTATAATTTGTAAATTAATTATCACTTGTGTTGTCACAGGAAGACAGTGAATAGGGGTATAATTTGTAAATTAATGATCTCTTGTATTGTCAAGGAAGACAGTGAATAGGGGTATAATTTGTAAATTAATGATCTCTTGTATTGTCAAGGAAGACAGTGAATAGGGGTATAATTTGTAAATTAAGGATCACTTGTGTTGTCACAGGAAGACGGTGAGTAGGGGTATAATTTGTAAAGTAATGATCATTTGTGTTGTCACAGGTAGACAGTGAGTAGGGGTATAATTTGCCAATTAATGATCACTTGTGTTGTCACAGGATTCGTCGGCCTCAGACACAGCAGATCTGACACAGCTTCAGAACAAAGTGAATGAGCTGCAGCAAACCCTTGAAAAGGTTTGTTGTCCTGTGTGCTGCAGACCCTTGATTGTGTGTTCACAAACGTGGCAGTGCTCCTTTGTAAGACAGTTGTTTTTGACATTGTAAAGTTCTTGCTTTTTTCCAATAAGAAAACAATTTTACTGATGGAAAGAATCTCTCTGAATTATCAGTTGAGCTTCTGTCCTCAGGGAAAAAAAGTGGATTTTTCCAGGTTCTTTCATTCACGCGTGTTCCTTACACTACCCCTCTTGTCTTCTTCTCCCTTTCACCCACCATCTCCTTCTCCCCCACCCTCTCTCTCTCTCTGTCTCTCTCTCTCTCTATCAATCGATCAATCTCTCTCTCTCTCTCTCTCTCTCTCTCTCTCTCTCTCGTTCTCTCTGACCCGTTTTTTTCATTGTTTTGTATGTGTCCATTTCTCTGTCTTCTTTTCTGTCGGTGTGCATGTGCAGAAGTTTCGGTAGTGTGAATGAGGATGAACCTGTCAATCAGCGCTCATATTTACTGTAGTGTGATTCTGCGGAAGCATGGGAACATCTTTGATATGTGTATGCATACCTTTTTTTAGGGACGTAAGCGGACACATCTCCTGCTTTTTCCTTTGAATCAGTGTCTTGAACTTCTGTGTCGCTGTTTCTGCAGTGTTCCTGTATGTGCTGTAAGATGTGTGTATGTGGCTGTGTTTTCTTTGGCTAGTGACTGAGAACTGATTGCCCCCCCCCCCCCCCCCCCCCCCCCCCCCCCCCCTGCTTTTATTTTTTGTTTTGACATATTTTCACCAACTTAAGCTTTGGAAACCCAAGTACTTTTTTTTTTAAAGGCCAAATATATTCAAATCTGAATCACACCATTGTTTTTTTGTTCAATAAAATCTAGTGGTGGATGTTGTTTCTGTCAATTATCTGATTACAGAAAATCCACAATGAATCCATAACTGGCGTGCTGACTCTTTTATTTGTCTCACACGCTGCCACTGAACTGAAGTTTCAGGAGAATATACAGTTTATACAGCTCTCTTTATTGTTTTTGGTTTGTTTTTTTTATTTAGCAGCACCTAGGCTGGTAAACTGCCCACAATCGTGTTCAATGACAGTCACCTTTCACTGTCACCCTATCATACTCAGTACAAACAATATTATGTAAAAGCCTTTTGGATTTGAATCAAAATGCTTTGTGAGTAGTGACTGCTTTTGCATCAGTAGCTGTCACTGAAGAGCTAGTCATAAGGTCCAAGCTTCCCATATATAACCTTTATAGGAACAACAAAATGAAGCATCACCATGATAGAATAGGAGGGAACAGTAGTTAACTGGTGTTATACATGTGTGTGTGTGTGCGCGAATGTGTGCATGTTTGTGTGTGTGCATGTGTAGGGTCTACTTCTGTTGCACCCAGATGCAGGCAGGGGAGAGCAACTTGACAGAGGCCAATTCTTCCATGGACCTGTCATCTCCCCCACCATCAGAAAATGTATTCCCCGAATTGTTGAGAGAGCATGAAGAGTTCATGCATTTCAGAACTGAAGTTTACCAAGACCTGAGTGTGAGTACTGAGATGTGTTGTTGTTTTTTGTTCCTTTTTTTTTTTTTTCTTTAGGGTGTTTTTAGGGGGGGGGGGGGGGGGTAGCTCCGAGTTTGAGGACAGGATATCAGTATCTTCTGTTTATCTGTTCTTGAGTAACATTAGTTCCAGGAGGTTCAGTTGAATTTTCCTAAAAATTTGTGTCAAAATTTCAGGTAGTATGTTTGGATTGATTGGTCCCAGCTGTTTTCATTAAACCTACCTGAAAATTTAAGTAACTGGAAGACAGATTTCCAGTTTGTTCAATCAGAAATAATACCATAAAGTCCACTTAACGTAATTTTCAACAGAACCAGCTGCTGTGGTATGATTATGAGCATCATAGACTTGAGGGCTAAGATTTCTTGGGTTTGATTCCTGTCAATCATTCATTAATAGGAATTTTCAGCTTGAGCCACCTCTTACCCACAACAAAGTTATGGGTTCAAATGGGAAGATTGGAAGCATGCGGTCAAGATTCAGCCACTCAGTGGATACATATTGGAAAGCGTTGCTCAAATTAATTGACCAGCGCTGCAAGTGCCGTGTTTGTTCGGCCTTCTTGACTCTTTAATACGTAAGAGAAGGAAGTGTACTGCTCTTTCATGCAGTCTCTAACAAGAGTGGAATTCTACATCATTAACTATATCATCCTCATCCTCAGTGATCATTGTTGAAAGAAAAGGTATTAAATTCTGTGGTCCTTCACGCCCTGCTTTTGAAGTGACTTCAGTCAGTTCTGATTTTCTCTCTGCATATATGCCCATGGAGGGCTGGTGTGAAAGTCAGTTGTATCGGCAAGCCCATGAGGACTGTCATCGGATTCACTCGGTGGTGCCGTGGAGGGGATGCTCCCTCAGCTGGCTTTGTGACCAGGCTGTGATTGTTTCTTTTTTTTTTTTTTTTTCTTTCTCTGCGCCACCTCAGAGGCAGTGCACCCACGCCACTCATTCTGACACCCCGTCCACAGCCACAGCCCAGCCGGCCCCGCCGCAGCCCCGGCACCGGCAATACACAGGGAGCAGTCAATATCAAGTCATCAAGAGGCAACCCACCGGAGGAGACACTGCACTGCTGCCGAGTCACTTCAGTGGTGTTCAGTGGCGCCTGTTCTGATCTAACATACGCAGGACACCACCTACTAAGCCCCCTACTGACGACAATAATTGCTTAGTCGCGGAGCCGGCGTGAGTGAGCTCTCCCTCGGAGGGCGCCACCACGACCGTCCAACGACAGTCCCCCATGGACTTGCCGATACCGGTGACCCGGACGGAACCAAACCAAGGCCACAGACGTGGAGAGGACATCGAAACTGAGGTCACCATGAGAGCAGGGCATGAAGGGCCACAGAATTTGAGACTTTTTTTTTTTTTTTAATGCTGATCGATGAGAATGAGGATGATTAAGATGATGCTACGGATTTCCATTTCGGTCTGAGACTACATGACAGGGCTGTATTCTACGCTTCCTTTCATAATATATCCCGGCGCAACCAGGCCCAAGAAATACAGACACCTGCAGTGTTGGTCAGGAAATTTGAGCAACACTCTCAGAAACGCATCCAATAAGTGGATGAAACTCGACTGTGTGGTCCCAGTCTTCCCAACTGAGCCCGCAGCAAACTCAACTCTGGGTAGGAGCCGGTTGGGGCAGAAAAACCCACATGACTTCTGATGGGATTCGAACCCACGACCTCCCAGCCGGGAGTCCGCGACGCTAACCACTTCGCCCACGGCGGCCGGTGTGATTGTTTCTTTGGGCTTTGTGTATGATACACTATGTTTTATGGATCAGGACAGGCACCACTGAACATGATGAAGTGATTTGGGCTGCAGTGCGGTGTCTCCTGTGGTGGGTTGCCTCATGATGACATTGACTGTCCCCCGTGTATTGCCAGTCAGGCTGTGACGGGACAAACAAATGGGTGGGTGGGAGTAGTGTTCCTGGGGGGAATATGGAAAGTATGATAGCTAAAAACAAAAACAATATGAAATGAAGAAGTGATTTCCACTGGACAAAATGTAGGCATATTAACCAATCACCTTGCTGGAAAAAAAAAAAAAGGGTCCCCAGAGGCATGTCAGAGTGGAGCAATGATGTTTCATTGGCAAGATGTTGACATTACGAACTGGCAGAGACTTATCAATGTTAAAAAGAAGCTGATACGAAGTTTAAGCTCCACTGTTTATGTTTTTTGTGGGTTTTTGTTTGTTTGTTTTTTTTTTTCACAAAATATAACAACAATTTCAAATCCATGGTCATGAAACCTCTACAAGTCAGTTACTGGATGACTGAGCAAATCATATGACTTCTGGTCAGCTTGTTAAAGAAAGGTATTTGTTGACTCTGTAGGGACAATGGGAGAATAAAGGGGATGGGAATCTGGAAAAAGGCAATAAATTGTGCATTCTTAAATGCAGACCTGGTGAATCAAAGGGAAATCACAAGACTGTAGTGTTGTTTCCTCAAAACATTGCATTGCAATGGCAGATCATTCGTTTCATTCACTGCATTGAATAACTGACATATTTTGATCTATCTTATGGCTTGCATTGTATCTGCATTTGTCTTTGAACTAATCTATTTTGTCAGGATATCTGCCATTGGAAAGATTAAACAAATACTGGTGTTATTTTTACGATTTATGCTGCTCTAACTTGTTTGTAATGATTTGAGTTTTACTCAGTTTCTGAAATCTTTGTCGGCATGATTGTTTGCAGAGTTTAAATGCCACAGTGGCTTCTATGAATGGAGCCATTGGCAGTCTGAGGAAGGATATGGGAGACCTTTCTACAAAAGTCACCATAGCCAACGGCAATATCACCAGTATAGCAGCCGTGGTGAAGGATGTCATCAGCTTCATACACACACATGATCTCAGCACTGGAGAGGGACCAGATTCCAGCAATGTGAACAGGGACAGCCAGGCTGAGAAAGACACAGAAGGTAGGAAGCTGACCACCATGGTAAAATATGTGCATCATAAAATACACTTATGGAGAACATAACAAGAATTACAGAGGGGAGGTGCCAACCATTATGTTTTTTGCAGTTCGATGTTTTGCTCAGTAGAATTTCATTCAAATTCATGGTCACTCAGTTTATTTTCCAGCTGAGAAACTGCTATGAATGTCCATCTAGTGGAATCACACAACACTGACAACTTGAACAATTTCTGATTTGGTTGAATCACCATAAATTTGGCAAATCTGGTGGCTTGAAGCACTTAGTTTGCTTCAAATATTTATTGATACAGGGAAGCATTGTGCTGACAGATGATAGTTTTATTCCAACAAATTGTACTGTGAAATGATGGAGACGGCTGGCATCTCAGATGGAGTATTGCATTTGTAACTTCATCATCAGGGCAGATTTTCATGTGAGAAACTCAGGCTGCTTTTCATCAGGAGAGTTGTTCACCTTCGTGCACCACCACCTATATGTTTTTTCTGGTTTGTTGTTAAAGTTTTACAAAAGATGTTGTTAGGGACAACTTGGGGACCTCATTTTCTTGTCTCATTCCAAAGAGACTAGCTCTCAGTGTAGTGGGTGAGGGGGGAATGTTACCTGTTCCTTGGAAGACATGGATCTTGGACTTGTTATTTTCTTTAATGAAAATCTGCAGTCTGAGAAAAAAAAGAGTTTGAGGTGACCTGTTGAATTTCTGTGAGCAAATTTGATGGATAGAGGTATACCATCCATGCTAAGCACCATTGTAAATAAACCATAATTGACAGATGTGCCTTTTTTAGGTGGTGATTCAACAACGAAAAACCCCAGTTCATCAAACGTTGGAGGGGATGAGGTCCACGAAACGACTTCAGCATCTCATCGCTCAAAGGCCTGAACCCCTCAAGGCTCAGGTAGGAATTTCTTTGTTTTATCTTTTTTTTTCTTCTTTTTTTTTATTCTTCTTTTTCTGTCAAGAAAATCTGTGTTCAGTATAAAACATAACAAAATATACACTCACACACAACAAGGTAGGTGAAAGCGATAACAGATCAGTTATGATTATAACAAAAAAGTATGTACTCAATAATGGAGAGGGGGAAGGGAAATAAGATAGCATGAGGGAGAACGACAGATAAACAGAGTCGATAGGCAGAAGGGAAAGAAAAAGTACAGAGAGGAAGACAGACAAGCAAAACATATAAGGCGAAACCAAACATATTTTGAAATGTGGTAATGGTTGGTTTTGCAACATAATTCTGTTCACATAGTAACTGTATAATTTCTTTTGGGCTGGTATGAGGCTTTATGATTTCTAGGACGTAGATAGCCATAGGTAGGAAAGTTATTTCAACTATCAGTCTTTTCTTTGGTTGTGCAGAGTTTCACATATTCATTTCAAATAAGAAGTTTCATATTTGGCAAGCTCATGATCATTTTAATACTTAAATTGATTTTTGTTTACATTTACCATACTCCCTTTTTTTTCTTTTTTTTTTTTTTCTTTTTTTTTTGAGTTCCAGAGAAACCCATGAAACTGGTGGCTCTGTTATTCAAAAAAAAAAAGAAGAAGAAAGACAAGGTTGGTTTCAAAGAAAGCCTGCAAGTCCAAATCTCACCAGCCAGAATCACATGAATATTAAATAATGGATGTGCAATAAAACCTCTACAATGGCCTTGAAGATGTCATGACAATTCAGTTTTTGTAGAGAGGGGTCTTTACAGGAAGGTTGACTGTCTGGCAGTTCACAGAACAAGAAAATGCTGAGAATTTATCTTCACGTGACGGTCATGTTGATGCATGTAAGGATGACGGGATACCCAAGGGTCAGGTCAGGTGTCATGTTGCATAAAATCAAAGAATAGTTCTTGTTTGTTTTGCAAAGATCCAATTCAGCAGGGAAAAAAAAAAAATGTTTGAAATGACTGTTAGCTGGAAGTTAAGACAGGCTTGGGAGTAGAGGTGGATGAAGGGTAGAGTAAGTAAGTAAAGAACAGGGCGCTTAAGAGACTGACCGCTGTTGTCTGGTTTTCAACAGTTTAGCAAACTGAAAAGTCATGAGAAACTGAGAATAGGTTGCCTTGTTGGAAAAAAGAGAGGACATGTTCTATAGAGGTCAAGAACATTGTTGTAGTTTGAAAGAAATAATCACTGACAGAATGTTAGTTGCTGTCGGGAGGGAGTGGTTTTACAGAGAGCCACTAAGAGGGGTTCCACTATAGGCTTCTATAAACTCGCTGGGAAGACAGAATGTGACTTGGCGACGAATTAAGTACATTTTGGTACAAATCATGATCGAAGAGCAGGTCAAGCAGGGCTTTTTTCACATTTTTTGACATTGCAATATGTTATACTTTTTTAACTAACTCCCGTTTTGTACATTTCTCAAAAGAAAATGGAGGCCTTTAGGTGTATTGATATGTAAACATATATAAAAATTTAGTAGGAGTCAGGACTACAGATGTATTGATATGTAAATATGTATGAAATTTGTTGTGAATCAAGACTACAGATATATTGATACGTAAACATATGTAAAATTTGGTGGGAATCAGGACTACAGATGTATTGATATGTAAACATACGTAAATTTGGTGGGAATCAAGACTACAGATATATTGATATGTAAAAACTTATAAAATTTGGTGGGAATCAGGACTATAAGCTGTCAGTGGGGAGGAATCTGAGATGGGGGTTGACAGGTTAAGAGGACTGATCAATCTGTGAAGAAGTGTGCACTCTCATAAGTGCCCCAGTTCTTTTATTTCATTTTAAGGAAGAAAAATCAAAAAAACTACTTTCATATCTTTCTGTATTTATATGAGAGAAATTCCACAATGATTATGTTATCCCTTACCGGTTCTGTCATATCCTGTCTTTGTAAAACATGCCACTGAGTATGATAATTCTCCGAGAGTCAGGAGGACCCATCATAAACTGAACCAACAGTTAAACAGCTTTGATGAATATCAAGGAGGTTTTTTTTTTCTCTAACATCTCCTTTTTCTTTACAGCCAGGGAAAGGGAATGACTCCTAAGCCCCCCAAGAACAATGGCACCAGAGTGTGCCATGCAACATTCCAGCCGTGATGATCAGACACCTATACGCTCTGGTTGTTGTGCTCCATCTGCCGTACACTCCATTGCAGACCAACTTCATTAGATGTGGTGCATCACTCACTGTTGTGTTAGGCAGTGGTGAACTTCTTGTTTTCATTTTGTTTGTGTGTGTGCTTATATGTACATATATATAATTGGAATGGAGAGGTGTTTGGGGGCTTGGGCGGGGTGGGAGAGTATGGTGCATGGGCATGGTTGAAAGATCTACTTTCTCACACATTTCACTTTTTGATTTTGTTTTGGTTTTGTGTTTCCAATCTATCAGACATTCCTTTGTTCATGTGACTAATCATTGTTTGTGATCATTTTTCATTTTTAGTTCTTTGTGATCTTTACTGAAAATGTGATCGTTCAGGCTGTGTGTTGCTCCTGATGTTTTTTATTTCACATATAATGTCTTCTCTCTTTCTGTGTTCTTATCCCAGATCAGCGATGTGATTCCACAACTCTTCATGGTCATACCTGCATTTATTTTTGCTGTGCCAAAAGCCTCATTATCATTGCATTCATCATCATCTGCTGAGCCATCTTCAATGAATGTGGTTATTTCCATGAGTATCTGAATAACAAAAGAACTAAAAAAAAAAGTTTTGAGTGAATCTTTGTGTGAAGAGGCATTTCCTGAAGTGGTCTCAGGATAACTTCCCATTGACAACTCTGCTGTTTAGCTTTATCATGTGTTCTTTGGCAGTTATTATTTCAGAATTCTGTTTGAGGTTTCCAGTGCTTTTGTTCATTGAAAGCAGCTTTATGGAGCTGTGAAAAAACGTTTCCAGCAAAATGAGAGCAAGACAAATCTGAACATTGTCAAGTGCTGCGACAAGAAGATGGTTGTAGTGCGACTATATAACCTGGAAGTGGAACTTGTGTGGTTCCACTATTCGACAAAGAAAATGTGAAAATTAGGTCAGTAAGTGCGAAAACCTTCAATGGTCAGGGCATTCTTGTCCATCATCATGTGCGTTTGCAAATCTTTCTTTGGATTGAGATATAGAAGTGGGGGGGAAGGCATATGATCTCATGTTTGGGTGGGGCTGTAATCAGTAATTTGAAAAAAATTAATAGTAAGAAAAAGTCTTTGCAAAAAAAAAAGACATTGAGACTGTGACACATATGGGTTAGTTGAAAAAATGTAATCTTGTGCTGTTATAGTTAGGAATGGTTACCGAGTCTTGGAACCTGTCCAGATATTGTGTCAATGTTTGTTTTTCCAAGGATGTGCAAACCCATACTCCCCTGACCTAAGTATGTAGAATTGAACAAATGTGTACAGATCTTGTGATTTTTAGATGTTCATTGGCAATTGTGACCCACAATTAAGCTTTTTTGTAACTGATCTGCTTATGTATCATATGATGTTTACAACTCATAGGGTGAATGTGCTTGCGTGTGAGGTCAGCTTGTAATGCATCTGTAGGAGTTTGCAGTGTATCAGTATGAATGAGATCAGTTTCTATGAGTCTGTCTCTGAGTATTGCATCATTCTTCAGATGTTGGAAGTGGGCCGTGGGATTTGCTGCGCACTGCATCACTTTTTAATCAACATGGAATGAGGAATGTGACGGGGTGAGCTTGAAAAGTCTGAACTGGTGTTGCTGTTGTTTTTTGTGTTCACAGGAGGAGAGAGAGAGAGAGAGAGAGGGGGGGGGGGGGGGGGGGGTTGTTTCAAGGGGAAGGCACATTAGTCCCATGCCATTCATCTTGGCTGTCTCATTCCCAGCCCTGCCCATGTTTGTCCCATAGCAGCCACTGGGGATAAGAGTCCACAGGATGCAGTCAGCATCAAGGGGTCGTGTGATGGTGGTGGTTTTTTATTTATTGGTTTGGTTGGTTGGGTCTTTTTTTTTTTTTTTTTTTTTCAGTGGCGTGGGTCTGTGATTCTCAAGTCAAACAAAGACATGCTGATGTCATCAAAGAGTGAACTTGAATATCAAACTGACAGAGCTTATGGTTGTGATGTACAGTGTCCTGTATATACTGCTAAGTAGAAGCAAGTAGTTGCAGTGTTAGTTTTATATGAATGTGATGATGTTTCATACATGTCTTTGTGTTCAATTTGTAAAGCTTGTCTTTTTTTTTGTTTGTTTCTTAGTTGTTTTTAACTCAATCGTGAATTCAAATTAAAAAGACATCAGTACCGCTTGATGTCATGATACTGCATTTTTTTTTTTGTAATGGTTTTCAATGACATTGATATCTATATCTAATTACACAACACCCCAAGACAGGAGAGGGGAAAAAAATTTTAGACTAAATATCTTCATACATGTGTGGACCAATTTACACACCTGTGTGAACCAACACAAACACCAAATAGTTCCTGACCTCTACACTACCGTGCTGAATGTGGTGAGGTAAGGTAGTGTAATAATGCTTACAGCCCAGCTGACCGCAAAGGTTCATATCAGGGCTGTCACCACGTTGAAGTCAATTCACAAGTCATCTAAAAGAAAAAATTTTTAAACACCATTCACACATCTCTTTATAATACACCTAAAAATGCACCAGAATTCGTTAAAAATCTTTCTTGTGTAAAATCTTAGATCAGATGAAAAATGTTAATCTCCCTCAGAAATTCAAAGATCACCTCAGGCCGGACATCTCTGACTGAATATGGTGAAGTGGACATCAAGATCCAAATTCATAATTGGAATTAGTAGTTAGAAACGGTATAAACCTATTAGTATCATTACACAGGCAAATTACTGTTGTTGTGGTTGATTTCAATGGTTTGTGCATCGTGGATCCTTGGAAGTGCTGGTCAATTAGTTTTGTCAGAGCAGTCTGATTGTTTTGCAGTTTTGTTCCAGATTTTCACAAATTGGTGTAAAATACATCTTTTTCCGTTTCCTTTTTCATGTTGTCATAGGATTAGAAGGAAATACGTTATTATGTTCAGTGCTTTCCTTTTGTCGTGATTGAGATTATTGGAGTGTGAAGGAGCGATAGGTGTATCATGAACTCATATGCAACTGATTTCTTTTCCAGCATTTGCTGCTTATATGGTGTTAATTTGTTATGCATGTATGTGTACATTTTTAGATTGCCTCAAACACAGATGTGTGAAACCTGTCTGTTTTAGAGACAAGATTCTCTTATCATGAATCACTTTTGCATTTTTTCTTTAAATGTGCTCCACTAAAAACAGCCGCCATCTTTGTATGCAATTTAAATGTTATGAACTCTTTTAAACAGACATGAGCACTTATACATATTTGGGGATGGCTGCATGTGTTAAAGTAGTTTTGGTCCGGGAAGCTTATCTGCACATCATAACTGCTTTTGCATCATTGTAACTGTTATTACTGGCCTTCCAGCTGAACATATTAATCACTTGCAAAGAATTCAAACTAGTGCAGTCCCAGTACTCGGGCTAGGAAGCGAGTATGCCCTCCCTGATAAATTAAGATGCCAGCACAAGACTGCAGTCCTCATGTTCCACCATTTTGATTGGTCAGTTCGACGGGCCAGTGTCCGTCCACTTTATTCAGCACGTACCATTTTGCTTGCTTTCTTTCTTTGTTTGTTTTTTTTTTTCCCAATGAAAACCTTTTGAGATGTTCTTGATGCAAAATAGAGTCCACGGGAGAATGCAGCTCTAGTTTCTCTGCACCACATGTTTTCAACACACTGCCAGTCACTGTGCTTATAATCCCCAAATCAAAAAAAACCCAAAACTCCTGAAAACATCTTCAGAAGCATTCACCAGAGCTGTGTTATAAAATTTTTGTGATACGTAGGAGAGGAGTGGATGAGAGTGGTCTGGTAGTATTGAATGGGAGTAGGGAGGGAGGAGAAAGGGGAGAGGAAGGATTGGCTTGAATGTGTTTGACTTAAATTAATGGTGAAGGCACACTACATTGAGTTGCTGGTGCATGATATTTGAAAGTTGTGGGCTTTTAATTACAACTGTTGTTATTGTTAAGTGCACCTGTCCTGAAAAAGATACATGTCATTCTGCATATAACCAGAATATGAACTTAGTGCAGTAACAGAATGATGTGGAGTGTATTCACAGTTAAAATTAAATCCAGTTTATCCTCCTTTGTCAGTTTTTCATTTGGGTCTGAGAGACTGTCCTCGACTTTGCATTATAGAGTGAGATCAACAAGAACAAGTCCTGTGACTGCAAGCTTTCAAAACTGCCGTGCACTTACTAGTTCATCATAATCATGCTGAAATGGAGACCATTTTCTGATGTGAAGCCAACACGTTTCAGTGTGGAAAATACCAAGAGCAAAGAAATCAGAACTTTTGTTTTCAGGGGAGGGGGGGGGGGGGGGGGGGGGGGGGGTGTCTTTTATGAGAGATATCCCAGTGCAGTGTAATATATGAAAAGCAGAATGAGGCAGTTTTATGAATCAGTCTTGTTTGTGGTTTTCCATTAGAATCAAATTTACGAAGCAATACATGCCAGTTGAATGGAATACCATTGTTCCTCAACCTGGTTTCAACCTTTTTATGCTTTGATAGTCCCATTTTGCCTCAGCTGTAACCTGTAAATGTTGGTAGCCAGTAGGGATTGGGGGCGTTGTTTTTGAATTGTTTTCCCCTCAGAATTTCTAACCTGCATACGGTAGTTTTCCGTTTCGGTTCCTGTTACTCGCCATCTGGTAATGTCATTTAACCTTAGTCTTGACACACTTTGTTTTTTTTTTCTTGTGTTATTTTTCTTTGTCTGTAAGTAGAAATATTCCCACACTGCTCAGTCTGACCATATATAAGTTCATTCTGTTCCAGCGGGAACAATCCACAGGGAAGCACCTGTTCCGATTAATTAAGCGGCAACCCCCCAAAGCTACATTATTCAGGAGTCATTTTAGTGGTATGCAGTTGTGCCTATTATGATTCAGTGTACCTCCTAACTGGCACACTGATGATGGTAATTGCTTTCTGTCAGTCAGTATGTGTGAGTGTCGACCTGCAGAGGAGGAAGAGCACCACACCATCCATAAACAGTCTCTTTGAACTGAATACCCTGAAGACATGGACCCAAACTCATGAGTCGTGGACATGGAGCCATTGAAACTGAAGTTACCAAAAGAGCAGGGCTCTAAGGGGCAAAGAATTTTAAACCTTTTTGTGGTTATTAGTGAGGATACTGAAAAATGTTACTATGAAGTCTGACACTATATTACAAAGTTGTTTTTCGACCTTACCTGTCATACTGTTTCTCTTTCTCTTTTTTTTTTTTTTAAATGAAACACAGTTTTTGTTTGTATTTGATAGTTATGTTCCTATAAAAATAAAGTCAAAATACAAATTATGCATAACCCTTTGTGGACCTTGGCAGTTTATTCCTGTATAATTACATTCAAAAGTTCAGTAACCTGCCATTGAGCCTTAAGAAAAGTCAGTAGGTGGATGTCGACTCGGTGAAAATGTGTTTGTTTCTTTTCTTTAGCATCATGTGTCATAGTATCAACTTTGTACCTGCAGTGCTGGCCAGGAAATGTGAGTAATGCTCGGAGATGCATCCATTGAGGGGATAGAATATGAGTGTGGTTCCAGTCTTCCCTTGTGAGGTCATAGCGCATGCAGTGACTAAGGGGTAGAGGCTGGCCAGGTTGGAGAACCCCGCAAAGGTATGCCTGATGGGATTTGAAACGGCTGTCTTTCAGCGCTTCACCTGTAACGCAGACCACTGCACCGAGGCAGCCTGTCCTACCATGCCAGTGTAGTGGACCATATCAGAGAATTCAATTTCAAGTTCATTCAGTTGAATCTTTATCTACAAGAAAAATATATCTGAGACGTGAATAGGTCTTGCTGCTTTTGACTATAGCTGAAAAGCTTTTGTGTGTTATTTTTGTCATATTGTGATCAATTTTCTTTTTTTTAATGCTAAGATGATGATGATCATGTATTTGGAACCTTGTTGAGAGCTTTGTAAATGACAAGCTAGCTGAATTATGTTGCAGTCAATTAAATTGCATTTAACGTGTAATTTGGGATATATATGTTTAGTCCTCTGAATCTTACTTTTCTGCTGGTTAAGTGTTCTATGATGTTACGTAAATTTTATGTCCCTATCAAGTGCTGTATGGGTCTTGCTTCCTACGTCTCCACCCCCTACCCTCCACCCCCACCCCCACCCCTACTCCTTCACATCTCTCTTTTTCTACCTGTCTTCCATTTTCTTACACATTCATCCCTCTGTCGCCATACTCCTCTTTGTCTTTCTTTTCCACAGATTACCTTCTGTCCCCATCCCTTTTCTATATGTAACAGTATATTGGTTCTTATCATAGATTTGTTATACTTGACTTCAGCATCTCATTTAAAAATAATAATTTTTTAAAGCTTTGTGTTAAATTTTAAGAGTGAGAGATGTTATAATGATATTAAATGTCCTGTGCTTGAATTGGCCTTAGTGTTTCATTTAAGCTATCCACTGAAACATTTATTTCTATGATACAATTTTCCGCTGTTTCTTACTCTCACAGTGACTCAGTAAATATTGTGCCATCACCATCATTAGCAGTACCTTCAGCTTCTTCAAATTCTTTTACTTTTTTAATTGACTTGCTTTGTTGTCAGCTTATAGTGCAATTATATGTTCAAAACTTGAGTGATTGATGTGCCACATTCTTTGCATTAATAGAGCGCATGCATTTGAGCTTCTGTTAAAACAGAAACAAAATCATAATCAAGATAAAAATGTTCGTGGGATTGCTCACAGCGGTTATTTATTGTAGAATCACAAACCTAATGTTATTTTACAAGTGAGCACCTTTGTAGAAACAATGTTTAGGAATGTGAAGGTGCGTGATAATATCCTTTTCATATTGTTGCAGTAATGAGCTGTACAGATGTTTGAGAGCATCTGTGCATGTGAATCTACTTTTCTATTTTTTTGCATATTTAAATGGATTCTAGCATGTGTGTGTGTATGTGTGTTGTTTGTTGTTGTTGTTTCTGTATATGATGGGGAATCTTTTGGAATGGTAGAATTAAAATGCTTTCATTTACTGGGTATGTGCATGCATACCTGTCCCATCATTGATGAAGATGTTGGTGGGTTTTTTTTTTTTGTTTGTTTGTTTTTTTCCCCAAGATGAACAAATTGTTTGTCTCCTTTTCTTCTCTCTCTCTTTTGCTCTGTCAGTAACTATCATTTTCACTGTGGACTGCTCAGTTTTAAGCTGTTAATGACATGTTTGTACATGCTTACAAGACTTAAAAATCTCAGTCATGAATGATGAGAGAAGACAGGATATCTGGCAGTCAGACTATTTACTTCACAAAGCTTTGACTCCTCCACAGAGCTTTCTACCAGGTTTGTAGCCCTCAGTGTGAACGCTTGAGCCTTGTGTGCCTTGGGGAATGGCCAGGTCATCTGGAAACATGGCGTTAACATTGGAAGGTGAAAGAAAGAAACGTGTTTCTGAGCTCTGGTATTGGTTATGTTGAAAATACTGATCAGGGCAACAGAGAGTCTTACATGAAGATGCTGGCAGATGAAAATGAATAGAATCAGCAGAACGTTCCTGAATCTCATGAAACTATTAAGTGTTAGTTTTCAGGTTTTTGCTTCTTTTGTTTTTCTCTATTTCCTTTTCCCTCTAGCAGGATTTTTTCTGTCTGGTTGAAGTGTACTTTCTGGCTTACCATTCTTGTTACTTGATTTTTCTTTATGTGCTACAAACTATGATACTGGCAATCACTCTTACGAAAGATGTGACAGTTCAGCTAACACAGAGTTCATAGATATGAACTGCAACAAATTTACCCAACAGTTCTCAATGCATGGTCTAATTGATGATAGGTCACACAACGTATACAATTTAGCCTTTCGCATGCGTTAGCAATCAACAGTTCAGTTGACGGAGATTATGATTTGACCAAATCTGCAACATAGAAAGCCTTCCCTTTTCCAAGGTACTCTGGTCTACAGCTGGGTTTGTGCTTCAAGTTTATTGTCAGTTCTTGTAAGGTTTTAAATTCATGTTTGTGTTCTGCTTGATCCAAAGACTCCTGCATTGTGAAAAAGATTGCCTTCAATGGGTGAGTATGGTCATGTTGTAAGAGGGAATAATTCCACCCAGATTTTTTTTTCTCCCCTTTTTTTTTTCTGTGCCTGCCCAAGTATGAATCATGATCTCTGATGATGGTCATGGGTGTCTGACATGAGCTTTGTGTTTATTTGCGTGTTGTTCCTTACAAATTGAAATATTGTGTGTAAAACTGTCTGGAAAGTGTTAGTTGTGTAAATAATAGGCTTTTCTGATTGGTCAGTGAAAAAAATGATTGGTCGTGACAGTTCACAGTTTCAGGGAGATGAGGTTAAAAAAAAAAAAAAGAAAAAAAAAAAGTATATGCCTGGTTCGTTTGATATGTACATGCTGTGCACTTTTCATCATTTTAGGGCAAGTCGTTGCAATTTCAGCATTTATGGGTAAGTTGTTGATTGTATTGCTGGACATTTACAGGTGAAGGCAGGAGAATATACATCCCAGTGACCCTGACATTCTTGGTAAAGTGAAATACAAAATGCACAATGTACGTATAAGTTCTAGTGTCCACAACCTTCTCAGTAAAGCGAAATATGAATTGCCTCAAGTTCTACACACAGTTCAGGTCCGAATGTTCCTGGCATTCTTTGTAAAACAAAATACAAATTGCCTCATGTTCTGTATATAATCTTGGTTTTGACATCTTTGAAAAGCAAAATACACATTTCCTCATGTTCTGCGTAGAGATTCCATTGTTCAGAACGTTCTTGGTAAAGGTAATGCTATTACCACAAGTTCAGTGTTAGATATATGTCCCAGTGTCCTCAACATTCACGGTAAAGAGAAATACAAATTGCGACATGTTTGTTGATGATATGCATTCCAGTATCCCCGGCATCTTTGGTACGGCAAAATACAAATTGCACAAGCTCTATGTGTAATTTCAAGTCGCTGTGCCCTCCACATTCATAGTAAAGCAAAAAACAAAATTGCGACATGTTTTTTTGATATTATACATTCCAGTGTCACTGACATTTTTTTTAACAACAAAATACAAATTGCCACATGTTCAGTGTACAATATACATCCCGGTGTCGCAGACGTTCTCTGCAATGTCAAGTATAAATTGCCATATACTCAATGCATAATGTAGGTTTCAGAGTCCCCGACATTCTTGGTGAAGCAAAAATCATGATTCATGATTAATATAGTACTTACGACCTAATGCCGCTGACATTCTTTTAGGGACATGAAAATTACAATGTTATTCCCAGTATCTCTGATATTCTTTGTAAAACAAAATAAAGTTGTCGCAAGTTCTGCATATGGTATATATCCTAATGTCCCCAGAATTGCCAGAAGTTTGATGTATGATATACATCTTGATGTTCTTTGCATTCTAGGTAAAGCAACTACAAACTGTCACAAGGTCAGCATGTGATGTATGTCCCAGTGTCTCTGACATTCTTGGAAAAACAGAATACAGATTGTCACATGTATGAAGTTTAATATTTATCCCAATGTCCACAAGGTTTTTGATATAGTCACACAACCAATATCACATAACAAACTTGTGATAATTTGTATTTCACTAATAGTGAAATACAATTATCACAAGTTTGATATGTGATATTGGTTGCATAGTCCTCAATATTTTTTGTCAAATGAAATACAAGTTGCCACATGTTCAGTGACCATTACAGGTCCCAGCGTCTCTGACTTTCTTGGTAAAGCAAGACACCAATTGTCTGAAGTTTGTTCAGTGACATAATCAGTTCACCAAGTTGTTCTTTTAGTCTACAGAATCTTCAGAATGATGAAGGCGGTAGTCAAGGGAAAGAAGAAGAAGAATCTTCTCTCACTTGCCATGCTTCTCCCCATTCTGTTCTGTTAGCCCATGTCTGTCCTTGCCCAGGGACAGAGCTTGCCACAGAGAGGGATAGTACTGCTGGCTGTAACGCAAGAATAATCTGCAGGTGTAGTCGGGACAGTGACTTATTGGCTTGTCCTGCCTGCCACCGTATCGCAAGCACAGCTAGCCACTACTACCAAGGGGCATGTGCCTTGTGAAGCAAAAGAATCCAGAGCAGATCATGAATGTCCAGAGTTTAGGCCATAACTGTTCATTATTGTGATACTGTGATGATAAAAGGCTGTCTGTTTCAGAAAATGTGTTTTAATGAGGTATGTGTGTGTGTGTTTTTAAGCCTCTGTGTAGAGAGTTGATTTTGACAAGAGGGCAGCTCTGAGAAGGCCCTTTGCAGTCAGCTTGGCTGCAAACAACACGAATAGAACATGAATTGAGCTGCATGTTTACAAGGGAGAGTGGAATAATACAGACTCCTCTTCTGATGCTTTACTTGTCAAGCTTTTGTTCAAGTCTTTTTTTTTCATTTTTCTTTTATTTGCCTGAAGTTGGATGTGACATGAATGAGATGCTGGGTCAAGTGCATGTGTAAGTACATTTTTCTGCGGTCTTGTAGTGTCTGAGTTGTTGAGTCCTCAAAGTTCTTTGACAGTAATTTGTTCCCATCTTGTGACAGGGAACAGGGGTGAAAGAGAAGAAAACTTCGCCTTCAACCCCATTGCTCCTGCCGAACTTTGTATCTTTGACCATTCATTTATCATTATTACATAAACAGTTGGTCATAGACATACCATGGCAGACTGGTGACAACAACAGAATTTAAATGTGCAGTGGCAAATGCTTTTTACAGCCTATCCCCCCTCCTCACCCCACTCCCACCCCCCACCCCTATTTTTTTTTTTTTTTTAGTCACTGAATGAAGTAAGGTATGAATCTTTGATTTCTTTGTTATTAACCAGTTCATGTCATTTTTTTTTTTTTTTTTTTTTTTTTGATGCAATTCGAAGAGTATTACAGTTCACCATTTCACCACCACTCATCAGATGTCTACAGTTTATGTATGCCAGGTGTCAGAAACATTGATACTCGAGATGTCTGTAATGGGAAGTATTGACACTCCTAATGCTCATCGTCAGAAAGATTGATACTCCCTGTGCCCATTGTGCAAAATATGAATACTTTAAATGTCTGTAGCCCAGCGTCATGGTTCTGCTTAAGTCTGTAGTAAGAAATTGTGATTTTCCTTATGTCTGTAGACAGAAGTTCTGTTTGTAACTGTAGCCAGGAGTTGAGGTTCTTCCTATGTCTGTTGTCAGAGCTTATGGCTCTCATCGCCCATTTCCACAAGTACTGATATTTCTCATGCCTGTTGCCAGAAACATTAAAACATTTTTTGTTGCCAGAAACATTAAAACATTCCTACCGGCCATAGAAGTATGAACAGAAATGCTTATGCCTGTATTCAGAGGTATTTATACTCTTAATGCCAGTGGTAAGAAGTGATATTCCTAATACTAGTTGTCAGGAACAGTTACACTCCTCATGCCCATAATCAGAAGTAGTGATACTCCTAATGTCAGTAGGCAGAAGTAGTGATATTCGTAATGCCCATTGTCATGTGTAGTGATTTTCAGAAGTTGTGATACAACCTGTGTCAGTCGTCAAAAGATTTTTCTTTTAATGGAGATTGATGAACATGATCAAGATGATACTATGGAGTTCCGTATATGGTCTAGGATTCAAAAGGATTGTATTCATGCTTTCTTTGGAAATGCATCTTGGCTTCGACCAGGTCTGCCACATATAGGTGCATGCTGTGGTGTTCAGGAAATTTGAGCAACGTTCTCAGAAACGCATCTGTTAAGCAGATGAAATTCAGTTGTGTGGTTCAAGTCTTCCTATCTGAGCCCATGACATGCTTAATAACTACATTGTGTAAGAGCACAAGGAGAGGGGAAAGCGAAAAAGACTGTCCTTTTTTTTCTTTTCATAAAGTGAAAATGGGAGAAGAGTTTACTCAATGTCATCATTCATGAGCCTTGAAATCAGTTAACCAATCAAATCATTTGTAGCTTGGCTTCTGTGAATCTTAAAACCAGTCAATAAATCAAAACGTTTGTAGCATGGCTCTCTTAATCTTTCGGCCTTCAAATTGTCGCATTCTTTCTCTCTTGGTTCCATGGTTTTTTAAGTCAGTCAACCTATGACATCTGTTATTGCTTACCTGAGGATGTGACTTGAACTCTATAGCTGGCATGAATGGCATTTGCAGGCCAGCGAATCCAAGGCTAGCATCTTGCTTTCCGAAATAAATTACACAGAATCATACTGAACTCATGTATCACAAAGAAATCAAAACTTCAAAGGTGTGAAACGATCCGGCTTGGTGCATCAGTATTTGTTTACCCTGTGATGAGAAAAGTCTAGATTTGCAAATCAAAACAGATTATGACTCTTTTTTTTTTGCCACTGTTTGCAAGATAGATGAACTTGTGTGATTATCTCTTTGTTTGTCATCACAGATTTTGAAAAATGAAGAGTGCAAGGGAAAGAGAGGTTTAGTAGTTGTAGAGAGGAGCAAGTCATATTAGTCTGTGGTAAGGATTGCTTTATCTTTTATTCTGTGGATGTGGGATGGATTTTTTTTTTTTATTGGGAAGGGAGGGTGGGGAGTGTGCAATTTTTCTGCTCTGAAAAGAAGTAGTTTATTTGACAAAAGAAAATTGTCTGTATGTGAAAGGTTTGACTATTAAATTGATGTCTACATTAAACTGTTCGGTATTTGTATGTGTTTCATGATGCTGTGCATGGAATCTGTGTCGTCATATTACCAGTAACAGAAGACATTTCTGGATTTTGACTAGATATTGCTCACTGGGTTCATGTGGGTTTGAAAAAAAAAAAAAAAGGATAATCATTCATTTTACTGCAGTCAGTGATCTGGGGTACTGTTAACTAAAAGTCTGCTGTGTTTGAATGTATGCACAAGCCCAAGAATTGTGTAAGTAAACAAAATAAAAGTTTCTTGGGAGAACTTCTTTTTTTTTAAGAAGAATGTTGTAACTGCCGGAGTTTGTGGGTTTAAAGAAAAAAAAAAAAACTTCCAGTAGATTTCTTTTTGTAACAGCCATAATTGTTTCAACTGCTTTTTAGACAAATTTCATGTAGTAGAGTTTGTTCCTTTCTTTTTTGTTTTTAAATAGATTGAAATGATAATGGGAAAAAAAGTTTAGAAAGTAAAAAATTATCGGTCTTTTTCCTTCCAGCATTAATGTTTTGTAAAATGTTGTCTGTCCCAGGTGTTTGTTGCTCGGTGTCCTCTGTCCCTTCCATCCCCTCTCCCTTTGCCACCTGTACTTCTTTCTTACCCGCACCCACAAAGTCTTGACCCAGTTTTCTTCATTTTACCTTAAACGGAAACTTAGACCCATTGATCCCACTTTGGGGTTAACATGCTGTAGATCTGTAAGGTGGATTAAATGGACAGCATGCATTTTTTCCCTTGAGGCATTATGCATTTGCTGAATTGGGGGCATGACTTCGTTCTGCAGTGAATGCTGAGTGATTTTGAACAGCCTGATAAATGGAAGAAGTTGGGCACAATCTTATAAAGTGCATGTGAAACCATTCATTTTTTTTTTTTTGTCACAACACACACTGTTGAAGATCTTGTGCCAGACGACTGGACTCAGTTGTTTTCAAAGTGGTAAAGGTTCATGTTCAAAGAATGACAAAAAAAAAATTGAATGTATAGAACAATTGGATTGACCATCTTTGATTGCAGTCCCCTCTGTCTTCTCTGTCCTCCCCTCACCCCCACCCTCCCCTCCCTCCCTCCACCCTCCCACAGGTCTTTCCCCCCTGCCGCTCCATATTTTCTCACCATCACCACGAAAGATTGATGAGTATGTGCTACAGTTTAGTTTGGACTTTCATTTGTCTTTGAAATTTTGATATGAAGTTTTAAACAGAACCTTTGTGTGTTAAGCTCTTGAGAGATTTTCCTCTTCCCGTGTTGTTTTTCAACACCGAAAAAAGGTGGTTGGCGGAGAAGGACGGGGATTAGTGTATCTTTGTGTGCGTTTTCTCTTTGTGAGGATTTGTGTTTCCTTTTCATGTTAAAATGCTGTACCCACTTATTCTTCAATATTTGACTTGCGTAAATTTGCAGACATATCTGTAGCATTTGTATTGTTAAGGCAAGTGCGTTTAGGGAACGTGTTAATCTGGTGCTTGTATTTCAAAGGAATTTAGGTCTGAGGCAAGCATGTAGGAGAGAAAGAGAGAGGTGATGGGAGGGAATGTAGAGTGAACATGCCGGAAAGAAAGATACGTCCAATGTTTTTGTCATTAGCAAGCAAATGATGATTTCCCCAGAGTAGTTGCGTATGTACTTAACAGCGTTACAGACGTTTTGGAATCTAGATATTATGTGCACGTGTTGAATGTCAACAGTGTATCATTGTTGCTGTGTGGGGACACATTAAAGTATTATAGTTTGGGAGAAAACTTGACTGTGAATTTGTTGCACTGCTCTCTCTCTCTCTCTCTCTCTCTCTCTCTCTCTCTCTCTCTCTCTCTCTCTATATATATATATATATATATATATATATCCGATTTACTGCAAACGAGATATGCTCTTCAGGGACATACATGGTCAAACTTCCTTGATTTGGTGTACCTGATTTTGACAAGTTGAATCCGGTCCTCTTTGGTCTGGATTGCTCACTGATGACACAGGTTAACTTGAGAATTATGATCGTCAGTCTTGCACCTGTCATAGTTACGAAAATCAGATAGCGGCACCCTATCTGTCAAGATGTTACTCAAGGTGTCTGCTCACTGCTCATTAGTGTCGTTATTCCGTTGTGGGGGGGGGGGGGGGGGGGGGGGTGATCAGGCATTCTGGAAGTCTGTGCTTGTGACGTCCTCTCTTTCCTGACACTGTATATAAGAACATAGACACGGAGACAGTAGATTAGACATGTAGATACAGGTACACATGAAGGCCCATAACAGGCGACATTTGTGCAATGAAGGCCCATAACGGGCGACATATGGGCAATGAGGGCCTGTTATAAGGACATATGAGCATGGAAGGTTCAACACAGGCGTTATGTGGGCAAGAAAGGCCCATAGCAGACAACATACATATAAAAACAGGCGATGAATGGGTATTGAGGGCCTATGACAGGTGGGCAATGAAGACCCATAGTAGGTGACATAAGGGCACGAGGACATTCAGATGCAGAGACGGAAAATGACACGGTAGAAACGCATGAGGATGTATACCATGCAGATTCGCTGTCAGCGGGACACGCAGAGAAACAGACAGACATGAAGACACAAGAATTCAGCAGGGACGCAGAAGCAGACACAAAATCATTGAGTGCAGGGCCGGACGAGGTGCGGAAGGGCAGTTCTGCGGTGCCCGCCCCTCTCCTCTGAAGCCCCTCCCTCCCCGGCTGACATAAATTGCATCTTGGTCATGTGAAGGACCGCTAAAACCCCTCTGGACGTCTTCTATTCCCCCCACCCCCGAAAGGATTTAGGGAACTCCGCCCCCCCCCCCCTCCCCTCCCCTCATCCTCTTCCCCCGGCTGGTAAAAATGTCATTTTAAGCGGCAGGCGTGAAAATCAGACGGATCATGTACGTGATAATCGGGTGAAAAATGAAATTGATGCTGAATAGTTGGTTAAGAGAAAAACCAAACTATTAGAAGAGCGAAGGACCCACCCCAACCCCTGCTTTTATAAAGAGAAGTGTCTGCCGCCGTTTCATACCATCCTCCTGCCCCCCCCCCCCCCCTCCTCCTGATGTTCCCCCACCCCCCCCCCCTTTAGTGTTTCATTTTTTCTTCTCATTTTTTAATTTGTGTGTGTGTCGACAATTTGGGAAGGAGACAATAAAGACAACGGTGCTTTCCACTTGTACAGAACTGCTTTGCGGCGGTAGTTCTATGCCTGGTCACGTTTTCTCCCTTCTCCCGCTGACGGAGGACCTCCAGACCCGTCCTTTGGAGGCCCCCTCCTGTCATGTAAATGATCTGGCCCAGGAACGGGAGCACAAAACTCGACGACATAATATACCTAGCGACTCCCGCCAGCGATCAGACAGAAAACACGCCGCGCTCTTGTCTTTCGTTCCAGTTCACACTGGATACTACAGTTTTCACTTCTTTCAGGTCGGAAAAGAGAAAAAGTATAAACTGACGATCCTTCTTGTGCTTCTCGCTAATTACGGAACATTGTACCATACGTCATATTGTTGTGCTATAAAACTTTAATTCATCCTCAGTGAATGTGGCTTATAGACGTATTAGATAACCAGGCACAGGAGCTAGTACGGGAACATAAAGGCACATAGAAGCGAGGACATGCAAACGCGGTGGCACGTTCGCGCAGAGACACGGAGACAGTGGCGTGTATAATGTCAGACGCATAGGCACAGGTACATACAACACACACACACACACACACACACACACACACACACTCCAAAGTCACGCGAACGCAAGGCAAAGATACGGGGACAGAACTACATACTGACAGGTTTATGAAATTATAGATATCCGCATCCTCTGAAGGCAAGCCGAGACTGTGACGAACTTCACGTGCAAGTTTACGACACGGCGTCTGGAAACTTTTGACTCGGCTTTGAGTTCGTGTTCAGGAAACTTACGAAGGGAGAGAGGAGAGAGACTGTTGCCCAAACATGTGTAAAACCAGTGGTGCTTGTCAATCGCTGTTTGTTTTTTGTTATTTGGCGACCAAGAGATCAAGCTGGACAATGAAAATTATACATGTGAAATGTAATGCTGAATAATTAGACTGGCAAGTAAGTGCTTTTGGCATGCAAGTATGTAATTTCAAAAAGTGATTTTTTAACGTTACGGATCAGTTCTGATTATGTGAGTGGATATCATGAAAAGGTAGCTTCTTCAGGACATCAACGGCCATACTGACAGTTCTCTGTTTTGTTAGTGGAAATCCTGGGGGGATCATTGTTCATCGCCAAGACTGATGCTGTGAGTATGTGTATGAATGCTTTGTTTGTCAATGTTGCTTGTCTCGATGCTTTATCAAACACTCCATAAACAAGCTCTCTCTCTCTCTCTCTCTCTCTCTCTCTCTCTCTCTCTCTCTGTGTGTGTGAGAGGGTGTGTGTGTGCGCGCGCGTGTATGTGTATATGTGTGTGTGTTCCCTACTATACATTTCATCTCTCACTGCCGTTTCAGTTTTCAACACAGTTTGACCGTTGAATCTCTCTCTCTCTCTCTCTCTCTCTCTCTCTCTCTGGGCGAACTTCACTCTTACGAGTGTCCGATGGCTGTACTTCGTCATCCTCAGTTTTGGACTATTTGCATTGGACCGAAACATCCTAAGACACCTTCATCCTAAATCATCATGTCACCGACCGAACTGGATTTAGAACAAAATGCGGAACCTCTCTGCTAATATGCATCTTAGTTTATGTGGAACAAGTCTGGTTATTGACAAAGCAAAACAGACAGTCATATTGACACCGCGATCTCTTTCAGCCGGTGCACAACTTAGACTGTTCCTAGTTCTGTTATTAGAGCGGAGTGTGTGTGTGTGTGTGTGTGTGTGTGTGCGCGCGCGCGGGGGGGGGGGGGGGGGGGGGGGGGGAGGTATGTCTAATTCTAGGCGAAGGGAGATTACTCCTGCGTTGCGGGGAGCTTGAATCAAACCCTGGCACCAACCGTGACCAAGGCGATACGGCATCTGCTGGCAACACGCGACAGACCCGGTTCTCCATATCTCATTCCTCCCGTTCAGTAAAGGAGGCGTCCCTGGTCGATGTGATGTCAAGACTGGACAACATGAACAGCACCCTCAACGGCCAGCTGGATGACGTTAAAGACGACGTGAGTCATCTCTTCCAGGAGTACGAGAGCTCTTCATGAATTTGTGAGAAGCCTCAAAGGTGACCTACGACACTAGAATGATATTTTGGAACAAATGATCAAGGATTTAAATGCAAAAAAAGGGATAATTATTCAGAAAAGAATTGTGACGACCTAGAGAACACACTAAACGAGAACGATTTGATTTTCTGTTCAAATTTGCGGGTTTCTAAGTAAATAATGATAATATAATAATGAATACTTATATAGCGCCTATTCTGGGCTAGAGACCAAGCTCAAAGCGCTTTACAATCCACACTCGTTTACACAAGGGGCTGCCTACCTTGGTAGTGCCGACTGAACAGCCAGCTGGCGCTTCATTCAGTCGTTTCCCGTGTCATCCAGTCAATATTGGTCAGTATCGTTCACTCAGTTTCCTTACTTCTTTCATTCTTTCCATTTCTTACGCAGGATGTATGCTATGTGTAACGTGTTATCCATACCAACGGCCAACTGGCCTACTCTTCCGAAAGTGGCGATGGGATTTTGCGTGTGTGCAAGATGTTACGCATCCGATCACACAGGGAACCTCGGTTTATAAGTCTCATTCGAAGGACTGTATGGGGAAATGGAGTCAGAACCAATGTTAACTCCGAAGGAAAAAACCCCCTGTACCGAAACAGCCCGGCGGAGATTCGAACCGCAACCCCAGGATCACAAGTCCGGCGCTCTACCAGCTGAGCTATTCCGGCTCCCAAGTCAGATTCTATGCACGTGTATTTGTTTCTCGCACCTTGCTCGGTGTTGCAGAGGGGGTGGAAGGGGAGGGGGGGGGGAGTTACCGAAAATTCTGACTGTCAATCGACTTGGCTCTAAACCTAATTCACCCATCATTGCTCGGTACCCCTTCTATAAACAAAAGTGAAAATCCAGACAGCGAAACAAAAGCTGAAGGGCGTTAAAGTATTTCATGGGGAGGACTTGTGAAGAAGCGGCCGGGAAGTGAGACAGAGGTTGAACCCATCTCTGATGTGAACTCAAGCTTGTGGACATAGTCTGCGACCGTTTGTTTGTTGGTGGCAGAAAGTTTGCCTTGGGTGGTCACGACAGTCTAGAAGGCGTGGGGAGAGGTGTTGGCCTCTCCATTCAACATTCTGATTTCGTAAAGGGAGTAAGTCTATAGAGGGGTACAATGGAATTGAACGCTGAGCATTTCTTCATCTCGCTGACACAGGCGCACAGTGACATCTTATGCGACACGTGGAAATCGGATAATCGTTGTCCCGTCTAGCTAGAGAATTTACGAGTTACTAAATCAGATTCTATGCACGTGTATTTGTTTCTCGCGCCTTGCTCAGTGTTGCAGAGGGGTGGGAAGGAGGTTTTTATAATTAATTTTCTTTTTTTTAATGGAGATTTGCAAATCACAGTCCTGTCTCTTGACAATACTCGGAACAAGTTCCGTACTCTATGAATTATTTTCTGCACATAGCTTAGACCCATAGTTTTTCTTTCTGTCCAAGAATGCCAATGTTTTAGTTCAAAGCTTATATTTGATGACTTTTTGTTTAGGAAACTTTTGAAAAAGTCCGGATGCAAATTTCCTTTACAATTTACCGGCTAAGGGAGAAATTTTGGATGGGGTTGGAAGGATCATTTGTTTCATGAAAAAAAGTTTTGTCCAGTTGTACGTCGCTTTAGATAAAACTTGAAAATAATAAAGGCTTTTGTGGTATTCATGTCATATTGTCGACCTGTCTGTGTGTCTACCAAAGAAAAATTATCCTTTCTATCGATACTTTGGTTACGGTCGGGATATAACAACTATAATAACAACTGATTATGATCTGTTGTGATCTTTGTTACGATCTGTAGTGATCTGAACAGACATATTTTTAACTCTTACTCCACCTCTGCCAATAAACGGCAATATTAGACCTCATTTATGATTCAAATCGTCAGTCTACATACATAGGCATACTTATGGAAATTTGATGCTAAATGTGCATACTGCCCTTGATCTAATTGTTCTTAATGGATTACGTAATGTCGACCGGGAAGCTCACTACATACAGGACCTATATCGGCGAAAATGGATTAGCGAGAATGATTAAACTGTTCTGTCTTATTTACTTCTATGATGTCATTCGTGAAGCAGAGGCCATAGGCATGATGATTGTGGTTCGTTGTTTGATAAGTTGGAGAAGACGGGGAGAGAGATTCCAGGGATGAATTGGGTGTTTTAAATATGTGCCAACTTGAGTACGCGGCTGGCTTGGAAAAGAATCTTTTGCAGTGGTAGTGGTAAGAGCGGTATTATGGAGACTAGATGGGGTGTGAGAAAGTGAGAAGCCACGAGGGATGATCCATAGTCAAACGCATTGTTGTAGAAAGTTGAGAGGGATGCTGACTTCGTTTTCTGAAACTGTGTTTTAGCTTAACCTAGTGCAGATGGCTGGATGACGTGTGACAGAAACAAATGGACTGGTGAATGCTGGCATGGGTGCGGGAGAAGAATAGGGCGGCCGGAATAATGCTGTGGTTTTAATTGCTATTGTTGAGGTGGTTGAGAGACGAAGTAGGGCTAAGAGGCGAGGAATGCCGAATAACGATCACACGCACACAACTAAAAACGGACGTGAAACAAAATAAGGAACAATGAAAAGTAGCACACAACGATCACAAGTGCACACCTGAAATGAATCACGTGACGCGAAATACAAAACAATGACGGTTGCTGTCGGTATGAATCTAAGTTAGTTTCAAAGTGGAGTGACTGCAGGCGCAAACTGAAACCAAGTTTTAAAGGAATTCGAAATAACTCCGCCAGTTAACATGGACAAACAAATTACAAGACAATATGCGACGCGTTTTCGACCTCTTGGGTCTTCTTCAGGTAAGGTAAGGTAAGGTAAGGTAAGCTAAGGTAAGGTAAGGTAAGGTTGTTTTATAGCCCAGTCGACCACAAGGGCCATATTAGGGCTGTCACCACGTTAAAATCAACTCACAAGTCATTCATTCACACAGTTCTTTAAAATACATCTTCTGAAATCCCATCCTAAATTTTGTTAAACATCTTTCCACTGTAAAATCTCAGATCCGATGAAAAATGTTAATCTCCTTCAAGAACTCAAAGATCGCGTCAGGCGGAACATCTCTGAACAAGGTTTTCATGGAATCTGCTGTAAAAATGTTTGTGTCTCACATCACGCAAGTCCCAACACTCTAAATGAATGTGTTTTGAGTGGCAAGATGAACAGCACTCAGGACAAAGGAAATGAAGAACAAGCAACCGCTTATCTTCTCAAATTCGGCGCAAGATGGGTGTTGAATGACAACGAGGCCCATTTTTTTCTTCATTCAGTACGCGCGCGTGGATTCATGCGTGATGAACAGATGAATGGATTGATTCATATATGAACGGATCTTGGCACAGGTTCATCATGCATAGATGGATGGATGGCTGTCGCTAGCATGACGGTCTTGTATCAAAGAGCCCAACTAAAGTCGATGTGAACCATGTACTCCTCACACTCTCTCTCTCTCTCTCTCTCTCTCTCTCTCTCTCTCTCTCTCTCTCTCTGCCAAGTAGACAGACCATGACGAGAACTCTCAACCTCCCCCTCACCACCCCTTCCCGCGCGCTCCATGGCCTCGCGCAATAACACCGACGGCGACGCCGACCTGGACGAGTTGCCGACCTCCTCCAAGCGGAAGTGGCGCAGCAGTACAACAACATGTCAGTAGAGGACTACTTTTCCCGCCTGGCTTCCGTCTCGCTGGGGCCCCTGAACGCGGCAGGGGGAATGAGAGCGGCGGGGAGGAGATGGTGGGGGCTGGCGAGGAGGACGGGGAGGGGGTGGAGATCAGCAGCGGCGTGGCCTGGACGCTGGTGGCGCCCCTCATCCTCCTGGTGGTGCTGGTGCTGGTGGGGGTCACTGCGGGCTGTCTCTGGAGGGTCAAGATCGCAGGTGATTTATTTTGGCGGCGTCCGGACTGTGAGGGTAGGGGGTGAAGTGTGAGGGGGTGGTCTGCTTATGTGTGGGTGGCGTTTTGTCTGGTGGGGGTGTAGAGAGTGTGTGTTGTCATCTGTGTGACTTTCTTTCTTTTTCTTTTTTTTTTTTTTTTTTTTGCGGTTGTGGTTGTTGTTATTGTTCCGTTGTGTTGTGTCATTGCTGTAGATTTGGTGGTGGTGGTGGTGTTGATGGTGGTGGTGGTGTGTGTGTGTGTGTGTGTGTGTGTGTGTGTGTGTGTGTGTGTGTGTGTGTGTGTGTGTGTGTAATGTGATGCTGAAGTGCGGTGCGGTGCGGCATTGTTTGATGTGGTGTTGTGGTATGATGTGGAGTGGTGTGGTGTTGTGTTGCTTTATCCACAACACCACACGCCACACCACATAAAACCACGCCCACTACTAAACCACACCCACACTGTGTGCCACACCACACCACACTCAGTACAGTATACCAAACTATACTCGCCACACCACAGCATTTAAGACACAATGCACTACACTCCACACTGCGCCGCTGTATTCAACACACTAATTCATCACACCACACCACAGCACACCACACCACACCACACACCACACCACATCACACCACACCACACACCACACCACACCACATCACACTACACCACACCCACACCCAATACTCTATACTCACCCACATCACACCAATACTCTATACTCACCACATCACACCCAATACTCTATACTCACCACATCACACCACACCACATAACGCGACAGGACACCAAACCACACCGTACCCAATGCATGCACTCACACCTCACCATACCACACCACATCATACCCACTTCACTTTACACACCACACCACACCCAATTCACTTTACACACCACACCACACCCAATTCACTTAACACACCTCACCACACCACACCACACCACACCCAATTAACTTTACACACCACACCACACCACACCCAATTAACTTACACACACCACACCACACCACACCACCACCCCAATTCACTTTACACACCACACCACACCACACACACACCCAATTCACTTTACACACCACACCATACCACACACCAATTCACTTAACACACCACACCACACCCAATTCACTTTACACACCACACCACACCACACCCAATTCACTTTAAACACCACACCACACCACGCCCTATACAACACACGCACCAGACCATACCACACCACTGCATTACACTCACCACACAACACCATGCCAACCACACTACACTCGCCAGGCCACACCATATCACGCCACACCCCATACACTACTCTTACCACACTACACCACATCAGTGATCACGCCACTCCCAGTACATTACATCCACCACATGGCACCACACCACACCCAACACACTACACTAACTACAGCACACACCACCAAACCATACCACACCCAACACACTACACTAACTACAGCACACCAAAACCATACCACACCCAACACACTACACTAACTATAGCACACCAAACCATACACACCCAACACACTACACTAACTACAGCACACCAAACCATACCACACCCAACACACTACACTAACTACAGCACACCAAACCATACCACACCCAACACACTACACTAACTACAGCACACCAAACCATACCACGCCCATGCTCTACACTAACTACAGCACACCAAACCATACCACACCCAACACACTACACTAACTATAGCACACCAAACCATACCCACACCCAATGCTCTACACTAACTACAGAACACCAAACCATACACACCCAACACACTACACTAACTACAGCACACCAAAACCATACCACACCCAACACACTACACTAACTATAGCACACCAAACCATACCACGCCCAATGCTCTACACTAACTACAGCACACCAAACCATACCACACCCAACACACTACACTAACTACAGCACACCAAAATACCATACCCACCCAACACACTACACTAACTACAGCACACCAAACCATACACACCCAACACACTACACTAACTACAGCACACCAAACCATACCACACCCAACACACTACACTAACTACAGCACACCAAAACCATACCACACCCAACACACTACACTAACTACAGCACACCAAACCATACCACACACCCAACACACACTACACTAACTACAGCACACCAAACCATACCACGCCCAATGCTCTACACTAACTATAGCACACCAAACCATACCACGCCCAACACACTACACTAACTACAGCACACCAAACCATACCACACCCAACACACTACACTAACTACAGCACACCAAACCATACCACACCCAACACACTACACTAACTAAGGCACACACACCATACCACGCCCACCCACTACACACTACACTAACTACAGCACACCAAACCATACCACACCCCAACACACTACACTAACTACAGCACACCAAACCATACCACGCCCAACACACTACACTAACTACAGCACACCAAACCATACACACACCCAACACACTACACTAACTACAGTACACCCAAACTATACACACCCAACACACTACACTAACTACAGCACACCAAACCATACCACACCCAACACACTACACTAACTACAGCACACACCAAACTATACACACCCAACACACTACTACACTACAGCACAGCACAACAAACCACACACACACCACACACACTACACTAACTATAGCACACCAAACTATACACACCCAACACACTACACTAACTGCAGCACACAAACCATACACACCCAACACACTACACTAACTACAGCACACCAAACCATACCACACACAACACACTACACTAACTACAGCACACCAAAACCATACCACACCCAATGCTCTACACTAACTACAGCACACCAAACCATACCACACCCAACACACTACACTAACTACAGCACACCAAACCATACACACACCCACCACACACTACACTAACTACAGCACACCAAACCATACCACACGCCCAACACACTACACTAACTACAGCACACCAAACCATACCACACCCAACACACTACACTAATTACAGCACACCAAACCATACCACACCCAACACACTACACTAACTACAGCACACCAAACCATACCACGCCCAGTGCTCTACACTAACTACAGCGCACCAAACCATACCACACCCAACACACTACACTAACTACAGCACACCAAACCATACCACACCCAACACACTACACTAACTATAGCACACCAAACCATACCACACACAACACACTACACTAACTACAGCACACCAAACCATACCACACACAACACACTACACTAACTACAGCACACCAAACCATACCACACCCAACACACTACACTAACTACAGCACACCAAACCATACCACGCCCAAATGCTCTACACTAACTACAGCACACCAAACCATACCACACCCAACACACTACACTAACTATAGCACACCAAACCATACCACACCCAACACACTACACTAACTACAGCACACCAAACCATACCACACCCAACACACTACACTAACTACAGCACACCAAACCATACCACGCCCAATGCTCTACACTAACTACAGCACACACCAAACCATACACACCCAACACACTACACTAACTACACAGCACACCAAACCATACCACGCCCAATGCACTACACTAACTACAGCACACCAACCATACCACACCCAACACAACACACTACACTAACTACATCACACCAAACCATACACACCCAACACACACTAACTACAGCACACCAAACCATACCCACGCCCAATGCTCTACACTAACTACAGCACACCAAACCATACCACACCCACACACTACACTAACTGCAGCACACCAAACCATACCACACCCAACACACTACACTAACTACAGCACACCGAACCATACCACACCCAACACACTACACTAACTACAGCACACCAAACCATACCACACCCCACACACTACACTAACTACAGCACACCAAACCATACCACACCCAACACACTACACTAACTAAGGCACACCAAACCATACCACACCCAACACACTACACTAACTACAGCACACCAAACCATACCTCACCCAACACACTACACTAACTAACAGCACACCACCAAACCATACCACACCCAACACACTACACTAACTACAGCACACCAAACCATACCACACCCAACACACTACACTAACTACAGAACACCAAACCATACCACACCCAACACACTACACTAACTACAGCACACCAAACCATACCACGCCCAATGCTCTACACTCACCACAGCACATCACACCACACCCACCCAACACTTATATTACCACCACACCACACCACACCCACACTCTACCACACCCACTACGCATTTTACCACACGACACCACACCGTGCCATACAACACAATTCCACAAGCAGACCAAACTACGCCACGTCTACCGCACCACACCACACAACGCATCTTCCACCACACACCACGCCACAGCCACACACACACCACACCAAACCAAACCAAACCATATGACACCCGCCGCACCTCACTCTTACCTCCCCAATACCCCAGTCTAATTCCCATCGTCCGGCAGGTGCCAACGCAGGGCCGGTGGCGCCCGGAGAGACGAGCCACCAGCCGTGGACCCAGCTCCAGTGGAGATAGAGATGCAGGAGCTGCACGGAGACGTCCGGCAGGATCGTTGTGAGCCTGGAGCCGGCGGACCTTCAGGTTCTGAGGAATCTCCTCGAGGGCCTCTCCAACGACTGGATTCGGCTTCCAGGTACTTGTCGTGGCCTGTCTATCTCACTTCACTAGCTGTGAGAAACGAAGCACTTTCAGAAGAAGGAGGAGTATCGCATGTATTCATAGTAGTTGTTGCGTTCATAGTTACGATCGTTATCGCAGTGGCATTTGTAGAAGCAGCAGCATTAGTAATGGCAGTTGTGTCGGTAGCAGTGACAGCAGGAGTTAAAGCGGTTACGGCAACAGATGGAAAAGGAGAAGAAGAAAATCGATCTCAATGATCAATCCATCTTGTGCCCCTTTGTGTGTGTGTGTGTGTGTGCGTGTGTGCGTGTGCGTGTGCATGTGTGTGTGTTTGTGTGCGTGTGTGTGTGTGTGTGTGTGTCTGTGTGTGTGTGTGAGTGCGCGCGCGTGCGTATGTGCGTGCCAGAAGACAGACGCGAGGACTGTTTCTAAACATACAGTGGTTAGTACACACGTGATACAGAATGAGTGCAATTTACGAAAAGTTGTCCGTTTACATGTACTCTAACCCCAACTTGCTTATAAATTGACTGACGTTTTTTTCGTCTGCCCCCCCCCCCCCCCCCCCCCCCCCCCCCCCCCCCCCCCCCCCCCCCCGGTTCCACCCACCTCCACTCCCAATCCTCTCGTCACCCTGTCCCCTAAGGGTTCGCCCGTCCCGGGAAGTGGGGTGCACCTGCACGGCCATCAGCGCCACGTGTCCGGACTGTCGGGGACGGCGCGTGGGGATCCCGGACAAGAAGGGGATCCAGCTCCTGGGACAGGAGGACCCCGGCCCGGAGATCCTCCTCACCAACGGTCCTGACGTGACCGTGAAACCCTCCGACCCCGCCCAGGGAAGCCGCCAGGACGTCCACAAGGAGTCCGCGGAGAAGCTGACCCACGGGATGGGGGTGGGGGTGGGGGAGTTTCCGAACAACGTGTACTGCACCGTGTGCCAGCATTACATGGCTCAGCGCTATCAGAACCTCTACCATCTTCCGCCCCAGAACCGGCACCCCCACCCCCACCACCACCCTCACCCTCCACACCCGGCTCCGTACCACCCTTGCCAGCAGTGCGTCGCCCCGCGGGGCAGCCCCCACGGCCACAAAACGCTGGAGAACCTCCACTGCCGTCAGTGCGCCCTGAGCCAGGGGGAGAGGCAGCCTGTCTGCCGAGACGCCGGTGTCCCCCGTCTCCCCCACACGGCGGACGCAGACCGTCTCCGCCTGGCTTCCCTGTCCCAGGACGACCACCTCCACCTCGTCCCCCGCTACCAGCCCCCTCACCCGGCCGCCTTCCGCCCCCACTCCGCCCCCCAGGACCCGGTCCGCCAGAGGCTTCTCCAGCACGCCCACGAGGTCGCCAGCCCGGACATGATGACCCGTCCTGGTGGCCCGCGGGGCTCTCCTCTCACGGGCTGGAGAACCCGCTCTTCTCTGCGGACCTCGACTTCGAGGAGCCGAGCTCTTCGGTCTTTCGCCAAGACTCCTCTGAAGAGCTCGGACGTCCTGGGAGAGGGAAGGAGGAGAGGGGTCAAGGACGGCGGGACGGGCCTCGGATCATCAACTCCACCAGCATGATGTCCACGTATGGAGGGGAGTCGGGTCAGTGATGGCCTTCCGGGCGTTGATGCCGAGGCACACGGCGATCATCTCGTTAAATGTCTTGTTTTGATTTTTGTGTTTTTGTTGCTCTGTGTTTGTTCTCTCTCTCTCTCTCTCACACACACACACACACACACACACACACACACACACACACACACACACACACACATGGATGATTAGTGCCCACATAGTGACTAAGATCAGTTTGATCTGTACTGCCCAAACAGTTTTCCGATCATGTTGTTTACATGCAGCTTGCTTGCTTGTTTCATCTTTGCTAATTTTCACATTTCGTCCGCGCACAATCTGGCATCCATCGAAGTTTGCGTCAACGATTTAAGTTCAGAGCTGAAGTCGGTTTCTTGCCGTGCTGAAAACTCTCCCACAGCGGATCAGTGGTTCAACAGCCTGTAGCCCTCAGCCGAGTGTCGGGGAAAAAAAATAACTGACAGACGCGAATGGTCAGAGTGTTTGACCGTCACTCTGTTGGGTGATGGGTTCGAGTATCGGCAGCACGATACGCGGTAACTCAAAGACAGCGTCTTGACAGTGATGCTATGGGATCCATTCGCAGCTGCCAACAGAACCCTGCTGTGTGACAGAATGGTGGAACCGTGAAACAGATTTAAATCAGTGTTTTGGAAAGGTAGCGTCGCTGTTAACAAGCCGGAAATACTGCTGTGCCAAGAAGTGCTATCAAGGGAAGTTACTCAAAAGGGGTTTCAACAGGAGGCCCAGATCAAAATCCTATAACTTCCCTTTCAGACGTTTTTTTTTTTTTTTTTTTTTTTTTTTTTTTTTTTTTTTTTCCCAACTGTCCAGATTCATGTACCTAATGTGATAGCTTGCGTATTTATTTGACATGTATTTTGAGTATCAGGGTGTTTTCTAAATATGTTCCCTTCTACCCTTGACGGGGAAAAAAAAATAAAACGAAGAGAGGTGGAGTGTGAAAGCGAGTGAGCTGCCGTGCTTAACTGTACAGAGTGATTCTGGTGTGTATGCTACTCCGGGTTCACCTGTCTCCTACGTCAGTCATTATATTCACATGCAACTCTGCTGGATGACTGAATCTGCGCTTTTCGTTGTACATTATTATATCGGTCACATGGAACTCGCACTTTACACAGAAACAGCAACGTCTGAGTTCATTTCTTTTCTTTCTCCTTTTCTCTCTCTCTCTCTCTCTCTCTCTCTCTCTCTGTGTGTGTGTGTGTGTGTGTGTGTGTGTGTGTGTGTGTGTGTGTTTAATCGGATATGACTGTGCCCAATCCCAGATCCCGCCCAGTCCATCCCAGGTCGCGGCGTCAGGCGGCACACCCTGGCCGCCGGCGGGAAACTGGTCGTGGAAGGCCCTGACGTGTCCTCCATCAAGATGGTGAGCAGCCTGACCTCCCAGACCTGGCAGCGGGCTAGCTGTCGTCTGCTTCCCGCCGCCACCCTCTCCTCCTCCGAGACCCCCAGCTACCACACCACCAGCAGAGACTCCACCACCAACGACAGTTATGATGATGATGATGATGATGATGACGAGGAGCAAGACGACGACGATGGTGACGATGAGCATGAGGAGACATTGTCGTTGCCCAGCAGCATTTCGCGGTTTCACGCCAGTCGGGTGCAGTTCCCTCCCCTGATGCCCGATGCGCAGTACCCTCTGACCAGCACCAAGGCCTTCTACTCCCCCTCCTGGCTTGCCCAGTCCAGCAGAGGTCAGCCAGGTCTTTGTTCTGGGGTGTGGGTGCTTCAGAGTAGTTCGTTTACACATCAGGAAATGATTCTTTTTCTATGGACATGAAGTATTCTTTGATGAGACTTCACACAATATGAATTTTTCTAATATAGGTCTCACCTCTCCCCCCCCCCCCCCCCCCCCCCCCCCACCACCACCACTTTCCCCGTGTAGAGTCGTATGCGTGCGTTCATACAACATGTACGAACACAGCTTGTGCGTCCAAAATATTCAATAAATCAAACTAAGTTGACTAACGTACAGAACTAAGTAACTTGTTATCGTTTGTGGGCTTCCGTTGTTGTTGTTACGTTTCCAAGAGCAATATCCAGAACGAGGCTTAATTTAAATGTCTGTTTGACACAAATCAGGGCTAACTTAACGTAGACACTACCCCCCCCCCCCCCCCCCCCCCCCCCCCCCCCTTCTCTCCCGCTCTCTGGAATCGAATTTCACACATCTCTTACTTTACTCACTGCAAACTGGTGCCTCGGACATCGCTTGTAGCAGCACCAGCAGTAGTCGTCACATTTTTTTTTTTTTGGGGGGGGGGGGGGGGGGGGGGGGAGGGGTAATGATTACTGTTATTAATATCATCATCATCATCGTCATCGTCATCGTCATCATCATCATCATCATCATTATCATTGATATTCAGCTAAATATACTTCAGTTTGAGTTTTAGAGGTCTGGTTTTCAAATGGAAAAATACAGATTGAATACTTGAAATTAATTTTTTTTTCTCTCTCTCTCTCTCAACATACGTGTTGATAATAACGAGCCAATGGAGTCTTGACATAAATACTTTTGAATTTTCGGACTTTCTTCAGTTGGCTGTGTCATGTGATCTCCATTCCATGTGCAGATGCACAATACATAAAGAAGTAGTATGCGCGCGTGTATGAATATGAATGCTTTTGCCTGCGTGCCTATTGAATGTACTTTGTTTATTATCCCCAAAATTCAGGGGGTTACTGGCATTGCCATTGTACACGTACACTTTACACGTTTCCGCTGGTCTCTGTCGTTCAGGTGAGCATCAACCTCACTCAGAAGACAGCAACATTCTGGAAGCGCTGGAGAACTTCTCGGACAACACCTCCATGCAGCCCAACGTGGGCAGCAGCCTCACCTCGGGACCCGTCAGCGACATCAGGGAGAGCCAGACTTTGTCCAGCTCCGTCAGTGACCCCTGGGTAGCTCCTGCAGACCCTGGACCTGAACAGAGTTCCCCCGGTTCTGCTGGAAAAGGAAGAGAACCTCTCCAAGCGAGCTGAGAAACCCTACGAGAGAAACGTGGGGATGGCTGACGGTGAACAAGTACGGAAAGTGAAGGACCAGGCGTCTGGAAGTGTCCACAAAGAAAAGACCCTCAACCAACAGGAGCAGAGGTTTGGAGACGTTCCGGGGCATCACAAACGTGCCCAGATTGTGGGTGGACAGAGCGAAAAGAACATCGCGGCAGCCTCCCCTAGTCCGACCCCCAGGGGCAGAAACGGCAAGAGCGAACCCAGCAGTCCCCACATCCCGAGGTCGGCCTCGGAGCTGCACCGTGCCAGGATCGTGAGAGGCAAGAAGAGGAAGGAACAAGCTGGCGCCAACCGCCACAAGCAGGGATTTTTCCTCATCCCTAAGCAAGATGGACACCGTGAGGAGTGGAGCCGATACACGCGCGCATGACCAGACTGCTGTGAACGCGTCCAGCGTCGGATTGAACATTCAAGCAGTGGTTTCCCCGAAGTATTTGGTGAGCCCTTCAAGGCGGAGAACTAACGCTCGACCTCCTGTGTCTAGGAAGACTGGAGTGAGCATGATACAAGAAAGCAGCTACCCGTCCTACAGCTATCAGCCAGGAACGGCGAGGGACTTGCACAGTTTCTCTAGAGCTGATTTTCTAACCAGTGCTTACCCCCAGTATTATCAGAAGGACGCGAACCGATTGAGCGGACAAATGGGGGTAGGTGAACCCGAACCCCATCCAGTCAAACTGTTCAGCTGTAATCCCGCAGTAGCACTTTCTGACCCAGACCATGCTGTACTGAGTCAAGGAACTAATATTCGGCCGAAAGAGGGGTACGCGAAAATGACGGGAAAGTCAGAAATGCTGAAAACGGCCGTGATGGTAACGTTGATGTAGGAAGACGTCGTTTGGACCCCCTTGACCAGGCAGCAGACCTGATGGCCTCTGACAAAGCTTACACACACACCCGCTTCTTTCCCAGCCGTGAACCAAGGACCACTGGGCGACGTCAGCTCCCGGTCCTCGTCCCGGGTCGGCGACTCTGGACAACAGGGCCCCCAGGGAGCCGAGGGCGAGGCTGAAAAGGACGAAGAGTCAGCAGGATCATGCCTACGTCAACAGGGGCGGGTCGTTCATCGATGATCTGGTTCGCAGCAGTCGCAGCAGAAATGTCACGTCGCCTCTCACCCAGTCAGATCAAGCTGAAGTCGGCAGAACGTTTAGCTGCCTCCAGCCCAATGTGGAGTCAGGCCAGCGAAGGAGTCAGCTTCAGGCAGACCACCAGGTCACCCCATCCCGCGGGAAGGCAGAGGATCTTCACGGTCTATCCAATGCCAGAACGGAATCGCAGATCCTGGCAGAAGTGTTCAGCTCTTTCCCAGGGGATTCTGTGTCCCCGGGGGTGTCCAACACCAATCCAGACACCGGAAACGGCAGGCAGCACGTGGGGCCGGTGGCCACGGAAATGACCATCCCCACCGCCTTCGCTGACGAGCTGTTCGGAATCTGGAGCCTGTCACCCGAACTGGATGACATTTCCCCCAGCAAGCCGCGGACTGCCCTCATGACGCCTCTGAAGGAGGAAGCAAAGCGAGCCAACAGGAAGTTCATCTGGGGGGCAACAGTGGTTCCCAATCAGGCAGCACATCCACATCTTCCTTCGCTGCAGGCTGGCCTCTCCGGAGGATGCCAGCCTCGGCGCCAGGAGACCCCGGAATTCGTCGGCTCAGACCCACGAGGAGAACGGCGAAGACTACGTGCTGATGGACAAGAACAGCAGTGACAGCCCCGCAACATGTCTGCTCACATGAGCATCAGCGACTCCCCGTCAGCGGACACTGTGCCCCCCACACCCACCCGTGGAAAACGCTCCAGGCAACGATGACATCCAGAACGCCAACGACCCGAGCGCCGTGGATGATTACCGGAGCCTGCCCTTGACCAACCTCAACATGAGCCAGCTTTACGTCATTTCCGGTTATCCCGACAAGGACAGTGTCAATAACAACGCAGCGTCAGATCTCTTTGACACGGGCCGGGTGGAGGGTGTCACGTCCGCTCCACAAGCAAACGCCACCTCAGAATCAGATGTTCAGAATCGAAATGCAACTGCTGCTTTCGCCATCGTCTCTGGAAGAGCAGAAGTACTGGCTCTGAGCGGGCCTCCTGAGGCAGCAGTGAGTGTTGTTGTTTGACGGGAATTGAACTCTGAACTGCTGCACCAGTCTGAAGTTAAAAATCTCTTAAAGCTGCTGCGCTGTTCAAAATCCCAGTAGCTGGTGAATTACAAAGCTGGAGTGTACAGGTTCGATCCGTGTCTGTCGTTGAAGACTATCGGAGAACGCAGAGAGTGGATAGATAACAAGAATGCTGTTGTGTTTGAAAACGCATGTTAGATCGGCATTGTTGGTGTCCTGAGTACAACAGAAAATGATAGTGAATGTTGAATTTTTGACAAGCATTCATGGATCTTGTATTTGTACCATTTTCTACGAACGATCAGTTTGCGTATGATGAATGGAGACCAAAATACGTGCGCTGATATGGTCTAATCGGTTCCTGGAAACGCAATTCTTGAAAAGAACAGCATAGTGCGGATTGATGTAGTTTACGGAAGAGCGTCTGTTGTGTCAAAATTAAAAATGGGATGTAAAATATGATGTAAAGTTGTGCTGTAATGGGGGAGGTGGAGGGAGGGGGTGGGGGGAGTGAAGTAGAGATACAGGAAAGTGAAGACGTGTGAGGTTTATGACGATAGGATTGAGATTGAACAGCTCGATACGTACATAGCGGACATGGGTATTTCACCGTCAGATATCGCCCTCTGCCCCTTATCCTTCTCGCCTTTCGCATTTTCCCAACACCACCACCCCTCCTCCTACGTTTCGCCAACCCCCCCACCCCACCCCCTCCCCCCCCCCCCCCACCCCCCTGCCCGAGTCCTTTTTTTTCCCCTACCACTCCCATAGTGTATGTGAAGCATTTTCGCTTTTTTTTTTTTTTTTTTTTTTTCCTATTTCTCGTTTTGAAAATACCCCTGATCATCTTTGTCGCTGTATTCCAACCACGTGTTTCTAGTCTGTGCATGTGCATTTGGGCACGATGCGTATTCATTTGTGCTTGCCCATGCGCGCTAGTGAATTTCGTATGCAGGCTGCATGTGGCTTGTGGGCGTATGTCTTTTCAAGCGGAATGTGTACGTGTATGTGTGCTTCCATACATGTGTGTGCCTGCGTGTATCGTTCATACATTTATTGCATGTAAGCCTTCCTCTGAGTCCTGCAGTGACTGTATATTTATATGACCCTGTGTATGAGTGGTTTGTAAACCGATTCTGTCGCACTGAAAATAGTGACAACGAGGGAAGAAAACATTGATGTCTTTTCCTCCAGTAATCAAAAACAGAAAATTTCTTTTCTTTTTTTTTCCCTGCATGCATTTAAATTGCATTAATCTGTAAAAACAAATTTGAAATCCTGATTTCAATCGGACTCCTCAGTTTATTATGACAGAAGAATGACAAGGGCAGGGGGGAGGGGGGAGAATGTAAACAAAGCTTCTTTTTACAGACCTAAAGCGATTAGAGCAAGTTGTTGTCCAGGTCGTGTTTCTTCTTTGGGTTTTGTTCACATCGTCATCGTCGTCGTCGTCATCTTTCAGTCAGAGATCCTCAATCCAAACTGTTCTTTATGTGCCATTTTCTGTGAGTAGCTCTTGGCTGTTTTTTTTTTTTAACCGATTCTCGCCAGTTTGGTAAACCCGTAGTTTTGGACAAACTGTATGATATGCGGTTCACGTGTATACCTTAAATTAAGAGAATTAATTGACAAGTTATATAAGTGTTTCAACTTCAACTGTTTCTCCAGTTCTGACAATTTAAAATGTGGTCACTGGTGTTTTATATAGTGACAAAAGTGAGCCATCGTTCTTTTCCAGTTTTGTCAAGAAGCAGATTTGGAATGATGATGATGATGATGATGATGATGATGATGATGATGAGAATTGACGATATTGTCGATGAAGATGAAAGTGAGAATGGAAATTGTGGAGACGACCACATCAACATCATCGACCACGTCTTGATTTTTATTGATTACAAATGACGGTAACGGTGACTATGATGCGGATGATGACAGACAGATAAGAGATGAGTGACTGATGAGAATGATAATGACAATAGCCTACTAACAATCATGGAGTTTTGGACTAGGTCCGAAGGATAATCTCTCAGCCACGAAATAATGAATGACAAAATTGGACACATTGGTTTTATTATATTTTTTTTGCTTCCTTTCGTTTCGTTTCTTTCTTTCTTTGTTTTAATTTTGCCGTGGGAATAGTTAGCAAATAACTACGTTTAAACAGAGGAAGACAAAAAAAGTTGATAAACCTAAGAAATAACCAAAGATACAATAGTTCAACGGATTATGGTTTGATGCGATTGGAAAGCAAGGCAAAGTGAATTGGGGTTCGAGGCGAGACAGTGTGTGTGTGTGTGTGTGTGTGTGTGTGTGTGTGTGTGTGTGTGTGTGTGTGTGTGTGAGTGAAGCGTGATCTTTCTATCCTGCACAGTCCACGAACTGCGCAAAACTCTGTGCAATGCATGCACTTGAGAAACTCGAGGCAAGACTAGTTTAGTCATTCTAGTCTCCAGTGCGTTTTCTTTCCGTTTGAAGACCATTTCGCCCCTGGAAACAAAGAAGACAAATGAGGATAAAGTAAACTGTAGACGGAAAGAACAGGAGTCAAAAAACAATGCTTTATGAACCTCGTCTCGGCAACGTTTTGTGCAGTAAGGCTACATGAGCAAGGCGGTAACATGGATTAAATGTAAGATGTGCATAAAGTTTAGACGGTCATACTCCCCCACACCACACAACTCACTCACACACACACACACACACACACACACCACACACAACACACACACACACACACACACTCACACTCACACACACACACACACACACACACACACACACATATGCGATCCCCACTTCGTTGTCTGCTTGAGCCGGGCATGTTGGAAGCGAGAGAAGGGGGTGTGAGCGAAACTGAAGGGGGGGGGGGGGGGGGAAGGAGGGGGGAGACGGTTGAGATGAGGGAAGATGGGGGGGGGGGGGGGGGGGGGGGTGGAATCGGAGTGGACGCGGATGGACTTAGAAATGACAGGCTTTGGCATGAAAACTTTTTTTTCCTCACCATCCCATCGCGAAATATTGCGTTGAGACGCGCCTAGTCACACCTGCTTCAAAGTTTTTTAAACCATAATGGGCTGCTTCTCTTTCGTTGAGTGTCCACCTTCATCGAGTTGAACATTCTGACACTTTTGTATATAATGACCATTGTTTATCCCGTCTTTAAGGCAGCCATACTCCAACTCCTAGTAGTCCGCTGGACCCTATAAACACTAACTAACTAACTAACTAACTACGGGGAAGGTGCATGCTATGTGTAATGTGTCATCCATACCAACGGCCAAACTGGCCTTCTCTTCCGAAAATTGGTGATGGGATTTCATGTGTGGTGCAAGATGTGCGTGCGTTCACTCACGGAACCTCGGTTTATAGTATCATTCGAAGGACTGTATGGGGAATGGAGTCAGAACCAATGTTAATCCGAGGTAACACCCCGAGGGACACCCCCCCCCCCCTCCCCCCCCCCCCCCCCCCCCCCCCCCCCGAAATTCGAACCCGTAACCTCAGGTTGCAAAGTGAAACGACTGCAGGCGGGGGTCGAATCTAAGCAAATCTCTTAATAAATGTCAGCGAACCGCCCAGAGGAACGTGGACAAACAAGTCACAAGACAAAACCACTCGTTTGTCACGTTTCTCTGGGCGGTTTCGCTGACATTTATTTAAGATTTGTTCCGTAACCCTCAGGTTCACGAGTCCGGCGCTCTACCAACTGAGCTATTCCGGCCCCCCGGCAATGCGAAGAGAGAGAGAGAGAGAGAGAGAGAGAGAGAGAGGAGAGAGAGAGAGACGAGAGAGAGAGAGAGAGAGTCTTACACTTTCTTCCTCCTCCTCCCATCCTCCGCCCTTCCGCCCCTCAATAACCCCTCCTTTTGGGGGCCATCGGCGAGACAGGTCAGCTAGGGACTAAACTCGATATCAGGTAGTAGTAGTCTCGTTCGGGCGTTTTCGGTCACTCTTTAAAAGAGTTCTTTCCCCTAGACCACAAGAGCGTTTCGCTTTCCATCTGCTCTTATAGTCATGCTGGATGTATGTTCTTGAGCTGAGTCATTCATGTACCTGAAAAAAGAAAACGTATATAGTACACAAAAACTTGTAGCGTGTATTTTTAGTTTTTTTGGTTTGGTGTAATTAAAGTTTTTTTTTCCCTTATTTATTCCTGGCTAGAAACACAGCAAAAATGTGTCAAATAGGAGCAGAAAACCAGTCTATCATCAAATTATCAAGGATGCGGAATTGGAATAAATGTCTCAAGGGCGGATGGGTGTTCATCAATTTCTAAAGGATATTCTCTGTCTCTGTATTAAGGAACAGAAAAAAAAGAAGTATATGCACTGTCTACCATTAAACAGTGAAAAATTTTTTCTTTTTTAGATTTTTTACAGGTTATTTTAACGAGGAAACGGAGTTTCCATTCCTCAACATGATTTTTCACACACCTTTTCTATTGAACAGGTTGAAATAAATGGAAACATACGGAATGCTTACAAGTTGCCATACCACAACGCAGAGTATTGTGGCCTCTTTCTGGCACTGCTCGTTGTTTTAAAAGAACGAACAAAGTAATGCTACCTGCGATATTCATATTGTGGTGATTCTTTACGTCAGTGTCCGTCTGCGTTGGATGTGGGGATCTGGGGGGAGGGGCTCATGGGATCCTTGTGAGTGGCTTTCTGAATGGTAGATCTTTGGAGCCTAGCTCTTCTTCAGACTTTTCCATTCAGATCTCTCTGAAGACTCTCATGCCCCCTCCACTTACAAGCTTCGTTTTGCGTCACAATGGCGATGATCTATTAACGTGTTAAGTTGGTTGCACCTGCATGGAAGATTGAGCAGCAGGGTGCTGTAGACGATCTGCATCCCTCTGTCTCTCCCGTGGTCCTTTCTTCGCCCTCATATCAACCTTTGTGAGGAAGGGATGCAGTTGATGCATTAGGCCTCTATCGCTTTCCACCCTCTCCCGTTCTCTCTCTCTCTCTCTCTCTCTCTCTCTCTCTCTCCTTCCGTAGGCATGCCAGTAAGTGTGTGTGTGTGTGTGTGTGTGTGTGTGTGTGTGTGTATGTGTGTGTGTGTGTGTGTGTGTGTGTGATTCATTTCAACACATCTGATTCGGTCTTGCAGACGATGACTGAAACGGATGTGAGGCAATACATGAGCGATTTGTAGCAGAGAGAGAGAGATCGGCAAGGTATTTAGGTGGAGCGATTTGTAGCGTGATGCCGTTGCGCTGACAATGATGATCTTCACTGGGATTCTTCCTCAGCATTTCAAATGGGATTTCATTAAATTGCAGTTCAAATAAATCCAGCTGAAGAACCAGCAACCCTTCAAACAGTGAGGAATTTTGAAATTAATGTAAGATGACAGCGTATGATATTACAAAATATAAGCATAGAAAAAAAAAGCTAAACGAAGGTATTCAACCTAACAGTTATCTCTGTTAACAACCGAACACTATGCCAGGAATTTGATGAGGCATTTCTACTTCGCCGTCATCTTCGTCGGGCGCGTCGTGTGTGTGTGTGTGTGTGTGTGTGTGTGTGTGTGTGTGTGTGTGTGTGTGTGTGTAAGACAGAGATTGTCAAATAAGGAGAAAACTTAGTGTGTTCTCATTTTACGGTTGTATAACGGTTCCCAGATTGATTTAACTATATCTGTATATCTATATCTGTGTATGTGTGTATGTATGTGTGTGTGTGCGTGTGTGTGTGTGTGTGTGTGTGTGTGTGTGTGTGTGTGTGTGTGTGTGTGTGTGTGTGTGTGTGTGATTGCGCGCGCTTGTGTGTGTGTGTGTGTGTGTGTGTGTGTGTGTGTGTGTGTGTGTGTGTGTGTAAGTAAGACAGAGATTGTCAAATAAGGAGAAAACTTAGTGTGTTCTCATTTTACGGTTGTATAACGGTTCCCAGATTGAATTTAACACCATGTAAATGCAGGACAAACCCTCTCCTTACCCCGTCCATTTCCCCTTCCCGGTCCAGTAAACAGTGATTTATCCTCGTCATTCTTTTGAGTCAGAGAGAAATACAAAAAGGCATAACCACCGTGACATGAGAACCACACGGGAGAACAATGGAATCGAAATTACAGACACGAATCAAAAGCTAATAAATCCATACAACAGCTTACGAGATAACGCTTACGAGATCTGCAATGTAAACAACAACAACAACAAGAAAGAGAGAAAGCAAGAAAGAAAGGCTAGAACGAAAGTAAGTGACCATGGTGTTGTAACTGCATGCCAAGGAAGCTCTGTACGTATGTCATTACTTCCAGTCAAAGGAAACTTTAGGTAGTTTGCAACGAGATACATTACACACGCACGCACACGCACACACACACGCACACACACACAGAGTTCAAAGTTTTAAACCACAATGGGCGATGCGAAGAGAGAGAGAGAGAGAGAGAGAGAGAGAGAGAGAGAGAGAGAGCGGCAATGTATTTAGGTGGAGCAGTTACTATTGTATGCATTCACACTCATGCAGCACGCAATAAATTACTGACATTTACAATGCCCGGATGAAACTGATTAGACCAATAGCAATAATGTAAATGCATGTCGTCGAAGCATTATATATTTGTAAGTGCTACTGAACGAGAGAAAATAAAAACCAGAGAGAGAGAGAGAAGACATAATCTTATGCACATGCAATATACAAAAGATGACAGGATAACAAGTGGATGATATGAGAAAGTTGTCTCAAATGAAAATGACAAATTATTTACGTAAAGGGAAGCATGCACTGAGATTGAAGTCACATTGTTATCTGACATAGATCACATTCTGCTCATTAGTGGCAAATCAACAAAGGGAATGAACTCAACTTTATCGGTTTTCCCCCTTTCTTTCTCTCTCTCTAGAACAGTGTCTTCCCTTGGATTGCTCAAGCGTTTAGCCCAATGTTTCACATACCTGATCTATTTATGTGAGCTGAGTCATTACACTGTTCCTTTAAAAGTAACCAGGTAATAAAACATAAACGTGCGGAGTGTGTGTTTTTTTTTTTGTCAAACTAGAGCCTTTTCCAAATTCAATTTTTGACGAGAAAATACAACTAAAGTGTGTCAAATAGGAAAAATCGTATTAAGAAAAAAAAACGCACTGTATTAGGCTTTTTCTCTTAATTCTGGGGGATCTTTATCCACATTTACAGAATAAAAAAAGAAACTAAATCCATGAACCGTTTAAGTTGATCATTGAGAACGCCAGTTAATATGTACATTGAGGAGGAGCCATTCCTCAACATAATCTTTTCCACACCTGTTGTAACCCAACAGGTTAAAACGAATAATTGTTGGAAACTTACCTCCTACAGATCAGAGCTTGTTCACGTTCTGACCGACTTTTTGTGACAAGTAACACCACATATGCCTCGATACGTTTTCCATTAGGTCTAAAATCTAACTGAAGAATACCATTTCATTCATTCTATGTGTGCTCACACATTCGCGTCACAATGAACACACAGTTTTGCGTTTCAACGATCGTGTGCACAACAGAATGCTGAGAGGGACGATGTTTAAGATCAGTATTCCCCTCTTTTCTGGCCCTTTTTCTCATCTCCGCGTTTGCCGGAGGAATGGGGGAGGAAGGAGGAATGCAGCTGAATATTCTGTCAACGCATCCAGCCCTCTACCTCTCCCCTGCATTCCGCTATTCTCCATCATCATCACCTCAATCATTCACTCTCAGTCCTGATACACGTCAGTGAGGGAGTGTGTCTACCGTGTTTTCATTTAAGATTTGTAAAATGGTCACCCTTTCCAAACCGGGTAATAACGACAGGTAAAACACATTTCTGTCCCAAGCTTATCTAGTGTAGTAGTAGGCCTTATGGAAAGCTAGCTCTTAAAAAATCAAAGCCGTAATACATTACGCATTTTAAGCCGGGTCAACAAAGGAATTAACCCGATGTCTGGTTTTTGCCCACTTTGTAAATCGGTTCTTTCCCTTGGGTGCAACTGGTCTTTCCCTTCTTTTTTGCTCTTGTCACAATACCTGTTCGAGTTTCCTAAGCGTAGTCATGGCACTGCTCCCGTAGAAGGAATCCGTATAATACAGTGTTTATCTGTGTTTGTTTGTTTAGCTGGAATACTTTCCCAGATTTATTTCTGAAAAGAAGACGTCAGTAAAACGTGCCGAATAGAGAGAGTGTGTGTGTGTGGAGGGGGAGAGAGTTCATAAAACCGAAGAATTCTCAACGCTTCACTCCTACATTTTGAGGGATCATTGTTCATAGGCTGTTCATTGAATGTAAAAGAAAAAAAAATAGTCTCATAAACTGTGTTAACATCAGCGATTGCGAACATTCGTTTTGCGGGAATGACTGCAGGTAAAAACAAACGAGGGAAACGAGCGTCCCATTCCTGAACACAGCTTCCCACCGGCACCTGTTCTAACTGAGCAGGTCGAGACGACATCGGGAAAATCAGGAATATCACACGACGTCATACCATGCCGTCGAATCAAGAGGGGGGAATTTATTGCTGCTCAGACGCACAGAAAACAACGGGCAAAGCAAGGGGATATGTCGCCTTAATTCAATCTTTTGGCGGCCCTTGAAGCCATCATCCATTTCACATTTCTATTTTTCGGTAAGTCGTAACAAGCCATTGTGAAAACGATTAAGAAAAAAAAAAAGAAAAGATTTCTTAGAAAGAAAGAAAAAGGCTTTGGGACTGCAGGATCCCGATCATGAACAACAGAAAAACTCGTAGAGGGATGCCAAAAAAACGTTCAACTGTAAATCTTTTGAGGGTAGTTCTTACTCCTCCAAACGTTCACCATTCAACCTCTCTCAAGAATCCCATTCCCCCTACATCTACAGCAGCAAGGCTAGTCTTGCACCACAAAGACAACAGAATAAAAACCAAAATTAAAAAGTACTAAAAAAAAAAAAAAATGTGGAGAGGGCTTATGAAAAATTACCTGCCCCTCTCTCTCTCTCTCTCTCTCTCTCTCTCTCTCTCTCTCTCTCTCTCTCTCTTTCCTCACCCCCAATTTTGCCTTTTTAAAGCTGAAAGAGGGGCTAGGGTGGGGAGATGCAGTTAATGATGCATTCTGGCGTCACTGTATCCCACCCCTCTGTCATCCTCACTCCCCATCTCTCTTCCTTGCCTCAGTAACTTCTGCAACTGAAAGCATTGCGAGTGACTGCGTGTAAGTAAACAGTTTATCTCCCTTTAATGTGCTTGTTCTCCTGAAAGCATCGGTTATGTCCAGGTGTAAAAAAACTCTCTTCCCCTGAAGTTAGCTTATCAAGCTACAAGCATTAAGGCATCAAAGTGGAAAACCCCTCTCGCAGCTCGTCATCGATTGTTGAAAGAGACAACGAAAGCCAACAAACAGACGAACGGACCGAGAGACAATCATTGATCTTCCGGCATGCAGAAGGAATGTAAACCCAAGCGTGTGCAATAAAATCATTAGAGGCATGGTGAAAAGAGATTTATTTACCGATCAAACACATTCACGCGCGACTAATTCTTTGTTCGCACGCGCACGCTCGCGTTTCACACACACACACACACACACACACACACACACACACACACACACACACACACACACACACACACACACACACACACACACGCTCGCGCGCGCGCGCGCGCGCACGCAATTGATTAACTTCGATCGCGCACGCGCACGTGCACATACCCCCCACACACACACACACACACGATTGATTTAACTTCGATCACGCACTCACACACAGACATACATGCACACATACGCGAACACAGGCGCAACGTACGTATGCTTGCACGTTCATGCACATGAGTGGGCCATATACACTATTATACACACGCACACACAAATTACACGCTTAAAACAATGAACAGTAGTTTTAGACAATCGCAGCCTTTATTCCGTACATAACCTGCGGCCTCTGAGTCGTTAGATTTTTGTACTGTACATCAGAATGTCAATCGAAGACATGAAACACAACATGCACATGTAAAAGATGACGAAATTTTATGCTGGAGGTAAAATGTCTACTCTGGAAAAAAAATATTTGTTTTTATAAAACAAAAACAACAAAACGCAAAAACTGTATTATTTTGTAATATATCTTGATGATGTACATATCAGATGATTGTGGATATCGGAGTACCTGACGACGATATCTCTATGATCGAAACGCGTCGTCTTCTCCAGTGCCTTGATTTTCTGGCTAAGCTCAGTTCAGTACAATTGAATACAGTCGAATATGAAACAAGTATATCAGTTCCTAGTATACTAGGCAAAACAAAAAAAAAAAAACAAACAACAAAAACCGCGAATCACGGCTAAACTCTCGTGTATAAGAAGATCAATATACCTTTTCTGGTGTGTGTGTGTGTGTGTGTGTGTGTGTGTGTGTGTGTGTGTGTGTGTGTTTTGTGTGTGTGAGTGCGTGCGTGCATGGGTGCGTGCGTGCGTGCGTGGGTGCGTGCGTGTATGTATGTGCGTGTGTGCATGCGTGCATATGCGTGCGTGCGAGCGTGCTTGCATGTGAGTGTGTATGTGGTATATTGTTGAAAGATTGTCTTCTCTTTAACTTGTCAAATGATGGTTTATCATGTCCATGCCTCTCTCTCGTTCTCTCGCTGTGAAGCATCAGAACCCATGTGTATCCCCTAACACACACACCCCGCCCCGCCCCTCCTTTCAACCCTAGGTGTATTAAAAATGACCGGTTCAGCGACACGATGTTAGGCAGCTTACTGCAACGGGACTGTCCCCCTCTATGAAGGCCCAGCTCCATGTTCTTCCTGTGGGCGATTGTTGCTGACTGGGAACATCATCAGGTGAATGCCGGTAGATAGATACCATATAGATACCAATATGTGCGTGGATGCTAAATGAACAACTTGATAACTGAGGAAAACAAGTGTAGGTGAATTTAATCGACAATTCTCCCGTCTTTTGAAAGACTGACACGATGAAAAAAAAAAACCCTAGTTTTAGAAAAACGAATTGAATACAAGAGAAAGAGAGATGGGTGTGTGCGTGTGCGTGCGCGTGTGCGTGCGTGCGTGTGCGTGTGTTTGAGCGCGCATGCGGGCACCCTGATGTAAGGAAGATCACTCGAAAGCTATGGAAAGGGGAAAAAAAGGAGAGATATTGAGGGGGGGGGGGGGGGGGATGGAAAGGGAGGGGGGGGGGGGGGGGTTGATTGGTATTCAAGTGAAACAGCATATAGGCGTGTAGCCTACACAATGTTCTCTCTTCCCAAGTATCGGCCAACACTCTGCAGCCGCCTCAAAACGCAGAATACTCTTCTAATGTTCACTTCGTCCCAATGACCATGAGCAAAAACGACAGTAACAACTGTACCATCACACAGTCATCTCCACAACTGTTGACAACAGAATGATAGCCATCATTATTATCATCACTGTTATTATTACTATAATGACCATGATGACAACGATAATCACACTCGCTTCTCATCACTTGCATCGACAACGGAATAACAGCTGTAACAATGAAAAGTATAATCATATAGTTTCATTTTCTGCAACGGGGTACATGCTCTTTATCGTTCGCGTTGAATCCTAAAGTTTTTACACACACACACACACACACACACACACAAACACAACCAAACACCCTATTTTGTTCCCTGTATCTCCTACTTGAATCAGAAGTCCGCCCTCTCCAATTATCTCATCCTTGTTTTCTTTGATTTCCCCTTCTTTGATTTCCCTTCCCGTTCTCCCCCGGAAGTCTTAATGAGGAGGAAAGAAGAAAGGGCGCTATTGTTTTCAGCGTCTGGGGAAAAAATAATGGCTCAAACCAGTCACACAAGATGTCCTTTTTTTTTGCTTCCAGCCTTCTAAGGCAATATATTATTGAGGCTGTATTAAGATGAAGCGGATTTCAACCGCCGGAAAGAGGCTGAATTCGAAACTAGCTTGCACATACTTCCCCTTTGTCTTTCATCTCTGTCTTCATTATTAATGAATATCAATGATATATATGTCGGCCTACGTGATTCGTCCGGTTCTGTAAACTTCACTGCGATTGGTAGGAAGAGCTGTAGGCATTCACCTGTCGGGGGGGGGGGGGGGGGGGGGGGGGGGGGAGGGGAGAGGGGCGAAATGGGCAATGGTGAAACAGAAACGACTCCCCCCCCCCCCTCCTCTCTCCCCTCTCTCTCTCTCTCTCTCTCTCTCTCTCAATGTAAAGACTAGCTGGACATATTTCTTTGAGTTTTTAATTATCTGAACTGTACGATACCTTTTGGATGTGGCGATAGTGCATTTGTGGCACGTCACAGCAAAAGAGCCTACGGCTACGAATGAGCTAGTTCTGGTCAAGGTCTTTATTGGACAAATCCATTGCGATTGGTTAAAAAAAAAAAAAAAAAGACATACATAGATTGGAAAAAAAAAATGTGTGTGGCGCCGTACTTTGGCGACACGCTCTCTCTCCAAGGGGGAGAAGCCCGAATTTCATACAGAAAACTCTTTTGTAACGATGGAGTTACGCAATACAATACAGTATCATGCAGCTCAATGCAACACAATGTAATACAATGCAACGCAATACAATGTATGCTACCTTCTTCCTCCCTTCTCCAATATTTGAAACTTGAAGCCAAAAAAAAAAAAAAAAAAAAAATGGACGGCATGTTATGCCGTCCTCAACACCCCCGCCCACCCCACCCCCACCCCCACCCCCACCACCTGCTGCTGTAACAAAATTTAGAAGATGAGAGAACACTCTCTCTTAAAATGTGCAGTCAGGGTTCTCCTTCCCCTCTGTTATAAAAAAAAAAAAAATCAGGATCGCCCCTCTCCTTTTTTTTTTTTT
>JADBJO010002997.1:177500-200000 GCA_016801955.1 Conus betulinus
TGGGGTGGGTGGGGTGGATGAAGTCTATTTGTGTGTGTATTTGTCTTCCTGTATCGCTTCATGAAGGAGATCTGTTATCACAATGGCAAATTGTAATCTTCGGTTTGCCGGGAAAAAAAATTCTTGTTCATATTCTTTTGACGGTTACTGACATTGCCAGTCTCCGGTCCGCCTTCAGTGACATTTTTGCCATTGCCAGTTGCACGTCATGTCGCTTGTTCAGATTCTATCAAAAGCTGGTCATTCTACATCTCGGAACGAAGTGTGGTTGCGTTAACAGGCACGATCTTACTACTACAAGACTGGTTAAAAGAGAGAGAGAGAGAGACCGATTCCCTCTTTGGCATTAAGCATACTGGCGCACGACCGCCTGGCGCACGCGCTTGATACGTGACGCACCAATCTCAGATTTCACACGAAAATATCGCGGGTACGCCGACAGTCTTACTCAGAATACCCGCAGTATTTCTCGCTGTTACAGTGGGTACTTTGTAGCAATCCAGCTTATCTCTCTCCCTTCATATCTTCATACCATTCCCTTACTTTTAACCTGAACGCTGGTCGAAGTTACTTTTGATTTACAATGTACGTAGACATTGTTCCGCAGCTGGGGTTTCAGCTGAATATCCCAAACCTTGACAGTTGTTGTCTTTCGGATTCTTTCTTAAAATTCCGCAAATTCGCATCAGTCGATGTACAGAATGTATGTGTGTGAAGAAATGAGAGAACTGAAACTCACTCCCCCCCTCCTCTCCCTCTCTCCTCTCTCTCTCTCTCTCTCTCTCTCTCTCTCTCTCTCTCTCTCTCTCTCTCTCTCTCATGTCTTGCTCGTCATGTTTTGCTGGTCATCTTGCTGACAGAGAAACAAAACACACAAACGCGGGTGAAGATCAGATCTCATGGGGATGGGATGGGGGAGGAGGAGTGTGTTTGTGACAAGTAAGGGAGGTAGCATTTGCTGTCATGGTAAAAACTCCAAACTAACGCTGCCTGCGACACCCGTCCATACAACTCACGTGCACACATGAGGCACGCGGAACAAATGACACTTGCCTGGAGTGGCACCCATTAACCTAGCACATATGTAGACACGAGACACAACAAACCAAGCTTTCCTGTGGCTGCCATCAGCCAAGCACATAGGCCTGTGTAGACACGAGGCACATGGAACAAGAAAGGATCTTCCATAAAGCGGCACCCATTGGCCTAGCACACTCGCATATCTGAAGTACACGGAACAAACAAGGACACTGTCCTGAAGCGGCACGCATTGGCGTGGCACATACGCAGACACGAGGCACGCCGAACAAATGGACACTTCCTCAAGCGGCACCCAATCACCTTGCACAAATGTGTTGACGAGGCACACGGAATACATGATATGACACTTCTTTGAAGCGGCACCTGTTAGCCTAGCACATATGTAGACACGAGGCGCACGGAACTGATGACGCTTCCCTTCGACGACTGGGTCCACAAGTAGCAGTAGTTGGGAGGTTTAAGCCAAGTAGCTGTTTCGTCAAAGAAGAAGGAGGTGGGGAAGGAGGTGGGGGGGGGGGGGGGGCATGGAAGGGAGAGGCAGGTCACGATTTCTTTTTTTCTACTCTTTTCTTGTTCTTCTGGTTGTTTTTTTTTTTTTTTTTTTTTTTTTTTTTTGTTGTTGTTTTGTTTTGTTTTGCCTGTCTCCGTCTACCCCTCCCCCCTCTCCCTTTCCTTCCCATTTTTCATCTCACTGTTTCTAAGTATGCTTGTCTGCCTGTCTTCTTTAAATCATCGTATACAATGAGTTGTGATATTCCATGGGAGAGAGAGAGAGAGAGAGAGAGAGAGAGAGAGAGAGAGAGAGAGAGAGAGAGAGAGAGCAGGCAGGCAGGCAGACAGACAACAGATGGACGGAAGGGATCGGGGATAAAGGGTAGAGAGATAGATGTGAGAGAGACTGTGGCGAAAGAGAAGCTGTGTTACTAGATTTGGCGTTTAGTGTTCGTTGTTAAACATGCTGCGTAGTGTTCAGCGGGTAGCAGGTTGTGAGGTTCATACCGTTGCTGAGGATCGTTGAGAGTGCAGTGTTATAGCCATTGCACATTACAGCATGCTGTTGGCTGTTCTGTTACTGCATGTGGCGGTTATTCCACTATTACCATGTTGTTAAAAGCAGTGGTGCCAGGCTGTTGCCATTGCTGCAGCTGTTGGTCCTACTGCTGCTGCTGCTGCTGTTGCAGATGCTGTTGTGTTGCTGAATTCGTCCCCAATGTCTTTCAGAGACTTGTTGGGTTGATTATCAACTTAATCCCCCCCCCCCCCCCCCCCCCCCCCCCCCCCCCCCCCCCCCCCCCCCCCCCCCCCCCAAAAGAGTTGACCCTTTAACAAGTGCATTGCCATCTAAATCAAAACGCCTGCAAGTACTCTAAGGAAGGACCACTTGCTTAATTCCCACCGGTTTTATTTCAGAACGTAAGATTACCTAGATTGCCTCTACTCCAGAGCTGTATATGGGTAGAACGTTGCTTCGCGCTCAGTGAATGATAACGGAACTGTAGCAACAGCGGTCACAGTGGGTTGGGTTAGTATGCCCCTGCCTCCGCGGGCGCGCTTGTCTCTGAAAAGGTTGACAGATGGTGTGGCTGTGCCTAGAGAGCTCTGCACGCTTGCTGCCATGAAACTCGCGTCGTCAGGTTTGAAGCTAAAAAGTACAAGCAGGGAACGCCGTGGTGTCGTGGAAGGCAGCAGGGGAATGTCACTGCGATGGCCTTTTTCCCTCTTTGACACATCCCGGCAGTCTTTTCGTTTTTCGGTTTTTTTGTTCGTTTTCTGCGTTTGTTGGGTGGTCTGTCTTTTAGCAAGGTTACGCAAAAAAAGTTATGAACCTGTTCGTAAGAAAACTGAAAGAAATGATAGAATCAGCCCATAAAAAAAGGAGTTAAAATTTTGATGCGGATACGTAATTTGGATCTGGGGTCGAAGGGTGTATAATGGATAGTGTTCTTTTTTCGGGAGTACCTTTGTAGTTCGTACCTTTGTAGTTCGTTCTAATCCCCCCCCCCCCCCCCCCCCCCTGTGTCTCAGACCCCTTTTGAATCGTTTGAAGAAAGAAAAACGACAAAATCACGTCAGAACTCTGGATTGAACCAGGGTCGTTTAAATCTGCAGTCTGATGATTTTTTCAACTGTGCTGCTCCGGCTGACAATAAGTGCAGTGTTCTTGGCCCTTCTGAGCGCATGGGGCGATGTGTGTTTTGACTTGCTTCGAATGTCCACTTCGCTTTCGCTTCTCACTGTGATTGCATTAAAACGCACCTCACAAGCGCTAAAGTGTTTTTGCTGTTGATGTCACGGTGTGCTGGGAGTCATCATTTCATATGTGGAGAAGCTCAGTCTAAAAGTGTGAATTTGCAGAACGAACAACAAAGACAGACGGTACTGCACGTACACGCACGCACACACACACACACACACACACACACACACACACACACACACACACACACACACACACGCGCGCACGCGCGCGCGCACACACACACACACACGCACACGCAACACACACACACGCACACACGCACACGCACACACATTCTCACACACATCGGGCAGCATGGTCGTTGCGGATTGTGTCTCTGTGCGCACAGAAATGGGGGTTTGGAAGATGAATGAGGCTGCAGCTGAAAAGGCTGGGCCCGTTTTGTGTGGCTCACTCTGCCCAGATATGTGGGCCTTTGATTGAAGCGCACACTACGTCGCGCGCTGCAGGTGCTGCGTGGTGCGAGGAACTGAAAGGCTGAAAGCTTTCAGGGCCAGCTTGTTCTACCGCACGTGCGGCAAGTTTTGTTCGATAGGTTGTTAAGAGGACTTTTTTGTCAGCTTTCGAACCCCCCCCCCCTCTCTCTCTCTCTCTCTCTCTCTCTCTCTCTCTCTGTGTGTGTCTGTGTCTGTGTGTGTGTGTGTTCTTTCTTCTCTTTCTCTCTGTTTCTGTCTCAGCCTTCTGTCTACCTTTTCTATCTCACTCTCTTGTCGTTCTTTGTTCTCTTTCTTCCTTTGTCTGTCTGTCTGTCTTTGTCTCTTTTCTCTCTTCTCTCTGTCTTGCTCTGTCTGTCTTTATGTCTCTCTCTCTCTGTCTCTCTCTCTGTCTCTCTCTCTCTCTCTCTCTCTGTGTGTGTGTGTGTGTGTGTGTGTGTGTGTGTGTGTGTACTGTCTGTCTCTCACTCTGGCTCTGTTTGTCTGTCTCTATCTGTCTCTCTGTCTGTCTGCCTGTCTCTCTCTCTGTATTTCTGTCTCTGTCTCTCTCTCTCTCCCCCTCTCTCTCTCTTTCTCCCCCCCCCCCCCCCCCCCCCATTTTCTGATTAATTATCCGACCATGGGCATTGCTTGGAGTGGTCCCGATTCTGTGGTGATTGTGGCCCGGGGGGGGGGGGGGGGGGGGGGGGTGGAGGGGAGAAGGGGGAGGGGGGAGGGGGATGGGGGGGGGGCAGGAAGAGGACAGGGCGCAGAGATGCATACTCTTTTCGGATTTTTTTTTCAAGTTAATGAATAATTATGTAGCGTGCATAGTGTATTGGCGATTTCGTTCAGACTTAGAAATGGGGTTCCGTCGTCCTAGGTGTCGTCTCTGTTGTTGCTGAATTTCTTGTGTGTGCGTGCGTGTGTGCGTGTGTGTGTGTGTGTGTGTGTGTGTGTGTGTGTGTGTGCGCGCGCGCGTGCGTGTGTGTGTGTGTGTGTGTGTGTGTGTGTGTGTGTGTGTGTGTGTGTGTGCGAGAGAGAGAGAGAGAGAGAGAGAGAGGTGGGGTCGGGAGAGAGAAGAGAGAGAGAGAGAGAGAGAGAGAGAGAGAGAGGGGGGGTTTTTCAAGAAGCATTTTTGCTTCCTACTCGTTTTCCACGTATACATGTGTGTGTGTGTGTGTGTGTGTGTGTGTGTGTGTGTGTGTGTGTGTGTGTGTGTGTGTGTTGTGTGTGTGTGTGTGTGTGTGTGTGTGTGTGTGTGTGTGTGTGTGTGTGTGTGTGTGTGTGTGTGTGTGTGTGTGTGACCCGTCATATTATGATAAAGGTTTGCCCCGAATCCATCAAAGGGAAGAAGAAGAAGTCATTTTGAAAAAAAAAGAAAAAAGATTTCTTAAAAGTACTCAAACAATGTGGACGAATCAAAATAGAACTAAACATTGTTTCCGGAGGGGAATGGAAGCCCAGCGCACATAAGCCACTCCCTGCACAACAACTGAAAATTGCGTCCCCTGCAGGACACTTACAATGATGTGTTCTTAGTTGAGAAGCGTGATGCATCCCAATAAACGCACCGCACCACAGTGTGAAAAACAAATCCGTCCAATCATTAAAGAGACTCTTACAAGAAGAGGTAATGGAGAATACGTATTACATATAGAGTAGGTAATAGAAAATAGGTAGAAGAGAGTTGGCCCGCAATGCGGAATAGGTAATTAAGAGATAATAGAAAACCCCTAGTAGAAAACAGGCAATAGGAGAAGAAAAAGAAACACCCGAAGGTGCTGGGGAGGACCCAGAGAAGCACTGTCTTCACCTGCCTTTAGAGCAGTCCTGTACCACACCACCCTTGGAGGCCTGCGCTGTGTTGGACGATGGGTACAGGCAATAATAAGAATATATATAATAGAGAACAGACAACAAAGAATGGGCAATGCAGAACAGGTAATAGCAAACGTGGGAAACAGAATAGTCCACGGGAAATAGGCGGAAGAGAACAGGTAATACAGAATTGGTAGCAGAGGACAGGTAATACACAGAACTGGTGGCAGAGGACAGGTAATACAGCGTTGGTAGCAGAGGACAGGTAATACAGAACTGGTAGCAGAGGACAGGTAATACAGCACTGGCAGCAGAGGACAGGTAATACAGTGTTGGCAGCAGAGGACAGGTAATACAGCGTTGGTAGCAGAGGACAGGTAATACAGCATTGGTAGCAGAGGACAGGTAATACAGTGTTGGTAGCAGAGGACAGGTAATACAGTGTTGGCAGCAGAGGACAGGTAATACAGCGTTGGTAGCAGAGGACAGGTAATACAGCATTGGTAGCAGAGGACAGGTAATACAGTGTTGGTAGCAGAGGACAGGTAATACAGAATTGGTAGCAGAGGACAGGTAATACAGAATTGGTAGCAGAGGACAGGTAATACACAACTGGTACCAGAGGACAGGTAATACAGAATTGGTAGCAGGTAATACAGAATTGGTAGCAGGTAATACAGAATTGGTAGCAGGTAATACAGGACTGGTAGCAGAGGACAGGTAATACAGAATTGGTAGCAGAGGACAGGTAATACAGAATTGGTAGCAGGGGACAGGTAATACAGAACTGGTAGCATAGAGGACAGGTAATACAAAATTGGTAGCAGAGGACAGGTAATACAGAATTGGTAGCAGAGGACAGGTAATACAGAATTGGTAGCAGGGGACAGGTAATACAGAACTGGTAGCATAGAGGACAGGTAATACAGAATTGGTAGCAGAGGACAGGTAATACAGAACTGGTAGTGTGCAGAGGGCAGGTAATACAGAACTGGTAGCAGAAGACAGGTAATACAGAACTGGTAGCAGAGGACAGGTAATACAGAACCGGTAGCAGAGGAAGGTAATACAGAATTGGTAGCAGAGGACAGGTAATACAGAACTGGTAGCAGAGGACAGGTAATACAGAACTGGTAGCGGAGGACAGGTAATACAGAACCGGTAGCGGAGGACAGGTAATACACAACCGGTAGCGGAGGACAGGTAATATACACAATCGGTAGCGGAGGACAGGTAATACACAATCGGTAGCGGAGGACAGGTAATACAGGACCGGTAGCGGAGGACAGGTAATACAGGACCGGTAGCAGAGGACAGGTAATACAGAACCGGTAGCGGAGGACAGGTAATACAGAACCGGTAGCGGGAGGACAGGTAATACAGAACCGGTAGCGGAGGACAGGTAATACACAATCGGTAGCGGAGGGACAGGTAATACACAATCGGTAGCGGAGGACAGGTAATACACAATCGGTAGCGGAGGACAGGTAATACAGGACCGGTAGCGGAGGACAGGTAATACAGGACCGGTAGCGGAGGACAGGTAATACAGAATTGGTAGCGGAGGACAGGTAATACAGAATTGGTAGCGGAGGACAGGTAATACAGAATTGGTAGCGGAGGACAGGTAATACAGAACCGGTAGCGGAGGACAGGTAATACACAATCGGTAGCGGAGGACAGGTAATACACAATCGGTAGCGGAGGACAGGTAATACAGGACCGGTAGCGGAAGACAGGTAATACAGGACCGGTAGCGGAGGACAGGTAATACAGGACCGGTAGCGGAGACAGGTAATACAGGACCGGTAGCAGAGGACAGGTAATACAGGACCGGTAGCAGAGGACAGGTAATACAGGACCGGTAGCAGAGGACAGGTAATACAGGACCGGTAGCAGAGGACAGGTAATACAGACCGGTAGCAGAGGACAGGTAATACAGGACCGGTAGCGGAGGACAGGTAATACAAAACAGGACGGCATTCGGAACAAGAGGAAAAACGGCTGAAGATCGCGTGACGGGCTTTTGTTCATCCACGCACGATTGACACCCGGAAAAAGAAACTAGAAACGGCGGACATAGCGGGCACATTAGTAAAAATCCCCATTGACAGAAGACAACGCTGAATTATTCATCCGGCCAAAACCGGCAGAAGACGGGGACAGAGAGAGAGAGAGAGAGAGAGAGAGAGAGAGAGAGAGAGAGAGAGAGAGAGAGAGAGAGAGAGAATCAATCAGTCAGCCCACGAAACCGGATGCGTTTTACCCAGGATATGGAATGATGGGGGAAAAAAAAGCCCTGCCAAGCGATGTTTGTCCAAGGTGGACAACTCATCTCGGGTCCTGAAAATCCGCGATTGCGTCCCGTCGTGTTTTGTTCTGCCAATGCCCGTTTCAGGTTTTGAAATGATAGCTCGGAAGGGGACCTGTTATTTGTTTGGCGAATGCAAAGAAGAGAGTGTTTGCTGTCTGTCACAAGACCAAATACCTGCGACATTAGGAATGCAAGTCGAAGCCGCTCAGTATTTTCCATCAAGTGAGATTATGATGGTTGTTGTTATCAAGTTATGATGATTGTTATTATCATACTGGAATTTTTATTATAATCATATTGGAATTGAATGCAAATGGGAGAGCCTAAACATGGAGGAAAAGGAGACGATGCCACTGGTGATTTTTTTTTTCATGCGTAGAAATGGACTCTTCTGAACAGAAGTAGGGGAAGAGAAATAAGGTGGGTGGGAGTGGGGTGGGAGGTCATTTGAACTCTTCCGAAATAATCAGGAGGATATTACGATGACATAGATTTCTGGTATAACTCTTCCTACTGCTAAGACAGGGTTACGCACAGTTTGGTTTCATTTTTACACACAGTTAGGTGATGGCACCAAATCAGATGGCCAGAGAAGATCAACAATGAAGATCAGTGGAAGCAAGCAGGACAGGTACCAGTGGCCAAGCAGATTCTGCGGAGGAAGTGGGGCTGGATTGGACACACTCTCCGGAAGCCAGCATCCAGCACCACACGCCAAGCCCTGACATGGAACCCGCAGGGGAAAAGGAAGAGAGGCCGACCTCGCAGCAGCTGGAGGCGAGACACTGAGGCAGAGATGAAGAGGCAGGGTACCAACTGGACAGGCATTCAGCGAGCAGCCCAGAACCGAGCGCGATGGCGCAGTGTTGTCGATGGCCTATGCTCACCCTTGAGCTATGGGCCTACCCTAACCAACCAGTTGAATACACACGTGAGATTTAAATTGTGCTCTTGAGGACATTTGACAGAACATGGGCAGTGCGCGAAATAGATTTTGTACCCTTGGTTCGCAGGTGGTTTTACTCGTAATGGGTTGGGCTTTGTACACACGAAGGTGGTTGGATGTTGTACATACACGGTGGGCTTGGAGTTTGTCCTCTTAACAGGTTGGAGATTGTACCCACACCTAGCTGTACCTTGTACTCTTAGGTGGTAACAGCTTTGGCTGGTCAGAGTTTGTACTCATGATCGGTTGGAGTTGACACCCTTGGCTGGCTGAAGCCTGCGTTGACGATTGATTGGAGTTGGGCTCTTGGTTGGTTGGATCTTGTGTTCTTTCGGTTTTGAACTCCTGATTCATTGGAGTTGGTGCTCGTCGTTGGTTGAATTTTGTACTCTTTGCTGGTCGGCTGCTTTCAGTTTGTCCTTCTTATAAATTGGAGTGCGTCTTTTGGTTGATTGAAGTTCGTACCTTATAGTGTCATTTCTGTCTACACTTCCAGTTCCATGCTCCCCCATCCCTATCCCCCATCTACCTCTCTGTCTCTGTCTCTCTCTGTGTCTCTGTCTCTGTCTGTGTCTGTCTGTGTCTGTCTGTCTGTCTCTCTCTCTCTCTCTCTCTCTCTCTCTCTCTCTCTCTCTCTCTCTCTCTCTCTCTCCATGTCTGTGTTTTTCTCATCGTAACTGCTAGGTTCCGTCGTTTTCACCCAGTGGATACCTTTACTCTAAACCCTTACAGTACTTGCCACTAACAGTGAAAAGTGCAAGTCCACAGGGCAGTGTGAGCACGTCCACAAGTATTTCCCTGGCACGCTCACTGTCGACATGGATAGTAGAACTACCGTGACGAAAGAGAGGATGTCGACAGAGAGAGAGAGAGAGAGAGAGAGAGAGAGAGAGAGAGAGAGAGAGAGAGGATGGGGTAGAGAGCTGAAGGTTAGGGATCGAGAGAGAGAGAGAGAGAAAAAGAGAGAGAGAGAGAGAGAGAGAGAGACGGACGGATGGACGGACAGACAGACAGACACAGACAGACAAGACAGACAGAGAGGCAGAGAGAGAGAGAGATGGGGGTGGGGGTGAGAGAGAGAAACAGAAAAAGGGGGAAGATGGTAGTGGTGGCAGTGAGAATGGAGAGGGGGGGGGGGGGGGGCTCTTGAACTTTTCGCCTCCACTCATGGACTTTTCTAGATAAACAATAAAGCATTGGCCCCCTCCCTCTCCCACCCACCTCCCACACCCAACCCCTTGACTGTCCATGACGTCAGTCGTGTCCAGCTTAAGCCCTGGCGTCCATCCATCCCTCTTCCCTCTTCATTTATTCTGGCAGCAAGCTTACCTCGCTGAACTTCCCGATGGCGCTGTTTCCGCCACTGTCCCTTTGTCTGGCAGCCAGTGAATCGATAGCCGGCTTTAAGAATTGAAGCCATAAGTTCAAACTGGTTTTCCTTTTTTCCCCCCTCTTTTAGTGTTTTTTTTTTCTTTTCATTCTTTCAGTCTTTCTTCCCTCTTTGGGATGTCTTATCTTCCTTGCTCTCCTACATACGGCCTAACTCCCACGCCGCTAATTTTGGCCTTCCCACACATAGCCACACCCACATCTACATGCAAGTACACACACACACACACACACACACACACACACACACACACACACACACACACACAGAGAGAGAGAGAGAGAGAGAGAGAGAACTTTACATACAAAGCCTCGCATAGTCAGATGGAAAGATAGACAGACAGGCAGACAAACAGATAGACAGACAGACAGGCAGGCACACACACACACACACACACACACACACACACACACACACACACACACACACACACACACACACACACGTGCTCGCAGGCGCACGAGTGCATGTATACACACATATACTCACGCGCGCGCGCTCGCACAACACGTACTCACGCACACTAACAATAATAATCATAATAACTATAAAGAGAACACTAGGGAAAAAAAATGACACAATGAAAGAAAACAAAAAGAAGGAATGAAAGAACGCAACACTGCACAGTTTACAGCAACAACCACAACAACAAGATGACAGGCACCTACAGAGACACAGACAGACAGAGACAGACAGAGAGAGAGAGAGAGAGAGGGGGGGGGGGGGGGGGGTTCACGCCAGAATTTGAAACTCCGGTAAGGGTGAGAGTAAATGTGGATATAAAGGCAGGGAGTAGAATAACGGGGAAATAAAGGACGTCCAATTGAATGCAAAAAGGGAGGGCGTGTGGAAAAGACATCCCCATCTCCTACCCCCTCCCCCACCCCCACCCCCCCAAAAGAAAGATAATGATGGAGAGGGGAGCGGAGGGAGGGGGGGGGGGCAGGGAGGGGGGCGATCTCCACCAAGACACTCACACTCTGTCCATCTCCAGCGCCTTCTCCAGCAGCTTCATGGCCTGGGCCGTGCGGTCCTGGGCCAGGAACTTCTTCTGCCGCCTCAGGCGTTCCAGCCTCTCCTGCTGCCGCTCGCGCTCCCGCTCCACGTGCGCATCGGCGTCCGTCATGGTCTGCAGGAGGGCCTTCGTCTCCTGGAAAGGCAGACACAGAGCAAGAAAATGCACGCGCTGCAGTAAAAAAAAAAAAAAAAAAAAAAAAAAGACAAGAAAAAACACCTTCATGGTGCCTTGCTTTACTGCCGATACTGTAGCTTTAACTCGGCTGCAAAGTTTGTGCTGCGTTTTTGGTGTGTTGTGGCGCTTTTTATCGGTGATCCGTTGTTTTGTTGAACTTTTTTTTTTTTTTTCAGATTTCATATTTTGACCCCCACCCTGCTCCCTGCACTCCCAGCCTATCCTACACGCGCGCGCACACACGCACACACACACACACGCGCGCGCGCGCACACGTGCTAACCAAGGAGCACCCCCCTCCTGTCTCTTTTCCTCCTCCTCACTGTGTGTGTGTGTGTGTGTGTGTGTGTGTGTGTGTGTGTGTGTGTTTCAGGTATGCTATAGTTATTAGCAGAGATTGAGAAATACAATGACATTGTACTCACGTTCATTTTGGTGAATGAAAGTGTGATAAGGGGGTACATTTCACCAGTTACAGTCTTTTGGAAGGAGAAGACGCATTTTTTGTGGATTGTGATAGTGCAGTTGCATTAACTGATGTATTCATGTGCGGTTTGGCTTTGTTCGTCATTTTTTTTTTTTCTGTACGATCTAGCCCAAACACAAACATGGATATATGGTCCATGGATTCACGGGAACCTCTATTCACTCAGAGTTAAAGAAGAGGTGAGAGGGGTGGGTGGTGGGGGTGGGGAGATACCCAGTTTATATAAAACTGATTCAGAGTATGAGCCTTTTTTTGAAAAAAAAGAAGAAATGTAGCCTAGTTTCTTATCTTTTTGTAAGCGTAGATTTTTGTTTCTATAGGTAAGATTTTACAAAACTATCATCACTATCATCGTTCCATGTCATCATCATTGTTCTATGTCATAGCCGCCTCTGCTTCATCGTTTCATGACGTCACCATCTTTGTTTCATGACGTCACATCATTGTTCCTTGACATCACCATTATGATTCCATGACATCCCGTCATTGTTCTGTGACATCGCCGTTATGGTTCTATGACCTCATCATCTCTGTTAGTGTTTAGGATCACGTAAAAATAGGGCCACAGTCTCCTTTGAAGATTAAAACTTCTAGAAAAAACAGTGGCGTAGTATTCTTACTCAAAAGCCTTTTCATGAACAGTTATTGGCTGTGGAAGTGTGCGGTTTGAACAGAATTTTATCGACTCCTAAGATTCCCCCCCCCCCCCCCCCCCCTCCCCCCTCCCAAGCCACAATATTTTAAGTCACAATAAGTCATTCTCGAGCACAAAGACTCGCTCGATAAAAACATACTGCCACGGTTATTTTTACACAAGATGACTACGCTCAGTACACTGCAAGTACGTCCCCTTTGGAAGCTTCCAGCTTGTGGCGAAGACATACTTGTCGGAGAGAGAAAATGTCCATGATGACGAAGCAAGTGAAACTTTCAGCATTTTTTTTTTGTCAGTAATGTTTGCTTCAGTTTAATCTGTACCCTTGGAAATTCTTGCTGAAGGTAACGATTAACGACCCCTTTTTTGTAGAAACGGGTCTGAATACATTTTGCTCTCTGAGAGAGATCTGAAACACTGATTGTTCCATGACATCACCGTCACTGTTCCGTGACATCACTATCATCCCAAGAACAGGTCAGGGGACCAGCACCCAACAGCTGTTTCGTTCTGTGTGAAGAACTCATCAGGCTTAGAACTGTCCCTTGGTAACTTGCTGGAGAGATGCATGTTCATCATCATAAGCAAAGAAGTAACCATCAGCAGCCGGGTATATCGAGAGTGAAATTCACAGCGCTTCACCTTCCTATCAGAAGGCATGACTATTTCTGATGCGTGGGAACAAAATGGACGATGCCATTGGAAAGGATTTCCTTGTTTCACCTCTAACCTTTACAGATAATCTAGCGAGTTTGTGTACAAGATATAGAGGAATTTAAACGGAAAGAAACTGAATTCGAAACTCGATATTTGCGTAAACCGTCTTCTTCAACTTTTATCCACCTCTGTCTCGTTTACAATGACTATCAATACATATATATATATATATATATATATATATATATATATATATATATATATATATATATATACTATAATAAATATAATATATATATATATATATATATATATATATATATATATATATATATATATAATATAATTGATTGTCATGTGGATGGGGTGATATAGACGGATAGAGAGAGAGGAGAGAGGGGTACAGTTAATTTCGCCCCCGGTCGAATATTGGGGACAAAGTAACAAACCTGTTGGTTTTTTCCATTCCCATAGCTGTGTGTGTGTGTGTGTGTGTGTGTGTGAGACTGTGTGATTTCGCCGGATCCTGTTAACTCTCTTGTGACGGGGTCGGATGGCGAAGCGTCGGGCATTCACGTGGCGGATCATCTTTCCCACACGGAATGCGTTTCTTCAGGAGAAGATGAACTCACCACACACACACACACACACACACACACATACCTCTTCTATAGTCTTGGAGCTGGGCGGGGGCACAGGAGACGTGGGCAAATCCCGAGGCGCACGTGAACTGGGCGGGGTGGAGGAGACGGGCAACCCACGGGATGAACGTGTGCTGGGCGGGGACGGGGACACGGGCAGGCTTCGCGTGGTACGTGCGCTGGCCGGAGAGGGGGTGCGGGACGCCACGGGGTAGGACGGCACGGAGAGCGAGCTGGGGCTGCGGCCGTCGTCGTCTGAGATGCACATGCGCCGCCGGCTTCGCTCGCGTCGCCGCCGCTCTCCGGTGCCCTCGTCGATCATGGAGAGGCGCGAGACCGCGCCTTCCGAGGCCCGGGACATGCTTCTGTCGCTCCCATCCCGCCGTTCCTCTGGAAGAGGCAACACAAGTTGATATGGTTGGCTGCAACGTGAGGCGACTGCGGGCGGAAATCTAAACAAATGTTTAAAAGTATCTATTACGACTTCGCCGAACAACACGGACAAACGAGTCACAAGTCAAAACACGACGCGTTTCGACCTCTCAGGTCTTCTTCAGGCAAGATAAACAACATTCGGGACAACGGAAAAGAACGAGCAATCACTCGCCTTCGTCAGATTCGGCGCAAGATTGGCGTTGAATGCCTTTCCTGAAGAAGACTTAAGAGGTCGAAACGCGTCGTGTTTTGTCGTGAGATTCGTTTGTCCACGTTGTTCGGTGGAGTCATAATGGCTGTCTTGTGAAATGTAAGTAAGCTGATAAATGAAAGTAGAAAAAAATGAACGAAACGAAGACATGAAATCCAGAAAAAAAGCTGCTACAAAGCAAAAAAGCAAAGCGGAGTTGTTAATCGTTCTCAACTTATCAGACAGACCCATTTCTACTCTTTATAAACTTTTCTCTTTTTCAGTTATGTGCGTGGAGGACTTTTCACATGACACTGGTTTTAATGGCGTCAAAGAAAAATTCAACATTCAGGGTCTGTTGTACAAAATCTCCCTGGCAAACAGTCCACTGTGCCGTCTTTTGAGGCAGCTTACGTCCACGACTGCGAATGGAAAGAAAGCTCGTGTGACTCGTTTCTTCTTCTCCTTTTTCTACTAGTTTCTTCTAATTCCACGTCACAGTTCATAGTACAGGTAGCAACAACCCCACGAGGAGCAGGACATAACCGTAAAATCCACTCGTGGAACAACTTGATAGCTAACTCGATAGTTAAAAAATACGACTGCACAAACCCAAACAAACAAGAACCACTAATCACAGAAAGGAGTCTTTGCTATAACCACTCAATTAACAAGACGATTGTAGTTTCCCTGGTATCGACAGTAGAGTAACTCCTCTCCAGTTGTCGCAGTCTGAGAGGTTACCGTTTTTTGGGGGGGAGGGGAATACAGACGACTTCGCCATTCTTCCAGTCTTCTGGGACGAGGCCGGAGTTCCAAACCTGGTTACAGAGAGACTGCACATCCAAGAGACGATGCAGTCACCACCACCTTTAAGCATTTCCGCTGTTGTTTCCATCGAGCCCAGGGGACTAATTGTTCTTTAATGTCTGGATGGCTGTTCTGATCTCCTCTTCGGTGAAGTCATCGGTGTTGATTGGGAGCAAGAGGGATGGGTCTACCGCCTCAGCTTGTGTCAGTGGGCTCGGGTCTGTTTAGAACTTCTTTGAAGTGCTCGGCCCATCTTGCAAGCTTTTTTCGTCGCCTCTTGACAGAAGTGAGCCAGTCCTCACAGTACCAGTCACCTTCTTTGCGATCTGGCAGACAGTTCTCATGTCGTTGCGCTTGGCAGCTTCTTCGGCATCTTCTGCTTGCTTATGCAGCCAATGCCTTTGATCTCTCTGGGCATTTCGCTTCACCTGCCTGTCCTTCTAGATGTACTCCTGGTAGTACGCTGCTTGGTTTGAGGAGCAGATGTGTCTCTTCTGGTGGAGTTCTTTCCTCTCTGCTATCAATTCCCATGTGTCATCACTGATCCAGGATCCCCGCAGTGACTTTTTAAACCCTAGGATTCTTTTCCAGCTATTGCCATGGCATCCTTCATCTCCTTTCACTATTCTGTCGATCCTGGCATTGTTTCAGTAAGGACTGAATACCTTTTGCTCAGGAAAGCTTGGAACTGGGCCTCTGTGGCCTATATAGTCTATATTAGGGATCATTTAGTTGAAAGATTGCAGTGCACAACCCTTGTCTGGGACCATTTTAACTGAGCGTTGGACATTCATGTTTAACAATGACCGAATATTTCTTTTAGTTTCATGTTGTAAATGTTTTCATTCCCATCTGCTAAAAGTAACACAAGTGGAATCCGACCCGAATAGTGAAGACAGTACAGCCTGATTGCCTTTACAAATGATCGTCCAAATTTCAGCATCTGTAAGCTTAGCAATCATCTGTCAGGTGAATGCTTAGCTTATTTAGGGAACACTTCTTGACTTGAACATACAACAACATACAAAACAAAATTTGCGAATGTAATTATTCTGGGCACAACTCCCTTACCCCCACCCCCACCCCCACCTCACCCCACCCCCCTCACATCCCCGCTTCTTTCAATCCGTTTCATTTGAGATGGGAACAAAAAAAAAAAAAAACATGGCGAAGGGGGTGAGGGGATTGAGGGAAGGAGGAGAGAGAAAGAAGGAGAAATAGAATTTGAATACGTTGAACAGGTGTTTTCCTGAGTCGTCCATATCAGCTGATTGAATGGTACTAGTCAGACCTTCCTCCCCCCAGCCCTTCTCATTCCATCGCTGTGTCAATATTCCTTGGGAAAAAAAGTGAATGTAAGGGGGAAAAAGTTCGGTATAAACCTCCCCCTTTTTTCTTTTTTTGGTCAGTGAGCTTTGTCAGCTAGCAAGATGGTTTGTGTAAGGAATGTTTAGATAAAAGCAAAATCTTAAGCGTTGCGCATGGTTTTTGTGTGGCTTTAAAGTTTTCCCGCTATAGTGAAAGTGTGTCTGTCCTTTTCCAAATCATGTGTAAAAGAATATACAGTGAGTTTCCGTAATCGCACAGTTTAGGTTGAGCGTGTGTGTGTGTGTGTGTGTGTGTGTGTGTGTGTGTGTGTCCGCGCGCGCGAGCGCGCGTGTGTGATAGCATGGTGCTTGGTCAAAGTTGAACGTCTACGATGGCATTTTCTCGGCTATTTTAGCCCGCATATCTAAGCTTGATCGGCTGGTGAAGATTGACAGGACACTTCCAACCATCACTTTGAATGAAAATGACACTGAATGTATTTTCTAAAGTCATAAATATGCAATATATGATTTCAGCAATAATTTTAACATTATGACAATGACAGTTTGATATAGATTGTGATCAGACACAATTATCGCTGAAATGTTGATAAGAGATATGCAAATTGATATTTTATACAAACATAGCATCAAATATAAATTCATGTTCTGCAGTTCGTTCGTGGTATTTTCCATGGTGGACTGGGCGGGGGGGGGGGGGGGGGGGGGGGGGGGGGGGGGGGGGGGGGGGGGGGGGGGGGGGGGGGGGGGGGACAATCAAACATAACTGTTGAAAACTGACATTTCCATCTACCTCCGTCTTGATATCTGTATTGGCTGGGTCTCAATGGCGAGGCATAAAGAACTACTTGCCATATGCCGGGCTTGCTGAGGAAGAGTTCAAGGAAGTTTGAATGATATATATATATATATATACTTTGACTGTTTATATATATATATATATATATATATATATATATAATGCTGAACAATTTTATATATATGCATATGTATACAGTCACCCAACTGTACAGCACGACAACGTTAGTTTTCTTCCCAAGCTCACTTTGTATCATCAGCATTAACAAAAAACAAACAAACAAACAAACAAACAAAAATATCGTAAGTAACTAAGTGGATGAATTATTCTACTGCAAGAAAAAGATGCAGTAGGAAAGAAAGCTAGTGTTGGGTCCCCCCCCACCCCCCCGCTCCAATCTTATTTCCCCTGGGGCCCCTTCAACCCCCCCCCCCCCTCCCCTATAAGGCTCATCGTAGCTAAACGATCCATGGGTTTGCGAATCAGGATTGCGAACTGACGACACACCATAGCTGATGTTCTCGGTTCACGATCTGGTTTGCTGAGTTACGTCTAAGAAACTGTTTCTTCGTTGGAGTTTGAACGATCATCGCTCATGAGAAGAACACAGCCTGCCCGCTGGTGGACAACTGGGGTATGTTATTGTCTAATGAACTTGGACCTCGTTGGAAAATGGCTGTGAAGTCGATTTCAGCAATTTCTTTATCCAGAATTTAACATGTTTATTTCCACAGCATCGTGAATGCCACTGTTCGGCCGCGACCGAATGAAAATCGAGAACACAAATTCAGGTTAAACCAACCTACAGATTTCAGTCACTGGAGAGTTGACACAAATTCATTTCCCTTATAGGATAGTTTTTTGTGTGTGGTTACCACCCTTTGCGCAAATCAAAACAGTTCGCAGAACACGTTGAGCGTTTGTTTGTTTGTTTGTTTTTCACCTCGAAGGCTCGGCGAGGTTGGGGGGACCTCACTAGACTCAGATGGCAAACCAAAAGATCGGGCAATCAGGAACACAAAGTCAAAAGCCCCGAGATGGGGAAATAGACGAACTAGGCTGGCCGTCTAGAGGATCGTTTAGCTAAGAGCGGCCTCAGGTTCACCAGTGGGACACTTCTCACCCAGCATGCGGGAGGTGGCCGGAGTTTGTCGGCTTCGTCCTTGTAGGAGTCCACCGTCTGCCCCAGTTCGAAGCGGCAGTCCTCCAGAACGTCGATGACGAACTCCGACTCTTGCTCGAAGAGGTCCACCAGGGCGTTGATGAACCATTGCTGGAAAGGCAGGACATACATGCATACATGCATGCATGCATACATACATACATACATACATACATACATACATACATACATACATACATACATACATACATACATACATACATACATACATACATACATAATCCGTTGAAGTTTATTGGTGCTGGAGAAAAATGTGGAGGTATTTTGTTAACATTTTGCATGATAGCAGTGTTGGCTTCCGTCTGTCTGTGTCCGTCCTCCTTCTCCGTCTGTCTGGCTGGTCTGGCTGGCTGGGGTGTCTGGCTGGCTCTCTCTCTCTCTCTCTCTCTCTCTCTCTCTCTCTCTCTCTTTCACCCCTTCCCTCCCTCCCTCCCCAGCTCTCTTCCCCTGTCTTTCCCTGTTTTTCTTTCAGTTTCCGTTTTTCTTTCTGTTCCTGGCTACGACTTCTGTAGAGCCTCAACAACATAAGCAGCGGCGACAACACAAAACGATCTGGCTTGGAAATCTTCCGCTTTCGGTAGATCACTCTGATGTATTCCGTAAAGAAAAAAAACAGAACAAGAAAAAAGAAAGAAAGAAAGTGGAAAAAAAAACAGCCACCAGATTTTCTACCTTTCTTCGAAGTTTTCGTTTTGGAGATTGCGATCAGTCAGGCTGATCATAATCACATTGTGATTTCTTTCATTCTGTGGTTTTGATGCCCCACCTTTACCCTTAACCCTGTCCCCACCCCTCCTTCACTCTCCACCCACATGTCTCCACTTCGTCCCTTTTTGTTTTCCTTCTTACCCCTTCTTAAGTCATTCCCTGGTAGCTTGTCACTTTTATTTTCCTCCCGTGTCTCTCCGTCTCTTCTCCCAAGCTGTTTGTCAGAACATGCTTTTGTTTTGTTTTTTTGTTTTTGTTTTTTTGTTTGAGAAATTTTTGTTGCTGTTTTAGAACATAATACATTTTTGCTTTGTTTTTGTTTTTTGTTCAAGGATTTTTTTTTTTGTTTTTAGAACATATACATTTTTTGTTTAAGAATTTTTTTTGCTTTAGAACATATACATTTTTTTCTGTTTTTGTTTTTGTTTGTTTCAGATTTTTTTTTGGTTTTTGTTTTAGAACATAAACATTTTTGTTCTGTTTTTGTTTTTTGTTTAAGGATTTTTGTTGTTGTTGCTGTTGTTCGTTTCAACTTCTACCACTTCGTCCAAGCCTGACGACAACAAAGACCGCCACCGCCATCACAGCAAATTGCATGCACAGTGAGTGATGGGGGTTAAAACAACAGCAGGTCAAATGCAGCCATTGGCGAAACACACAGCAACAGACAGGGAATGGACCAGAACGGCCAGGACCCCCTAGTGTTGATGATGGAGGGAAGTAAGGGGTGACGGGGTGGTTTTAGGAAGGTGGGGGGAGGCGGGGGGGGGGGGGGGGGGGGGGGGGGGGGGGGGGTTGGATGGAGGGTCGAGAGTGTGGAGTGGGGTGACTTAGGAGAGGGAGGAGAGAGGGGCGAGACGACGAGTCAAGGACAGTTCAGAGTCTGGTGAGAGGAAGAAACTATTCAGGTGGCTCCATTATCGTCCGTGTTATTCTCTTTGTCTCCAACAACTCTGCCTGTCTCTGCCAGTCTGTCTTTATCTATCTGTCTGTTTTTCTATATGTATGTATGTATGTCTCTCTGTCTGTCTCTGTCAATCTGTTTTGTCTGTCTATCTGTTTTTTTTTTCTGTAAGTATGTATGTCTCTCTCTGTCTGTCTGTCTCTATCAGTCTGTCTTTGTATATGTTTGTTCTCTCTATATGTATTTATGTATGTCTCTCTGTCAGCCTGTCTGCCTCTCCCTGTGTGTGTGTGTGCGTGTGCGTGCGTGCGTGCGTGCGTGCGTGCGTGTGTGTGTGTGTGTGTGTGTGGGGTGTCAGTCTGTCTGTCGTCTGTCTGTCTGTCTCTCTCTCTCTCTCTTTCTTCTCTCTCTCTCTCTCTCTCTCTCTCTCTGTGTGTCTGTCTGTCTGTCTGTCTTCTCTTCCCCCCCCCCCCCCTCCCTTCCTCCGAGCTTTCAAATGAGATACCAGCACACAAGGTGGAGGAAATCCAAGTTTGTGATCGATGATGCTTTGATCAACAATGATGATGCATTGATCAACAATCATGATGCATTGATCAACAATTGCTCGGACAGAGCGCAAACAAGCTCGGGGTTGTCTAAACAAAATTAGCGGAATGTGCAGAGTGAGGGGGGGGGGGGGGGGGGGGGGGGTGCAGAAGGAAAGAAAGATGATGATGATGATTTCCAAAGGTAGCAGACAAGCCGGTACATGCTTTTTTTTTTCATTCGACATTTGTCCTGGAAAGCAGGCAAAGAGTAATTAATTTGCTGAACGTAAGAATATCATGCAATCAAGACATTAATGCACACAACATGATACGAAGTCGTCTCTAAGTACAAGTACTCGTCAGCATTAATTTTTTTTTTTTTAATTTAACGGCATAAACATCGTGTATTAGTAAAATTATGAACAACCAAATCTTAGTAAATCAACATTAACATTTGAGAAATGCTAAGGGAAGATTAACACAAAAGATGTCATACTGATACTGATGCCGTCACAAATATATTACGAGGCACAAAAGAGGGACAGTGTTAAACTTGAGGCACTTGAGGAGAGAGAGAGAGAGAGAGAGAGAGAGAGAGAGAGAGAGAGAGAGAGAGAGAGAGAGAGAGAGGTATTATTCCTTTTTAGTAATGGTATAATTATGAACTGATCGTCTGCACTCTTTGGGCCATTTTGACTTCAAACATTCGACATCCGAAATACGTTATCAATATGTACGCTTTCAACGGAACAGTAATCACAGGTATGAAAATAGAAACAGTCAGAACAGTCGTGTATTACATTTTTTTTTAATGTTTGAAGCGTCTTTTCAAATTATAAACGTAATAGGCTAGCTTTAATTTCATCTAATATGAGTAATGACTGGCTATGAATGTATGAACAATTTTTCATCTACAGTATACTGAACTTCATTTAAGGCCATCGGAAATAGGTTGGGAATGTGTTTCAAAGCACATTACTAGATAAGATTTTCTTGTGGAGAGAGAGAGAGAGAGAGAGAGAGAGAGAGAGAGAGAGAGAGAGAGAGAGAGAGAGAGAGAGAGAGAAACAGAGATAGAGACAGACAGACAGATAGAGGAGGGTTAAGTGGTTGTTGGAAGTATGGCAGGTACGTTGGGGTGTGGCGAGATTTAATTGTTAAGGGGGAAACAAAAAACAGTTAAGGCTACGGTAACACGGCGACAAAAATAGGTAGAGAAAGTCGGCATTTTTTACCTGTCGTAATGGCTGAAACTAGTACTATCTGGTATGTGACACTCCATATCGCACGCTTGGAGAATCAGTCGTTGTCAAGCATATCCAGTCTGTATTCACACATCGTGCATGCATCACTCCAGTCCGACCTTATGGCCAAAGACGCCATTCTTCTGCGGCCGGCTCGGCGAAGGAAAGCTGGTGGAGATCGCATGAAAATTGCCCCCTCCCCCTCCCCCCCACGCACCCATCCCCTGCATTCCCCCTTTCGGGATTCGATGGCTGCAATGGAAGATAGGACAGCGACCCGTGTATTCTCCATGATATCTTCCACGGACTTTTGAAGAAAAAGAAACACCCGAAGGTGCTGGGGAGGACCCAGAGAAGCTGTCTCCACCTGCCTTTTGAGCAGTCCTGTACCACCCTTGGAGGCCTGCGCTGTGTTGACGATGGGTACAGGCAAAGAGCATGTCGAGTTCCCGTTACCTGTGGAAGGAAATGGACCAGTGAGCACGGCTGAAGACACACAAGACGAAGAAAGGCTGTGCAATGACTCCGACGAATGAACAGCAGCGCACTGCG
>JADBJO010002997.1:215000-217500 GCA_016801955.1 Conus betulinus
GCATTGACTGCTCCCTGTGGATTGCCGGCGCCGGGACCGCGGCGGGACAAGGCAGTGTATGGCTGCGGAAGGAAGACCTCAATGAGTGGCGGCGTGGAAGTGTCACTGAAGTGGCACAGAAGACGCGACAGCGAAACAAATCAGTGCAAAACTGCCTCCTGTCCAGCCTACCTACTGTCTGTCTACTGACCTACCGACCTACTTCACCACCAACGTACTGATCCTCTTTTTAACGTATCCACCCACCGGTCTGTCTTTTCAGCATGCCAGTCTGTCTACCTACATTCCAAGCAACTACCTACGTGCCATCTTTCCAAGATGCCTACCGACCAATATACCTGTGTATCTACCGATATTCCAGCATCCCAATATTTAGCAGCTACCTGCTGCTAGCCTTCACTTTTTCCTACTTCTTACCCGTCAGTCTGACGATAAAAAAATAGGTTACCTGCCTGCTTGTCTACATCTGTTTGTCTGATTATCTACTTACCCTGCTGCCTGCCTACCTATCTGCCTGTCCACGACTCACCTGTCTGAAAGCCTACCTAACTTACCTACCATCTCTCCACTTGCTAATCTGCCAGTCTGCCTGCCTCCCTACGCATCTGTCTCAAGTCTGCCAGTCTATCTGCCTATCTACCTACCCACATACCTGCCCGCCTGGCTGCTTGCTCACCTCCGTGCAAGCCAGTCCGTCTACATGTTGACTTGTCAGCCTGTCCATCTACCTGCCTATTACGTGCCTATTTAACCCACCCGCCTATCCGCACATCTGCCTGCTCTGTCAACCTGCCTACCCGTCTGCCGACCTCGCTGCCTGTCTGCCTGTCTGTCTACCCTGTCACCCTGTCCGCTTGAGTACATACCGACAGAAACCCACCCACCCATCTACTACCCGACTGACCAACCCACTGTCCACTGTCTGTTTTCTTTAGCTGTAAACCCGCCTGCCAGCGCATGCTGTATGAAAGTATGGTCGATCGTTATCAGTAACAACCCGCCGAGTTAAGAAAGCAGAAAACCTATCCTGGAAAGAAAAGGGGGGGGGAAAAACAACAACAAAAAAAAGAGGAGGAGGAGGAGGAGGACTAGAAAAAGAAGTGCCTTCACAACGAAGAAGGAAAAAGAAAAAGAAGTCACCTTCACAACGAAGAAGGAAAAAGAAAAAGAAGTCACCTTCACAACGAAGAAGGAAAAGGCAAAGAAGTCACCTTCACAGTGAAGAAGGAAAAGAAAAAGAAGTCACCTTCACAACGAAGAAGGAAAAGGCAAAGAAGTCACCTTCATAGTGAAGAAGGAAACAGAAAAAGAAGTCACCTTCACAACGAAGAAGGAAAAAGAAAAAGAAGTCGCCTTCACAAATTCCACCAGGTCCGCACCTGTAACTCCTTGTTCCAAAAAAAAAAAAAAAAGGCGCCGCCAAGGAACGATAAACAAAACAACAAAAAATAAACACAACAAAAAAAGATATATCACCCCAGACGTCGGTTCGCCCCCCTTGAGTGTTTTTCGGCAGTCGAACCTGTCACTTCATCTTGTCACTGTCACCACGGTAAACCCGCCAACAACAACAACAACAACAACAGCAGCATCAACGACGACGACGACGACGGCTGCTTCCTCGGCCACGTCCTGTCACCATCACTGTCCGCGCGCTTGTGCTGCGTCGTCCCCTTCGAGGTCTGGGGAACCCTTTACCTGTGTCCTCTACTCACAGCAGAGAGAGAGAGAGAGAGAGAGAGAGAGAGAGAGAGAGAGAGAGAGAGAGAGAGAGAGAGAGAAGGAGGAGGAGGGGAGTGAGGGGAGGGGTGGGGGCAAAGAGAAGAATGAGAAACGTATGGAAGGGATGGGGGGGTGGTGGTGGTGGGGGGGGGGGGGGGAGAGAGAGAGAGAGACAGAGACAAGAGAGAGAGACAGACAGAGGGAGTCATACCAGGTATGTGACAGAAGAAAAAAAGAAAAGAGGGGAAGGAAGGGAATGGGGAACGGAGGGATGGGGGGGGGGGGGGGGGGTGAGCAGGAGGTTATAAAAGAGAGGAAGAAGCAGGGGATGAAGGTGAGGGGGGGGTAAGAGGAGGACCGGGGGGGGGGGGGGGGGGGGAGGGTGGTGGTGGAGGGGGATCGATGGAGTGTGACGACAGTGGGCTGCTGCAGCAGTGGACAATTGCCGTTGTTGTCGTCGTTGTTCCGTCCGTTGATGTGTCGGCTTGTGTTCGGACGACGGTGCTGCGTGGATGGAGCGGTGTTCTGATCGCAGTGTTGATCTGTGAATGTGTGCGTGCGTGTGTGTGTGTGTGTGTGTGTGTGTGTGTGTGTGTGTGTGTGTGTGTGTGTGTGTAATCGCATAGTCTGTATTGGTGCCAGCGTTGCCGCGTTACGATTTTTCCAAAGTAGGGCACACACACAAAAATTCCACGTATTTATGTGTCACCGTGTCCTATAATCACCGGAAATTATGTCCTTAATTAAACAAATGTATGGTATAAGAAACTTGCTAATC
>JADBJO010002997.1:227500-242500 GCA_016801955.1 Conus betulinus
TATCATCATGACTTTTTCCCCCACGATGGCAGCTGAATTGAAGCTAGTGAGACAGAGACACTGTCCAAAGAGAAATTCTTCAGTCCTGGTCCGACGAACGTTACCATTGCCATCATCGACATAGCTATCAACATGCGGTCCACATTCCCGCCGCTGTTCACCCCCTCCACCTCATTGATTCTGGCATCGTGCTATAGGGTGGGCTGACAGGAAAAGCACGGACAACGAAACCAGACACCACCTACACCTGTATTGCAGGGGTTAGAGTCACGAGTTACAGGCTTGGAGACCATAGGTTTGAGTCTCATCTCATCCGAGGCACGTTTTTTTTTTTTTCAGCCCTTCCCGGGATTGCGTGTGTATAGGCTCGAAAGGGAAGGCTGGATTCGCACAGTCACGTTTCATCCCCTCAGTCGATGCGTCTGTGTTGAGAGTGTTACTCAGTTGTCCTGACCAACACTGCAGGGTGTTTGTATTTCTCGGGCCTGGTTGATACCAGGATATGACACGAAGCGTGGAGTGAAGAAGCCCTTTCATCTAATGCAAGAGCCAGCTGGACACTCCGTAGTATTACTGTCAGTATCCGAACTGATCACTGTAAGAGAGAAAAAAGTCAAATTCCTCTGACCTGTCGCGCCATGCGCTCGTGGTGACCACAGTTTCGTCCCCCCACACCATGGTCATGGCGAGTTCAAAGCGAAGTCTACGACACCAGCTCAGTCATGGACACTGTCGTTGGACAGACGTGGTCCCACTTTCTTTTTGGGGGCCGGAATAACTCAGTTGGTAGAGCGCCGGGCATGTAATCTTGGTGATCCTGGGGTTGCAGGTTCGAATCTCCGCCTGGCCGTTTCGGTACAGGGGGTTTTTCCCTCGGAGTTAACATTCGTTCTGACTCCATTCCCATACAGTCCTTCGAATGAGACTATAAACCGAGGTTCCGTGTGTGAACGCACGCATAACATCTTTCACACACGTAAAAATCCCATCACCAACTTTCGGAAGAGAAGGCCAGTTTGGCCATTGGTATGGATGACACGTTACACATAGGATGCACACCCGCGTAAGAAATGGAAGGAATGAAAGATGTAAGGAAATTGAGTGAACAGTATTGAGTGCTATGGACTGGATGACACGGGAAACGACTGAATAAAGCGCCAGCTGGCAGCTCTTCAGTCGGTACTACCCAGGTAGGCAGCCCGTTGCGTAAACGAGTGTGGCTTGTAAAGCGCTTAGAGCTTGGTCTCTAGCCGAGAATAGGCGCTATACAGGTATTCATTATGATTATAATATGATTGAAGAAGATGCTCACTCACGCCGACTCTGCGACCTGGCAGTCACTGCCACCGGTGGTGGTGTTTCAGCCCCTGGTGTCCTTGCGTACGTCAGGCACCACAGAACCCCACCGCAGTGACCTTGCAAGAGTGCAGCGTCTCCTCCAGTTGTTCCCGCGAGGCGAAGTAGTAGTATTGAGCTCCCTGTGGAATGTCAGTTCTAAGGTTGCGACGGGACCGGCCTGGGTGTGGCTATGTATGGGCCAGTAAGAATAAGGGGCGTGAAAGTGACGCTTCTGACAGATCACGGGGAGATCAGACAGGTACCCCCCAAAAAATCGATCACTGATCCCTCTCAGCAGCAGCTTTGTCCCTGCTGGTAGATTAGTTTGACAAGATCATTCATCGCTGCTGTTCGATTAGATTTCCAAGCTTCATCATCATCATCATCATCAACATCATCATCATCATCATCGTTACTGTTGTTGTTCGTTGTCGTCGTCGTCGTCGTCGTTGTCATCATCATCATTGCCCTCGTCATCGTCGTCATTGTCATCATCATCATTGTCGTCGCCGTCATCATCATCATCATCATCATCATCGTCATCATCATCACCGTCATCATCATCATCATCATCATCATCATCACCATCATCATCATCATCTTCACCATCACCATCATCATCATCATCATCCTCGCCCTGATCGTCACTGGGTGACGTACCAGAGAGGGTCGATGACAGAGCTCAGCCATTGGCCGCTGGTCCTTGGCGGGTGACGCCGATCCTGCCACTGACAGACGCTTAAGTGCTGGCCTCCTCCCTGACCGCCACTGACCAGTCCTCTGTGTCTGACGTCAAGAGTCGGAAAAGGCAGCGCCATGGACCTTTTCTCTGGGGGGGGGGGGGGGGGGGGAATGATCATCGGCCTCTGAAACGTGGGAGGGTATGGAGAGGGTACGGGGGGAATGGTGGAGAGGGTGGTGATGGGCAGGGGAGAGGGGGGTGGGTGGGAGGACGACGGGAAGGACGGGGAGGGGAAAGTGGTGGTGCTTTTGTTTTTTGAAGCGTAGCCAGGCCGACCGCAGTTCTAGGGCTGTCAAACAGACAGGATGCAAAATGATAATGATAATAGAAGTAATACCATGCACTATCAACCACATTTATGAACATGTATACAAAAGAAATCCGTTACAAGATACCTGATCAAGACCCCATTTCCGGCAGTTTTTCAGAACTACATGATCTTCCAGATGTGCACGCGCAGATAAGCCATAGCCGTTCGGCGGGGTAGAGCCTTTTGCAGCGAAAATTTAATCAAACGCTGTGAGAAAAAATAAAGCGCATGAGCTGATTTAATTTTCTTTTTTTCTCGAAAAGCTGTCTTTTAAGAATTACTATTAAAGAACAGACCGATCTACACAAAGTGTGTTCTGTTCCATCTCCGCCTTGGATATTAGGTGTGTGTGTGTGTGTGTGTGTGTGTGTGTGTGTGTGTGTGTGTGTGTGTGGTGTTATTAATGAAATCAGTTTGATCCTCATTAATGATATCAGGTAACTTTTTTTTTTTACTTCTAACTATGCACGATAAATCTATTTCATATAATCAGTGGATTGATGTAAGATGGTCAATTTTTTTAACATTAAATCATGTAACAGATTTCTGGAAACTGAGAATGACGACAGAGATGGAAATATATACAAAAGACAAATGGAGTGGACATATGACGACAGAGATGGAAAGATAAACAAAGGACAAAAGGAGAGACATGATGACATAGATGGAAATGTAAACAAAGCACGAGTGGAGAGACCAATCAAGACCAATGAAGACAAACAAAAAGACTGAAAGGAACAACCGAAAAGTCAAAATAGCTACAAATAAAAAGATTGACGAGGGGCGTATGGAAAGAGGACAGTGTTTCAGAAGACATGACGACATGAGCAAAACTTAAGAAAAGGTAGACCGGAACTTTAACCTCAGGACCAACAGAAAGGGGAAAGAAAGGGGACAATAAAAGACAGAAAAAAAAAACAATAGAGAGATAGAAACAGCGAAAAACGGACATAGATGAAAAAGATAACAAAGAACAACAGAAAAAACACAGTAGTAACAAACGACGTAAGGAAAGACTGACAAATGACCAAAAATATCAAACCATGGAAAATGGAAAAGAGTAACAAAGGGAAGAACGAAAAAAAAAAAAAAACACTAACAAAAGACAGAAAGGAAAGCAAGAGGCAGCAGACTAACACACGAGAAAGATGCGTACAGACACAGAGAAACAAGAAACGGATGGAGGGTAATATGCTTCCTGTATGTGGTCCCCTTCAGTCATGGCCTTGGCCTATACTGATAAACATTCGCGTTCCCTCTCTCTTTCTTTGTGTCTCTGTCTCTGTCTCTCTCTCTCACACCTAGTGTTTGTTTCCAAAAGGCGTGGTCCAGAGGATAAGTACAAGCCCATCCATGCGCCATGAGCTGTGGAGAGATGAAATCGATCAGGGACTGTTTCATGGCCCACAAGGAAAGCAAGTGACACACACACAGTGACTGCATGTCCGTTCATTGCTGGTGGTGATACACCCAGTCCCCTGCACACTGAGGGGGCCTCCGTTGATTTTCACCTGGAAGCGCGCGGGGCTGCGGTCCATTCATGATGATGACTGACTGACTGGGGAATGAAGAGAACGCGGGAGAGAAGAGTGCAGAAAGAAAAAAAATGAACAAGTTCTGTGTGTGTGTGTGTGTGTGTGTGTGTGTGTGAGTGAGTGAGTGAGTGAGTGAGTGAGTGTGTGTGTGTGTGTGTGTGTGTGTGTGTGTGAGTGAGTGAGTGTGTGTGTGTGTGTGGTGTGTGTGTGTGTGTGTGTGTGTGTTCGGCTCTCTGTCTTTGTCTGTCTGACTGTCTCTGTCTGTCTCTCTGTCTCTCTGACTCTGACTCTCTCTGTCTCTTTCTCCCTCCCTCCCTTCTGCCCACTCTCTCTCTCTCTCTCTCTCTCTCTCTCTGTCCCTCTCTCTCTGTATCACACACACACACACGCACACACACACACACACACACACACACACACAGAGTAATAAAGACCTGGAAGAAGTACAAAAAAAATGACACACGGAAAGATGACAGAGATCCTAGTCACAGAGAGATTAACAAAGAAAAGGCAAAAAAAAATGTTAAAACTAGCATGCAACATACGTAAGGAGAGATAAAGAACAAAGAGGAAAGAATGATAAGGATGAACAGAAAGAGAAGCTAACGCAGGTGGGAAAAAAAAGTATAGAAGGAAAGACGAACAGAGGACACGCAGACAACAGTAAACACGGATGTGTGGACAGAGCAACAAAGAGTGGAAAGGGCAACAAAAGATGAACAGACAAACAAAGCGCAGAATGAAACAGTAACTAAGGACAACTGCAAAAGAAACAAAGGGAGACAGAAAGCGTAACAAAGCATGGAAAGTCTGAGGAGGGACGGGTGGAAACGGTGACCATGGACAGGTGACAGGAGACACAGAGGGGAGACGGAAAGAGTGACACAAGACGGGAAGACTGATGAAGAGAAGACGGAACTAGTAGTCGGGGGATAGATGGAAACGGTAGCAAAGCTAGGGAAAGACTTAAAACGGAGCAGAGAAACTGTAACTAAAGATGGAAAGGAACGGTAATGATTATGGACAGAGAACAGAAGTATGTCAGTTCAAGCAGGAAGGAAAAGGGGGCAGAAGATCAGGATAGAGGAGGGAGAGATTTAATAATGTTGATAATAATAATAATAATAGCATAGCATTTATAAAGCGCTTTGCCAAAGGTTCTAGGCGCTGGCAATCCACACTCTCGTGTACGCGACGGACTGCCTACCTCGGTTGTGCCGATTGAAGAGCTGCCTGCGGCGCTTCATTCAGTCGTTTCCTGCGTCATACAGTCAATATTTTTCACTGAATTTCCTTACTTCCTTCATTCTGTCCATTTCTTACGCAGGGTGCACGCTATGTGTAACGCGTCATGCGTACCAACGGCCAAACTGGCCTTCTTTTCCGAAAGTTGGTGATGGGATTTTATGTGTGTGCAAGATATGCGTGCGTTCACACACGGAACCATGGTTTATAGTCTCATCCGACGGACTCTTTCGGGAATGGAATCTCTGAACCAATGTTAATTCCAAGGGAAAAAATCCCCCAGTGCCGAAACGAGGCGTCGATTTCAACTCGCAACCCTTTGATCACTAAGATTACGAGTTCGGCGCTCTACCAACTGAGCCAGTTCGCCCCCTAGTTAGAATTGTGGTCGGGTGGGTGGGGGGGGGGGGGGGGGGGAGAGAATAGGTTGGACAGGAGGTTGGGTGTTGGAGGGAAATGAAATCAGGAAAGAAACGTGCAGAAAAGGCCCTCTGCTGCCCGCTGCCCCGTGGTATTTTCATCCCAAAGGTACGACGGGCCTAGCAGCAAGCACTAGACCATTCATATGCGGAATGAAACCAATCAGGAACACAAGGAAAGCAAGGCACAGTGGCTTTTCCCATTCATGCCCAGCGAGTTGGCAAGTTCCCTGTGTACACTGAGCATACATTGATTTCCCCTCAGGGTGCCCATGCTGCAGCCCATTCATGGCTGACTGAGAAATGAAAGAGAACGTTTGGGGAGTGGGATGGGGTGAGGGCTGGGGAGAAAACGTGGGGGAGGGTGTGTGTGTGTGTGTGTGTGTGGGGGGGGGGGGGGGGGGGGGGGGGGGGGGGGGGGGGGGGGGGGGGGGGGGGGGGGTGGGGGGGGGGGGTGGGGGGGGGTTAAAAAAAAATCAACAGATCTGTTTTCGAGCCAGCGCTCTCGTCAGGATGGTTTTGGGGCGCCTACTGCCGGTGTTATATGGCCTGATGTCACTGTTTGCACGTGCGGATTGGCTGCACGTATTGTTCGTTTTTTTTTTGGGGTTGTTTACAGTTCAGGGGTGCGTTTGCTGACAACGATTTCCATTTTGTGCCTGCAGTTGTTTACTATTTCTACTTTTAGTATTTAGGGTTGCTAAGTATGGTTTGCATAGTATTAACCATTTTTCTGTTGAACATAGGTTGCATCTTTTTGAAATGTTGTTGTATGGTGATGCCCTTTTTTATGATTTTCCAGGATATGTTATAGTTTATTTTTTTGTCTTTAAGTCTCCAATATATTTGCTCAGTTCTGTTTGGGTTTTTTGTATTTTTTTCTTTGTTGAATGACTGTTTATGGTTTGCGTATCTGGTTTTGAAGTGATTTTCACAATTGCAGGATTTCCTTTCTTCACCCTTTCTTTGCTGTGTTGCTTTTCATTTTGTTGGATGAATCAATTATATTTTTTAAGGTTAGGCATGCATGAATATGATAGTTTGATGGTGTTCTTGTTGAATATTTTGGACAATTTTATATACGCATGCACACACATTGAAGAAAAGAGTAAAAAAAAAAAAAGAAATAAGAACAAAAGTATACGGAGAGACTAACAAAAAAAAACCCCATAGTCATACAAAAACAGGGAAACCAACTACAAGAAAATGTTAGGCTTGGCAAATGCTAAGTGACAAAGAGATACAAAAGAAAAGAAAAAAGGAAAGGGTGGTTAAGTACAAAAGCGGTCAAGTAAAAGAGCAACAAATGACAGGAGAAAAGGTTACATATGACAGACAGAAGAAAAAAGCAACAAAGGATAGACAAAAGAAAAAAGTAACAGAGGATAGACAAAAGGAAAAAAAAAAAAGTAACAAAGAATAAACAGAAACGGTTAGCACGGACAGATGCAAGGATGAACAGACTACAGACAGAACGACGACAGACGAAAACACAGAGCAACAGACAGACACAGTTGCCATGGTCAGGAGGACAATGTCAACAAAGTAGGGGATTGGAAAGAGGGGGAAAAAAAGAAACTAACAGAGAACAGACAGAAAAACTAACCAAAAAGACAGAAAAAAGGGAAGAGTAATAACAACAGATGAAAGAACAACAAAGGAATGAGAGAAGACCAGCCAAGGACAGAGAGTAAGATCATCAACAAAAGAAAACTACGACAATTTTGAAAAAAGGGGGGAAGGGAAAACAAGTAGGCATACTGCTCACGAACAGACGGGACAAGAAGTATGAATACGAACGGTGAAGGGTGGGGGTGGGGAGGGGGGGGGGGAGACAGAAAAGTCTTTAGTAAAAAAACAAAAGAGACTCGGTTCCTCCTACACTGTACTGTACCGTATTTGTTTCCCTACGATTTGGGCCCAGGCAGCAGTACAATACCGTTCATGTGTGGTGAATTATTGAAGACCGGAATCAACCAGGAACTAACTGCTCACCAGTACAGTGACTGCAAGTTCCGTTCATCGCTTGTCGCACACTGAGCTGTATATTGATTTCACCTGGCGGGTGCTGTGGTGCTGCCGTTCATGACTAGGAGACAAAGAGAACACAGAAAGAGAAGAACCAGGATGGTGGGGGTGGGGAGGGGGTGGTGGTGGTTAGGGGAGGGGGGGGGGGGGCGGGGAGAGGCGAGGGAGTCAGACAAAGTGTACATCTCTCTCTCTCTCTCTCTCTCTCTGGTTGAAGCCGACAGTTTACATCACCGCCACAAAAGAAGGAAACAAGTACAAACAAAGGTTAGGTGCGGAATACGGAGGGCCCAAAAGGAATTCAGAGCTAAAGCAGAAGAGCGGTTTCAGTTAGGAAGAATGAAAGATGCATGGGATGGGTTAAAGATTCAAACGGGTGAAGCCAAAAAGAAAGCAAGATCTTGCCAGATGAATATTAATGACCAAACTGATTTTCGAACAAACTCAATGATTTCTATTGTCGTTTTGCAAGAAATGATCTGGATGGGACGGTAGACAATGTGGTTAAAGAGCTAAACAAAAGGATCAAAGACAAGGGAGATGAACAAGACTTTGAGATCCATGGGGATGTTGTGAAGTCACTGTTTTTGAAACCGAATATCAGGAAATCAATGGGTCCAGATAATATCAGTGGAAGATTGCTGAAATTGTGTGCTTCTGAATTTTGTAATGTTTTCTGTAAGATTTTCAGTTGGCCTCTTAAGGCATGCTCTGTATCCAGTTTCTGGAAAAATTCCACTGTCTGCCCTGTCCCAAAGAAAAAGAACCCTACAACATTGAATGACTATCGCCCTGTAGCTCTGACCTCCATAGTTATGAAGTGCTTTGAAAAACTTGTTCTCCGTCACTTGTTAACTTTTGTTGGTCAGTACCTTGACCCCTTTCAGTTTGCTTTATAAACCCCATAGAGGTACAGATGATGCTATTCTAACTCTCGGTTACATTGCTTTCTTCCACTTTTAACAAACCAGGTTCCTTTGTGCGTATTCTTTTTTATTGATCTTTCCTCTGTCTTTTAATACTATACAGCCACATCTCTTAGCTATGAAAGTGCTTGACATAGGTGTTGACCCAAAGCTTACTTTATGGATTGTCAATTTTCTGCGCAATAGAACTCAGTCTTGTTTGTTTTCAGTCTGCACTATCCTCTGAACGCTCGACTTCTACTGGTGCACCCCAAGGCACAGTTCTGTCTCCCGTTTAGTTTACTTTATATACTAATGGCTGTAGAGGCACAGAGAAAACGCCACTCATTAAATATTCTGATGATTCTGCTATTCTAGATATGTCAAACTCTGATTCAGTTTACTTTGACGAAATCAGAAAGTTCTGCAGCTGGTGTAAAGACAACTTTCTTGCCCTTAATGTGCAAAAAACAAAGAAATCTTAATCGATTTTCGGAAGAACCCGGAACCTGTGCCAGACCTTATAATTAATGGTGAAGCTGTTGAACGAGTGAATGAGTATAAATATCTGGGAATGATTGTCGATGATAAATTAGTTTTTGATAATAATGTTACTAAAATCCATAAAAATTGCCAGTCCAGTCAAGAATATTCTGTTTGCAAAAGCTATGAAATATTGGTGTTAACCCTGTGATCTTACAAACTTATTACAGATGTTTGTGTTGAGTCATTGCTCACTGCTTCTTTTATGTGCTGGTATGGAAGTTTGGGTGTGAAGAGCAAGCGAGTATTGAATGATGTGGTGAATGTGTGTAGCAAAGTGATTGGAAGGAAGCAAGTTGGAATGCAAGAACTGTATGACAGACGAGTGGAGAGGAAAGCAAGAAAGATTGTCAGTGATGATAGCCATGAATTAGCAGAATATTACAAAAATTTTACCATTTGGACGTCGTTTTAGGACCCTTAGAGTCAAATCTAGGGCACAAAAATCTTTTATACCCTGGTCGATCCATCTGTTAAATTCATGATGTCTTCTGAACCACTTTCCATGCTTAGTGGTGTGAAGGAGTGAGAGAGAGAGAGGAGGGGGTGAGGGGGGGGGAGAGAGAGAGGGTGTGGGGTGGTTGAGGGTATGTGTGTGCTTGTGTGAATATGTGTATTTGCATATAATATGTGCTTGTGTGTGAGTGTAGTGAGTGAGATCCAAGGAAGGTTGTTCTGCACAATTCTTAGCCGCTGACTATGCTTGGGTTATTGAACAGCAGAGCTGACCACTCAGACTGTTCCATATCTTTTGATCTCCCTTGCATCCTTAAATGGATCCTCAAGCATAGGCTCAAAGATTGTCCCTTATATTTTTATACTGTTTGCGTAATGTTTTATTTTTCAACAACTTTTTTCCTCTCCACACTTTCGTTTTGTTTAACTCTACTACCTTTCACTGGCTGCTTTGGGGGGTGCTGTTGGATTTCTTTTTCAAACCCTTGGCGGTCGGAACACCACAGAATTATGGACTGTGGTGTGTCTCTATCCGACGCCAAGAGCACAGACACAATCAGCCGTGTCTCCCTGATGAGTCTGATCCAGCGGACGAAAGGCCTCAGAGCAGGCGATACATATAGATCTGTCTTCGAGAGGGATTGCGATAGTTTTCCTTATGCAGCTAGTGAAGGGTTTTCATATTTATGAAATAAATTTTCCCATTTACTTCATCTTTCAATTTTTTTTTCTCTCAATTTCAAATCTTTGCCAAGTCATTACTATAATGATGGAAGAATTGTTAACCTGCACTTGTTTTCCCCCACTACTTAATTGTTCAGCATTATATATATATATATATGCTTGTGAGTGTAAGCCTATGAGTGTATATGTGTATGAGGTTTTTCAAATGATTATGGTGTGTGTGTGAGTGAGTGAGTGTGTGTTGGAGGGTGGGGGTGTTGGATTGTACATGTAAATTCTATAAGTGGCCATTGATTGTGATGATTGTTGTATTATGCATGTTGTCTTGTGATATTGTTTATTATGCACCTATCTTAATTTATCATCACTTGAGATAATAAAGTATTCATATCATATCAAATCATAACTATCATATCACCTGCACTGACAGACGAAGATATGTAACTGAGTGCAGGCCCATGAGGGATACCAATGACGTCACAAAGCAAGTGATTTATACTTGTCGATGCCATCACCACTACCAACATCCTGTCCTTCCCACGCGACTCACGACGTGACAAAAACCAAAAATTAGTTCGTGACAAGGCAACAACGGACACACAGGACAGAACGCCACAAAGAGAGCGCTGCCTCATTCTTCCTGCTTGTTATGCAGGTTACCATGGTCTGGTCGTGTATCCCCCACCCCCCCCCCCCCCCCCGCCCCCCTCTCCTCCCCGCGCGCCCTTCTTCCCCCTACCCCCACTCCCACCCCACCCCCTTACATCAAAAGATGCTTGCCCGGACTGCACATATTGCGGGGTTATCTGCGCATGCGTGCCTCAAAGGAAGGGCAGGCAGTGCAAGTTCACACACACCGGAGCGTTGCCTGCCAAAAGCCAGCATTACCCGGGTTATAGACACGCTTAAGGTCTGCCCGATGTCCACCTGAATGGCCTGGGGGCCCACTTTCATCTCAGCACCGGCCTGAAAAATGATGACAGCGTCGACTTGCGTCACAAGGTAAACAGCTGCACGCGCTCACCCCTCCATATCTTGATGACATCTGCCGCTCAACCAGCCTCCGGCTCGGCGAAGTGGCTTCACACAGCGCTGGGAAGGGAAGGGACTCACCAGACTTTTTTTTTCTGCGTATGCAGGTTGATACTCCAGCGGGACAATGCCTGTGTAGACAGGCTAGGATGAATCCCATCTGCCCGACACAGGGAGTGGAGAGTTTGTGTGTATGACCGCGTGTTTTTTTTTTTAAATTCCGCCATTAAGGCAGCCATACTTCCAGCTTCGGGGAAAGGTGCATGCTATGTGTAACGTGTCATCCATACCAACGGCCTAACTGGCCTTCTCTTTCGAAAGTTGGTGATGGGATTTGACGTGTGTGCAAGATGTTATGCGTGCGTTCACACACGTAGCCTCGGTTTATAGTCTCATTCAAAGGACTTTGTGGGGAATGGAGTCAGAACCCAATGTTAACCCAGGGAAATATCCCCCTGTACCGAAACGACCCAGCGGAGATTCAGACCCGCATCCCCCAGGATCACCCAGATTACGAATCTGGCGCATTACCATTGAGCTTTTTTTCCGGCCCACCAGAAATTTAATATTCCACCCACTGAGGTCATAGACCAGAACAGACCCCCGACCCATGACAGTGGGAGAGAGAAAAAAAATGGAGCTAGGGATTTTTCCAGAGTGGATGTGATTCTCTTCCAGTATCTGATGACCCTGCTCCAAGTCGCAGTGGCGTGATCCAGATCAAACTCGCTTTGTCCGACGAAATTGGTTCCAGGGTCATCAAGGTTCCACGTCCCAGGGGTTTGCACAGCGCCCCGCAACCAGCTGCCTGATCCTGGTGACGTCCACTAAACAGGAGACTGGGACCCCTGGGTACCTCATCAGGGGGGCAGATTGTGCAACCAAAGGTAAGAATTACCTCGTCGGACTGGAAGCATGGGGGAATCCTATGGATTTTAAAGTGGGGGTGGGGGTACCCGTGAGTGATCATAGGATTAATTAGTGTGTAGAGGCAGGAAGAGCCAAACTGATTACGTTGGGGGCCTTTAAAATCTTGTACAGTGGGGGAAGGTTTGTGGTCCACATGGGGGGGGGTTCTGTGTACTTGGGGGGGGGGGGGGGCAGTGGGCCAAATAGTAACCCTCTGTTTGCCAGTGCTACGCTAACTGTGTTGTTTCAAAATCTGTCAGTCAGTCGGGAAAAACAGGGCATCTCAAAAGTGTTAAACCTAGAGAAGAGGACATTGGAACCATTCTAGAAAAAGCTTTTACAATCCTGTGGGGGGGTGCAAGCCCCCGCCGCCAGACACCGACATTAGTGCTCCTTCCTCACCGACCAACCAAGCACACCTCCCCATACGTGGGGGATGGAGATCAGAGCAAACTTAATCCGAAGTTGTCTATTCATGGTATAGGGAGCTCTCTTCAGTCCAGTCCTCTGGAAAAAAAAAAATCGGTCACCCATTACACCAAACAACACACACACGCCACACACACCAGCACAACACATCCTGGGGACATCACTCAACAGGAGACAGACCCCGCTACCTCATCCCCCGGGCATATCTTCAACCCAAGTTAAAGTTAAGAATTACCCGTCGTATTGATGTGCGAACTGCATCTGAATCCTACTGGATTTTAAAGTCCTTGTACTTTACCATGACTTCATATGATTAATAGTGTGTAGGGCCAGGAAGAGGCCAAACTGATTCTACGTTTTGCCTTTAAAATCTTTACATGTTGAAGTTTGTGGCACATTAAAGTTCTGTGTACTAATTCACTTCAGTTGTGTTCCAACTAGTACTGACTTTGCACCCACTGCTACGCCTAACGTTTGTTTCAAAATCTGTCAGTCAGTTCGGAACACAGGACACTTCAAAGTGTTTAAACCTAGAGAAGAGTACATTTGAACCATTCTAGAAAAGCTTTTACAATCCTGAAATCAACTGCAACGTAGAACCGTTTAGTTGCTCCTTCTACCCCAAGCATTACGTTGGTGGAGATGGAACTTACTAATCAGAAGTTGTTGCTCATCTTAGTTAATAGGGAGCTCCTCTCGAGTCAGTCCATCCTCTAGAAAAAAACCACATCTTTTCATTACCCTAAAACACACACACACGGCCCAACACACACACCCACACAAACAGCACACACACACACACACCCATAGTGAGAGAGAGAGAGAGGGAAGGAGAGAGAGTCTTGTACACACATAAAAGGAAAGACTAAGAGAGAGAAGAAAAAATATGAACAAAGGCATATGGAAAAATTATACAAGGACGTAGTCATGTAAAGATAACGAAACAGAAATACAGGAAACCCTGTAATAGGAAGAGCTTTTTTATATAAAAAAAAAAAAAATCGAAACTTAAGGAAAGAGCAAAACAACAGAAAAAAAAAAAGTAATCCCCAATCACACAAAAAGGCAATAACGTTTCAGACAGAAAACATTACAACGCAGACAGATGACTAAGAGGTAAGACAGAGAACTGACAGAACATCCACCATGATGAGAAGAGAGCACAGACAGAAAACGGTAAACGAAGAGCAGATGGGACAAGTAAAAACAGGAAGGATGGAAATAGTAACAAAAAAAAGAGTTGGAAAAAGACTGATAAAAGAACAGACGAGAAGCAAGGAACATCAAAAACTACAAAGAAAGGGAATGCGTAACGAAACGACTGCGGAAAGGATGAACAAAAAAGAAGAAGGAGACTGACAATGTCGTAGGGTGGGAATAGGAGATGGGGAGCAGAATGGTAGTCAAGAGTGATGTGGAACAAGACGCTGGGATTGAAGATTGTGGGAGACAAAGAGTGGTCGCTTCCGAAGTCGGATCACAGTAACCGTTTCAAAAAACCGACCGTTCATGTGTAGAAAAAAAACCTGTTGGGGGAGAATGGAATTGATTAGGAACTCTTCACGGGTCACAAATTAAAAAAAAAAAAAAAAAAAAAAAAAAAAAAAAAAAAACCCGGGCTTAGTGACTGCACGTTCGTTGATTTCCTAGCGAGTGGACAAGTTTCCCCTGCAAAAAATTGGCCTCCATGGATTCCACCTAGCTGTGGTCCATTCATGACAGACTGCGAAATGAAGAGCACATAGACAGAAGAAAACCAAGCCAAACACACACACAGAGAAACACAAAAACAAGGTACAAAGTAACGCTGATTTTAATGCACAATGTGAAACAGGGAAGTTTCGACAAATACGTCTTCGGCTTCAGACGATACAAAACAACAGCATAATAAAAAAAAAAAAATGCGCAAAACAATACTGCCCTGGTCAAAGTCAGTATGAAAAATGAATGAGAGAGAGAGAGAGAGAGAGAGAGATGCACCATCCCCCCCACCGCACCCCCCCCCCCCCCCCTCCCCCCCCCCCCCCCCCCCCCCCCCCCCCTTTCCTTCCTTGCCCTTTAGAACGTGTTTTCAAAGATACGGAATATAAAAGATTCACAAAACAATACTGACCCACATCACAATCCGTATGAAAATGAGAAAGCTCGCACCTGCCTGATCGCACCTGCCTGCCGTCTTCCTTTCCCCCAATGCCCTTTTAGAACGTGTTTTCACAGATACAGAGTATAAAAGATTCACAAAACGATACTGCCCCGATCACAATCCGTATGAAAATAAGAAGATCGCACCTGCCTGATCGCACCTGCCCCACCGCCTACCTTTCCCCAAATGCCCGTCAGTACGTGTTTTCAAAGAAACGGGTGTAAAGATTCACAACACGATACTGCCCAGACCAATGCCATTCAGTACGTGTTTTCAAACACA
>JADBJO010002997.1:252500-255000 GCA_016801955.1 Conus betulinus
CTCTCTGTCTCTGTCTGACTGTCTGTCTGTGTCTCCCCCCCCCTCTCCCTCTCTCTCTCGCTGTCTCTCTCGCTCTCTCTCTCTCTCTCTCTCTCTCTCTCTCTCTCTCTCTCTGCATGTGTGTTCTGTTATCAAGACTGGTGTATGATTGTTTTATTCGCGATATGTTCAGCAAAAAAGTGCCGGTTTGGATTACCAAAGTAAATATAGTTTTCACTTGAAGCTAATAACCTCCGGTGCCCTGTACAGAAGTATGGAAAACATTCTGATGTTCAGTTCGCACCGACGTTATCATCCTCTTCATTACCTTCACTGCCAACAGCATTTGAAACGTTGTCAGAAGTGGACTGAAAAACTTGGGAAAAATGTGTGTACCACTGCTCTTTACTCATGTTATTTACTACACTTTTTTTTTTAGAAATACAAGATCGCAACTTATTCCAGAATCCTGTCGGATTGTTAATATTTGCATGTGATGCCACCAATGTCGACGTACGTTTTTTTTTTTTTCTTTTTAATCCTCAGGAGCTCTTTATATTCTCTTCGTTTCTCGTTATATGCAGTTCTTAAACATCATCATCCCCATGTCTGTAATACTGTCTCAAATCACATCTAAGTTCCTTTCTGCTTTGACTACATTCTTGGTCGAACCATGCGTCTGATATTCCTTTTCCTACTGTAATCGTTTTCTTCATACATGAACCAGCGCTGAGCAAAGTTTCGTTAAATATCTGAAGAGCTTCGTTAATGTCAGTATTAATTAAAGAGGACGCTGTCCCTAAACTGCTGTTAAATTCATTGGATGTAATATTCTTTTTAAAATCTTCAAATTTGTTTTGGTCCCAGACAATTTTTTTCAAGCTTAAAACTGCTCGCTTTTACGTTTGTTTTCCTCATCAACATTAACCTGTGAGTTAAACACAACTTCAACAGGCATGTGTTTTGATTCAGTTTGGGACGACATTTAGTGAAACACAAAACTTCAACAAACATCGTGACACAATAGCGTTGTCAACAATACTACATCCGCCTGGTGACACATATGTAAAGTGACCAAAATGCTTATCATTCTTGACAGCGCCATTCAAAATAAAACGATCAAAACAGCCCACAAAAATTCAATAAACAATTACCAAAATCATTTATCACCTTATCTTTTGAAGTACGGCTTAATTCCTGTTCGTTGTCATCTTTCAATGGCACACCTTCACTCAAATCATCATCCCCTTCTTCCCCATTCAATCCCCCAGTGCGTGCATTGAAATCCCCAATCAAGAGAAAAGGCACATTCCAAAAGATTCAAGCAAATCGATTATGCCTTGGTCTATAATCATAGTACCATTAGATATATCCGTGCTGCGGTAATAGTCAGAGAAGAGCTAGGAGGTACATATGCACCGACTAGCATCACTGGTGCGTCTGTGCCAAAAATATCTTTGGACAGTTTCAACACAATTATACTATCGTCTTCAGTCTTCACTTGTTCAACGTACTGTGAAAACTTGTTTCTTGACAAGAGCGCTAAACCTCCCGATAATCTTGCTGTAATGCCATCGGACAGTTTGATACCAGGTACAATAAAAGTGTCATAGTACGGTAATAAGTGATCAGGAGAACGGGTGGGAAAAAGTTTCAGCGAGTAGACAAAAATCAAAGTCTTTTAAATAAGAGCGTATTTCATGGTCAAACACACGGGAAAGACCATCAATATCATAAGTTACGAACTTTTATGTTTTTCGTGACATGGGTCCGGCCGTGTCCCTATAAGCTGGTCTGCTTGGTATTTCCACCTGCCACTTCATGAATGGTGGTTTGCCGTTTGGAGGCAGAGGTGGTGCAGGAGGCGCTTCTTCATCGGGTTGCAGGCTGTGAAGCTTTGCCCGTGGAACTGCGTCTCTCACACTTCTTGTGGTTTTGTCATCATTCCTCTGTTCCGTGTTTGAACGCACTGTGTGTGGTTTTGTGGGTTTGTCAGAGTCAGCCTTATTGTTTGGTTTATTTACAATCGCGTTTTGTGTCCTTGGCCGTCAGCGGTGCCGTCGGTTTGTCATCGTCTGGGTTATGTGTTAAATGTTGAAGTTCGGAGTCAGATCTGTGTACGTCAGTGAGTCGGTGATCAGATTATATGTGGATTCATTGATTCCCTCACTATCAGCAGTCTCTGACTCTGTGTGAAGGTCGGTCGTGTTTAGTCCCTTTTCCCCTGTCATGTTGTCGTCGACACTGTCGGTACTATGTAACACACATGCACTGTCATCTGTAAGATTTCCGATTATCCCTCTCTTTGTTAAATTCATTTCTGAACAGTTATTTCGTAGAGCTTTCGTACTGTCTTCAAACAGTTCAGATCACTCATCACCCCAGAGTCTGAAGTGACATGATTCTGAACTTTCTCTATACCGACTTCAACAAGATTTGAGTTCTTTCCTGTCGCACTGTCCATGTCGACATTGTTCTGTTCTTTCTCTGTGCTGATTTCAACTTGACTCGAGTCCCTCTG
>JADBJO010002997.1:262500-265000 GCA_016801955.1 Conus betulinus
CTGTGATTCTTTGCACGTGACAATCCAACACAGCGTAGGGGAGGGTGGGCATGTCTCTTATTGTGATTCTTTGTACAGGACAATCCAACCGAGTGAGTTGGAGGGCGGGCATGTCTTCTATTGTGATTCATTGTACAGGACAATCCTACAGAGTGTAGTAAAGGGCGGGCATGTATCTCATTGTGACTCCTACGATCATCCAAAAAGGTGAGAGTGGACATGTCTGTCGTCATAACTACCCCTCCAAGACCATTCGGTGAAGGGTTAACGTGTGTCACACATACTGGAGGGTGGACTTGTGTCTCGTCATAATTCCCTGTCCAAAAACTATCCAGCAGTTCCACTTAGAGGATGGACATGTCAATCCTCACAACTCTCTGACCATGACCACCCAACGGGACATTGTAGAGGATGGATACGTCTGTCATCATAACTCCCTGTACAACACCATCCGCAGGGGGAGCCTGGAGTGGGCACGTTCCAAGTCAGAGTAGAGGAACCCTGGGTGAACAACGTCAAGAACAAGACCGGTACTAGCTCCTCTACCGTGTTGCGCACGACTGAGGGCAGGTTCTTGTGGCGATCCCTGACTGTCCAAGCAGTCCGTCAGGACACCCTCAAAACCTTGGGCATCAGTTGGGTCACAGGGAGGCTGAGAGAGGGACACTACGAAAAAAAAAACAAACCATCTTATCATCATCATCATCATCATCATCATCAACATCATCATCATCATCATCAACAAGAGCAACAATAATAATATTAAGAACAAAAATAATGCTGGTAATATGATGATAATAATTATAATAATGATAGTAGTAGTAGTAGTAGGCTAGTAGTAGTAGTAGTAGTAGTAGTAGTAGTAGTAGTAGTAGTAGTGGTAGTAGTAGTAGTAGTAGTAGTAGTAGTTATGACGATGATGATAATAACAGTAATAATTATCATTATTATCATTATCATTATTACTTATTATGATGATGATGATGATGATGATGATGATGATGATGATGATGATGATGATGATAATGAAATGATAATAATAACACTGAAATGATAGAGATGATGATGATGATGATGATGATGATGATGATGATGATGATGATGATGATGATGATGATGGTACATTCTTCACGCTCATGACAGTCAATACTTCAACTATATTTGGTGTGCGCTTAACTTAAACTATACCCTTCCCTTTCATACACAGACACAGACACACAGACACAGAAAACACACACAGACACACAGACACACAGACACACACACACACACACACACACACACACACACAAACACACACACACACAAACACACACAAACACATATACACGAACACACACACACACACACACACACACACACACACACACACACAGAGAGAGAGAGAGAGAGAGAGAGAGAGAGAGAGAGAGAGAGAGAGAGAGAGAGAGAAGAAGGCATAGCATCCGTTTTTCTATTTAATTGTCAAGCCATACATTTCGACCTGCCCCGGTCTTTCATTAGTCAGCGGAAATGCCTGCCAAGTTCTGGAGCTAACAATCGGAGTTCAGTTCACCCCAGTTCACACCAGCACTAACATAAATTCCATTAGGGTCGTGTAGACATGCTGCAGCCGCCCTCAGATTCACAGGCTTTCACTGACGATTCTATCTTCCTGAAAGCCGCATATGTTCCGGCGTCTGTTTTAAAAAAACGTCATGACCCCCCCCCCCCCTCCCCCCCCCCCCCCCCCCCCCCCCCCCCCCCTCTCAATTCCCTTATTTGTTCTGTGTGTTTCGTGTGTGCATCTGTGCTAGATAAATGTGATGCCAGAAGACAGAATTAGTTTGGAGGGAAGAGCATGCGACTGCTTTATCACAGGAAAAAAAATTTCCTCCCTTATTTCTTTATCACATTTGAGTGTTTCCCCTTTCCTAGAGAACCAGTCTGAACAGTTGAAACAGCGGCCATTTCAACTGAAGTCGACTTGACCAACGCCGCGTTTATCACTGTTTTGTTGTTTGCTGCTGTTGTTTTAGATCAGTTTGGTATTTAGTTTGTGCCGCCATCTTTTTCCGCCCCCCCCCCACTCTCCATCCCCACCCCACCCCCCTAAACGTTGACCCAGAAGTGCTAGGCCACAACTGACACATAATTTCCCATCAAACAATGACATCGAGGCTTTTTATACATACCGCTGTAGCACGGGTGGTTCGCCTTGCCACTTCTATATGTGAAATACGATCCTCCCCCCCCCCCCCCCCCGTCCCCCACTCTCATTCCCTCCCTCGGAATCATTGTTATGTCATCTTTTTTTTTAATTTGTCGGGCCTGGCAAGCCCTAACTAAAGAGAGAGAGAGAGAGAGAGAGAGAGAGAGAGAGAGAGAGAGAGAGAGAGAGGTAAGCAACAGCGGGCGAAAACGCAGTCATAAGCAAAACTAAACTCTTAAAACTGTTCCGCAAAAGCCGCCCAAGAATTTTGCCCGCAGTTTCAGTTTTTCACCGCGAGAAACGACCAAT
>JADBJO010002997.1:270000-272480 GCA_016801955.1 Conus betulinus
AAAGTATATCCACTTTCTTCTTCCTACACAGTCTTCAAACTGTTTAGATTTAGTCAGTAGTCTCACTCAGACCGACGAGAACTGAAATGCTTGGGCACCGAGCTGAGGGTGCTTGTTATACTTACAGTACTCTGGCTTGCTGGCTGATACATATATTGTTGTATGCTGTGACTTGGTGCCCTTGCGCGCGCGTTGCCGCGCGCGCGCGCACACACACACACACACACACACACACACACACACACACGCACACACAAAACGCACACACAAGCACACACAAACACGCACACGCACGCACGCACGCATGCACGCATGCACGCACGCACGCGCGCGCGGCGCGCGCGCAACACACACACACACACAACACCCACACACACACACACACCACACACAACCAACACCACCATTGCGCGCCGCGGATGGCGAGAGGGGGAGAAGTAAGAGAGAGCGAGAGAGCGACGAGAGGAGGGGAGAGAGAGAGGAGGGAGAGGACCCCCCGAGCACCCCCCCCCCCGAGACCCCCTAGAGCCCCCCCCGAAGAGAGAGACAGACAGACAGACAGAAGACTGACGGACAGAGAGAGAGAGAGAGAGAGAGAGAAGACAGGGGACAGACACAGACAGCCCAGACAGGCCACGACAGAGACGAGAGACTAGCAGCGAGAGAAACAAGACACACACAGACTGAAATTCAGATATATCCATTTTATTGCTGCACTCCATAAGTGTTATGCTAGGTTGCCTCATGCAGTGCAATAACGCAAAAACACATTTGAGTGTGCAAAAATAATTGCACTTACATATGCTTGTCCAAATAGTCTCAAAAAAAAAAAAAAAACCCGCCCAAAAACAATGGAAAAAAAAAGAAGAGTTGGCTTTGTTTTAGTTTCAAAGAATGATCAGTGTCCAAAAATATTAATTCTTTTCGAGAACATGTCGAGTATTGAATTTTGATTTCAGTGGGTTAGCAAAACAAAAAAAAAGTAGCGCCCACAAGTATAATTACAGTAAAATTTTAGAGTAAAGGATGAAAGAAGTTCACTAAACGGATGATCTCAATAGCTTCCCAATCGTTATAAATGATCTGTTATGACATGGCATGCCTCATGGCGACATACAGATCTATACAATACACTATATGATAACATCATATCATACTGCAAAGGGGGGGGACCTGACGTGACGGTGCATTATACTCGCGGTCGTCGTGGTTTGTAAAAGTCAAATGCAACAACCAGAAGAATGCTTACATAATCTTATCTCCTTTTCCAAAACTGTCTTACTACACAATTTGACTACCATGGACAGGCCGAAGTAGGACTAACAGGATCTGCAACGAGCCTAAAACTATTCGAAGGGGGACGGGTGGGGGAGGGGGGGGAAGGGGGGGGGGAGGGGGAACAGTGAAAGTGAAGGTGAGGGGGGGGTTCCAGGAACTAGCGGTCTGGCACCTAAAATCAAAGGCCAGACCAGGCTCTACCCGTCACCCAAAACCCCACCACCACCAAGGAACTGTCCGGGACTCCAGCCTCCTGACCCTCAGACTGACAGCCCCCAGGGTTTTGCGAGACAGCCTGCAGCTATTACACCAGTCAAGAACTAGCTCCGTGAACAAAACCCGTCAGGCGGGGAGGGAAGGACACTAAAACAGGAGATAAGAGTAGCGGAACTGGTAGAGATTTCAATGAAAAAAGGTTACACCCACGTTCACGGAACGAGGATCAAAGCCCGCAGCCGTCAGCCAGAAACGCTTGGCAGTTCTCACCTACTTCCACGCCCACATACAAAATTAAAGCTTTTGCATGAAAAAACAAAAACAAACCCACCTCAAAACGTCTCTGTACGGTGTAGTGCCAGTATATAATGAAGAATCCAGAATTCGCGGCCTCCTGAGACTAGTTGCCTGCACTTGGGATGTTTGGGGCCCATTCTTATTACCTTTCTTCTCTCGGAAAAAAAAATTTTTTCTCAGAGCCATGTACAAATCGTTGATGCATTATTTCTTCGCTCAATTTCTCACCTTTTTTTTTTTTCGCACATTTATATTTGTTTGCGCTGTTGCGTAGGATACTTTTTGGGCGCATCTCAGGAAACCAAGTATAAAGACTTTGGCCAGATGGATGATGGGGTTCTGTCCTTGCCGCCTAGAACCTGTGATCTGAAATGACAAACGGTTGTTGTAATAACAATATGAAAGGCACTGACCATCATAATGCCCACTTGGTACGACCAACAGAGCAATATGCACCGTCCTTTCATGTAGGGTCTAGGACAGAGGGGCACCACACCAGGCATGATTGAACTTCACGTGCACATGAGAAAGTCTCGTCAGATGTGATTGCATTCACATCACCGAGGCAAAGAGGACTGCGACACAGTATGTCAGCCTGTTCTTTTACCGATTCGCGAAATATTACAAAACGTTCGTCTAAAAAGTCAAAGAAGATAATTGGACTATACAAAACAGTAAAGCTTTAATGC
>JADBJO010002998.1:5000-7500 GCA_016801955.1 Conus betulinus
TTTAGCTGACTGATGTACGAAGAGGTTTGGGTCTGTTTTTGACTACCTCAACTACCTCTTTGCTCAGATTCTCTCTCTCTCTCTCTCCTCTCTCTCTCTCTCTCTCTCATCTGTCCATTCCGTCCGTCCATCTGCTCTTGACTACCTCAACTACCTCTTTGTTCAGATTCTCTCTCTCTCTCTCTCTCTCTCTCGCTCAATCTCTCTCTCTCTCTCTCTCTCCCTCTCATCTGTCCGTCCGTCCGTCCGTCCATCTGTCTATTATCTCTCTCTCTCCTACTCTCTCTCTCTCTCCTCTCTCCTCTCTCTCTCTATCAATTTATTCACAAATAGGGATTTTTAAAACAAGGAATCTGTTTCAGTATTTTGTACACGTGCTTAAACGTTTTAATTCGTCAGGCGTATTTCCCACTCCATTGTCTTGATCTGGTAATGTTATTACGAATATCACTTTATTGCACTTTCTTAAGTTGCGTGTCATGAAATAACCTAGCTTCGGTCGTGCATGGATGTGTGTGCCGCTGCGATATATCAGTGACTGTTTTCATCTCTTGCCTGTTCATTACGAGCTTTTTTCTTTTGTCTCTTTCCTTTTCACACGAAAGGTCAGGCAGCATATAGCTCTTTGAACAACAATCTCTCTCTCTCATCTCTCTCCTCTCTCTCTCCATCCTCTCTCTCTCTCTCTGTCTCTCGCTCTCTCCCTCTCTCCTCTCTCTCTCATTCTCTCTCTCTCTCTCTCGCTCTCTTAAGATGCTGCGTGATTGGACATCGATCACATTCCAGACAATATACAACAGCTAATGTACCTTGTGTGGCCCAAGATGGAACGCATTTTGTTTCATAATTGTTGTTCAAGACTTGCGAAGAGAAAAAACAAAAATAAACCACACACACACACACACACACACACACACAACTTAGACATATACGAACATGAGACAACTTTTAAATGGAACTGAAGAAAAATGGAAGAAATTGTATATTTTGAAGTTTTATTCAAATACGCCAAGACATTCTTTCCTTCTTACTCCCTGCTCTAACCCATTCTCTTCTTCTCTTTCCCCCTTCACGCTTTCCTTTTCACACCCCTCCCCCCCCCCTTTCTCTCCGTTAATTCTCTCCCCTCTCCCCCTTTTCCTCAGCTCTCTCTGCATAATGTCTTCCCCCCTCCCCAAATACAGTGCGGACTGCCCCCTTCCATATTATATCCCGACGTCAAACAGGTTCGAGAGATACAGGCACCTGCAGTGTTGGTCAGGAAATTGGCACAACACTCTCAGAGACACATCCATTAAGTGGATGAAACTCGGACTGTGTGGTCCCAGTCTTCCCAACTGAGCCCGTAGCAAACTTAACTGTAGGTAGGAGCCGGTTGGGGCAGAAAAAATCCCATTTGACTCTGATGAGAATCGAACCCACGACCTCCCAGCCGGAAATCCGCGATGCTAACCACTTCGCCACGACGGCTGGTCAGTGTTGATTTATCTGACTCTACATGCACAGGATACCATCTGCCTCAGTCACACCGCTATTGGCAATAAGCGTCCTACCACGGAGGTCCCCAACACGTCCATTCCGCGAAGATCCCCATGAACTTGCCAACATCGACGACTTCGCCACAAAGTCATCACTGCCATGAGCGTGAAGAGGGGATCAAAACAGAGGTTACCACGAGAGCAGAGCATAAAGAGCCACAAAAACTCGAAACGTTTTCAGACATTAATGACTAATGAGAATGAGGATGATGGAGATGGTGCTATGGAGTTTCAGTTCATTTAGAGACTACATGACAAAGTTATACTCTTCCCTTCTTTTGAAAACAAAATCCCCGTGTTAGGTAGGTCAGATGGATACAGACACCTGCAGTGTTGGCAAGGAAATTTGACAAACACGCGCGGAGTCGACTTTGTCGAGCGGATGACACTCGACTGTCTGGTCCCAGTCATCCCATTTGAACCCACAGCAAATTCGTTTTCGGGTAGGATCCGGCCACGGCCGAACAATCTCACAAGTAAGTATGTCTAACGGGAATCCAACCCACGAACTCCAGGTCTACAGGTCAACGACACTAACCACTGCGCCACCGCGCCTGGTGTAGACGTGAAATCAGGTGGCACTGGGGAATGCCGGAATTCTCAAGGGGTGAAAACGAAGAACCGCCCCAACTGAATCCACCCTGCCCGTATCCTCGTCTATCATCCAGGCTTCTCTCTCGTCTCTTGAGTATAGCTCACGTGCTATTTCAAATCTATATTGCTCCCATTTGGTCGTTTCTGAACCAGGGCTCTGGCCCACAGAAGGAAGGTGGTGGGTTTGGAGGCCACCGAAACAAGACAAATTTGTTTGCATGCAGGAGTAACCTGTGGGAGATTTTTGGGGAGGGTGGGGATGGGGAGTGGGGGTGGGGGTGGGTGGGACTGGGGGGTGGGGGGGGTGGGGTGGAGGCACGGGACAGTCCCGTTTGTTCGCACGGCTCGGGGGCTTAGAGCCGCTGAAA
>JADBJO010002998.1:10000-17500 GCA_016801955.1 Conus betulinus
GTAAAAGTCTAAACTTCAATAATCTCTTTTATGTGTTTGTTTTTACAATATATCACCTTAACATTCCAGAGTTGTATGCAGTTAAATGATCATATGCTTTTTTTTTAAATTCTTGTTGCCGTTGAGAATGAGTGATTAACTCCGGAAAATAAGCAAACTCATTCGAGCTGGTTTAGAGTGCAGTTTGACACGATAGAAAGGGTAAAAGTAAGTGGTAGCACAACCCATCCGCTCACCCCAAGTCATCCCTAGTCTTTTTTTTTATACACTGCTAAGACTGTTTTTCAGTGTTGAAGGGTAGAAACGATTATTTCTGGTGAGGGATATGGCAGAGGCAGCGGTTCTGTAGGCCAATCAGAAAACATGACTTTTTTTTCTGCTGCACGCAGATAACAGTGACGAGTGACCAAGATTCAGAGACATTTTCTTTTTTGATCTTTCGCTCTTTAACACAACATTGATCTGGATCGTATTGAACAATAGGTGAATTACAGCGGAGAGAAGCTGAATGAGAAACTATATTGCTCAGAGTCATAGAAATGATTTTTGAGTGCTGGTCATCTGTTTCACCAAAACTTAAACTTATCTTTGAAGATGCTCAGACGATTCAGATTTCGTCATTTTTTTTTTTTTTTTTTTTCTTTTTTTTTTAAATCTCTCATCTTCTAACTGATACTATCGATGTCGGGTTATGCGATTCGTTCAGTTTTGTTAACTGAAACACCAAGCTCGGTGAGTTTGTTTCGGCTGCCCTCTTTTTGTGTTGATCTAACATAGACATTCCCGATGATAGCGAGTTGGACTGTCTTGCGAGGACTAGGAGGTTATGTTTTCACCCGCACCCGTTTGTATGTTCGTTTGCTTCTTTGATTGTTGTTTTGTCAACAAGATGGCACCAAAGTGACGGAATAATCAACTAGCTGATGGTGGTTGCTGCCAAGGAAGAAGGAGAAGCAACCGAGCCGATTTCTACGAAACTTGATGGAAAAAATGGAAAGAGTCCCATGGACTATCCCATCAAATTTTGATGAGGATCCGTGATGCATATCAGGGTAGCAGGACGGATCGAGGATTCGTTTTTCAATGTTATTGTAATTCTCTATTGAACATGAACACTAAAAATTTTCTGGCTACGAAAGTAATATGTTTCCATGGAACACTAAACTTGCAAATAATGATTCAAATGTTCACATTTCGAATTTTCAAAAAAAAATCTTATCAAAAAGACATTGGAAGTAATTCTTGCAGACCGCACCCGCAGTTATTTCCCTTGGCGTGAAAATCATCAAATGTCGTTTTTCATTCATGGACGGACTTACTCAGATACGTTAAGGAGGAAAATGATAAAGAATAAAAAAAAAAACCTTGCGTATTAAAACCTGCTTTTCTTCTTTCGTGTAAACAGTAAAGACACCTTTGGGGAATGAAAGAAAGAGGTGAGAGGACGGGTGGGGGTGGGGGTGGGGGGTGGGGGCCTGGGGGGGGGGGGGGGGAGTCTGTCTGGGGCCTACATCTTGGAGACAGATCAAGATCAGAGAGCCAATCCTGAATCCCTTGACCTTGGCGGAGTTACGCACGTTCCCCAGTGCCCTTTTTAGTCCGTTCCTCTGTCCAGCGTGAAAGGCGGGCTGCCGGGTCCAATTCGTGGAACTGCGTGCAGGGAAACGTTTTCCTGTAAGTGGGAGCCATCGATAGGCTTGGGGCTAGCCGGCGGCTCTTCTTCCTTAGTAGCTTTTGTAGTGTTATGCGTCTTACTGGCCGTCAGGCTAGGGGGGAGAGAGAGAGGAGAGAGAGAGAGAGAGAGAGAGAGAGAGGAGGAGAGAGAGAGAGGAGAGAGAGAGAGAGAGAGAGAGAGAGAGAGGAGAGAGGAGAGAGAGAGAGTGAGAGAGAGGAGAGAGAGAGAGAGAGAGAGAGAATCAAAGACTCATACTGAGATAAAGGCCTGGCCCCTTACTGAAATGGGAATATACATTTGAGTAAAACAAGAGGAAAGGAGGCAATCTCGTTTATAAATCAGAGAGAGAGAGAGAGAGAGAGAGGAGAGAGAGAGAGAGAGAGAGCGAGAGAGAGAATTCGCAGAATCACATTACCCGACATCTCTTTTGGCGTGTTGTGACGTCTTTTTTTTTTTTTGTTTTGTTTGTTTTGTTTTGGTTTGTTTTCTCTCCTCGTTTTACAGATCTTGACGTCATTTTACACAGCAAACTCTGCGTGAGGTGGCGTGTGTGTGCTTTCTTTTTTTCTTGACATGCTGGATCAGCCCCTAGATTCCCCAGTCTACGATCAAGACAAGCTGACCCTGGAAACGGAGGATGAAAGTAGGGACAGGACTCAAAGGGAGACCATTCTAAGAGAGAGAGAGAGAGAGAGAGAGAGAGAGAGAGGGGCGTGAGGGGGCGCGACTCTGTAGCGATCAGTCGTGTGCACGAATTCTGTCCTGCATTTTTCTTAAATTTGTTGTTTATAAAAGCTTATTAATTTGATTTTTATTCTTTTGTATTTTACACTGTATTTTATGATGTGATCTTGCGATGTGTCACCACAAAATAATTTTCCTTCGTGGACAAAATAAACAACTTGTGAACTTGTGTGTGTGTGTGTGTGTGTGTGTGTGTGTGTGTGTGTGTGAGAGAGAGAGAGAGAGAGAGAGAGAGAGAGAGAGAGAGAGAGAGAGAGAGAGAGAGAGAGAGAGAGTCCTCTTGTTTTCCTGTATAACGTTGTGACAGAAGTGGGCCTCGACTACTAAGTTTGTATTGAAATTTGCTGCCGGAACTGGGATACTGAGTTTAAAAAAAAATGTAAAAAAAAGAAACTTACGGATAGAAAGACTTTAAATTTTGAGCAAAAATCTAAGGGCAGCTGAACTTCGGTTTGAAGTTGTTATTTTAGGTGGATGTGAAAATATTTTATGGTTCAACACTCGCACACCTGATTTTACCTGGAAAAACACACCTACGTCAGTGAAATAGGTGATAGACAGGCAATACAACACCCATCAACTTTATAGTACCTACCTTTTTGGTGGCATGTGGTCAGGTTCACCACCTGAAAAGAACTGATGGGTGTTGTGAGGTGCTAGTAGTTTTACAGGTAGGTAGGAATATATGTGAAATTTTTGTGACACTTTAAAGCCACAAAATATTTACATAGCAGGAAAAAAGATAACAGGTCAAACCCATTCCATATTTAGTCAAAAAGTATTGAAGTGCATGCGTTTTGATCTGCATGAGTTAGTTTGTGTTGTTGTGAGGAAAAAAAATCCTCTAACTCCTGATATTTCTAACTATATGCAGGGTGTTAGAGGGAGAAGGAAGAAAGGCAGGCATCACAACACAAAACAACACTCGAATATTTTTGTTGTACTCACCACATGGTTCCAGACGTAATGAATTATATAATCCAAAAGTGGTCACACACAAACACACAGTCACTGGAAATGTTCTTGCTTCTCAGCACTTTTGTCACACACAGATCACTGACATGAAATTTTCTTTCCGTTTTTTGTACTTATATGCACAAACTCCAGTGCTTTTGTATGTGGCTCTTTTAATCATTTAGCCCACTCCAAAACAGTCTGTACACAGCGAAAATGACGAAGTCCAGTCCTTGCTGTAGTCCAGTATCAGGTGTACTGCTAAGAATGAGTGTACAGGAACCTACTCACTGCTGGTGAAAAAGAAAAAAAAAGCAGCCACGATCCTTGCACAGTGCCATCTTACACATCACACACTCATGTGTTGACTGGATGGCACTGCCTGCTGGGGTTTTCCTGCCTTCCTTCTTGCGCAAGATGTAAAGAAAGTACCAGATAGACAGAATGAAGAGTATGTATAAGTGCTTGTATTTGTGCCTGCTATCTGTACATTTTTGTCGCTCCAAATCAAAAACGTGTTCACTCACTGGGAAAGGAAACTCTAAGGTTGAAAGCGTATTAAGTCACACCCTATTATTTACATAAAGAAAGAAACACTTTTTGTTTGTTCGTCATGGCCTGGGTAAGGTCAGAGGAGGGGAAGCGAGATTTAATATCACCACCCTGGCGAAGATTTCCTTTTGGCCCCTCCTGGCACTTCACTCCCGGCAGCTCTTCAAAGTCATTGGTCTTGGGCGTTCCTTGACAGTCTCATTCTCAAGATGTTCTCCCAATCCCCTGGAAGGTAGCAGTGTCCGTAACCTGGCTAAGCCCTGACGTCAGTCCGTGCCCATTTCCTGGCACCAGCAACTGAATACGTGCCCAGTCCCTGGCACCGGAAGCCTGCACAGTTAAACTGTCTTTTAGTACTTTGCTCATCCTCCCTCTTTCAGTGTCCATGGCCAGGAAACTTTTTTGTCCTTTTGTAACCTCCCCTTCTCCCCCAAGTCCAACCAAAGGCCATGAAAATTAGTCCTGGACAACACCAACGACGTAGACGCCATACCTTTACATGAAACGCTAACCAAGAAAGACTTCGATTTACAACCCTTATTAGAAACAGTAAGAAAGAATTCCACTTTGTTACCCTTATCAATGACATCTGACAAGAAAGGACTTCTTTTTATTACCCTCATCAGAACCATTTCCTTTATATCCCCTTTCTTAAAATATCAACAAAAGTAATTTCAGATAAACTTACAGTTATGATTGATGACAATTTATAGACACCAGCATGCACTTCTATAAAAGAAATGATTGTCTTATTAACCGCATATTATCATCAGTCACACCACAATAACATAACATTTTCGAGAAAGCATACATTGTGCGTGCGTGTGTGTGTGTGTGTGTGTGTGTGTGGTGTGTGAGAGAGAGAGAGAGAGAGAGAGAGAGAGAGAGAGAGAGAGAGAGAGAGAGAGAGAGAGAGTGCGTGCGTGCGTATGCGTGTGTGTGTGTGTGTGTGTGTGTTAATATCCTTCAACAAAGTACTTCTCATTTAACTTCTAGGACAAACTACTGACTGAAGGAACAAATAACATTCATTCATTCTGACTGTTTATTCCGACTGAATACATCATACTCACAACATAAATACCTCGTTCTTTCATAAAAGAAAATATTGTAGACTTCGGTTGGTATTCTGTAACAAACATATCTAAAGATTGTTAAGTTTTCAATCCATAAAATATATTAAACCTCCTATTTCCCCATCTCCATAGGCTTATCAGATACATATCTTTACAAGACGAAAGACATGTCAACAGTGACTAAGAAAAAACTCAGCCCACAACTTCCCCAAACAGGTACGTGATTAATGTTCACGCAATCCATGCAAGTTATGCACGCACAACTCGCTCAACTAGGTTTTCATTTGTTTTGGTTCCAGCTCTAAACTGTCTGGGACAAAACGCCTCTCGTCACACAAGACACAGTCCTTCTTGCCTCTGGCAGACTGCATTTTGGACGAGGTGTGCTTGCGCTTGTCTGGCGTATCATGAACGACTGGACAGACGACCCGTTTTTGACCCTTGGAACCATCGACCATGCCCATGACGATCTCAGTCTGAAAACCCACATGCTTTTTTTCAGTGGGGCAGCTGCAGAGTTTTCTGTACATGACATGAGCACGCAGCAGTGTCAAGGCATAAGATGAACACATTATTTCCACCACTTCGTGAATATTTGCTTGGAACCATAATACGATTGCAGTTGATCATGCTTGTCAACACCATTGTAATTCTTGGTGTAATCAGCCACAGCCAGGGGTCTAGAATACCTGGCTTTTTCAACACCCCCTGCACCTTTTCTGACAAGCTCGCCATCAGTTCCATCATGGGCAGAAGTAAGAAAGGTGACCCTACGACGGGTCAAACCAAGCAACCGCCTAAAGCTTGCCCTTCACGTCACCAACAGCAATCTGACGAAACCAGCGCTTTGTGTCCCCCAGACTTTTTGACACATTTTGCTGGCTTCATATCCTTGTGGCAGACCCTTTCTGTTGTTTCGTATAGTCCCCCACATGCCAAGGTTTTCTGCTGAATCAGGTAGTAAATGAGAGGTCTAACGTGAAATAACTATCGAAGTAGATGGTGTGCCACTTGAAATAATGGGGTTCTGCCAAGTGTTCGACGACACGTTCTCCTATGGCATCACCTATCCCAGCAGGGACATCATTGGTCTTCCCAGTATATACTGAACAATTCAGCATATAAAAAGAATCGGCATCACACAAAGCCCACACTCTAAGACCCCACCCTTGTGGTTTTGCAGGCACCTACTGCAAAAACCGACGACGACCCTTGAACTTGATCATTGCCTGGTCTACTGTGATGTTCTGACCAGGTAGAAACTGCACCGCAAAACATTTGTTGAGTCAAAGAAATGAGAGGTCTGACTTTGTACAGGGGGTCATACCCAGTCTGACCTCTGGGAACAGCCTGAGTGGAATCAGAGAGATGAAAATAGGGGCTCAGCTGTTCAGACTTCTTCTTCGACATGACAGTTGACACCCAAGAATTGAAGAAAGGAGCAGAGTCTTTCCAGTAAAAAGCACGACGAGGAACAGAGGCCATGTTCATGAGAAGACCAACATAAGCTTTGACTTCATCCGCAGTGGTTGGCTAAAACCTTTCCTCAGGAAGTCCAGCAGCCATGAGCGTTTGTCTTGCATACAGGTGTTGGTTTCCCTGGCCATGAGACAGAATGCGTCCAAAGGAAAAACAATTGAAAAAATAATCAAAAGGTGTTTGAGGTCTCACTTGTGGACGTGGGGGGCCCCTGTATGCATCAAACACACGAACTTCAGTCCGAAAGTCGTCGTTTGTCCACTGCGATGACTGTACACATCCGCCGATATCAGTAACACCTGCGTCACCTGCGTCGCCTATGTCAGAGTCGCTGTCACTACTCGCATTCACTCCTTCTTCAACTTCAAAGTCATTGTCGCTGCTGTCTGCAGAGTCGAGATTAATGTCCGGTTCGTTCCACTCCTCAGTTTGGGGTTGAAACACATTCATATTGAACATTTAGTCCACAGTCAAACTCATAATTAACACTATCACTGTCAGAGTGCGACATCGCGATTTAAGTCGGAAGTCGATGGGATGACAAAAAAGAAAAGAAAAGAAAAGAAAAAAGAAAAAAAAGAAATTGATTAAAAATAAAAGAAGCCACAAACCGCTCTCCAATTACGACCGTTTGTCTTATTACTGTTTGTCAACCCAAATAATGGAGGCACACACCGAGACAATTAGGGCGGGGGGGGGGGGGGGGGGGGGGAGGGGAGGATGCACAGGGTAGATCAGTAGCCTGAGAGGGGTCGGACGGAAGAGGGCGGAAGGGGAATACAAAGGCTGTTTCTTCCTCAGTTCCTACATGCATGTGAGGAAGCTGGATATCCCTCACCAGTGCCGAGCGTGGCTGCGTGAGGAAAGGTCGCCACTGAACGTTGTTCTTGACTGGGTCTTGGTAGATAGACGATTCCGCCTTCCACCAAAGTGGCATGGGCGGCAGTGGCCTCAAATCAAACGAACGTCTCTCTCTCTCTCTCTCTCTCTCTCTCTCTCTCTCTCTCTCTCTCTCTCTCT
>JADBJO010002998.1:25000-30000 GCA_016801955.1 Conus betulinus
GAGAGAGAGAGAGAGAGAGAGAGAGAGAGAGAGAGAGACGAGAACGATAACAATGACCTATGCAAAGCCCCATTTGAAAGCGAAACATTTACAACTACAAGAAAAACTTTTCACACACTTTTGGTAAACAAAATCAATATGAAAATAATCCTGGTGCTTATATGAAACACAACAGCATCATATCATACTGCTCCGCTCCCATTGACCAAAAAAACAAACAAACCTTATACCGATAGACAGAAAAAAATATTAATCACACCTTCATTTCTTGACGACAAAAATAAGAGTAAACCATCTGATAACGGCATGCTACAGCTCTTGGCAGGTATATACTTTGCTCTAAATTATGGACTAATGGGCAGCTCAAAACAGAATGAACTTCATCTCCCACACCAGATCCACACACAGGGCACACCAAGGTCCTGTTATCTTTCTTATACCTTTGCCCAGAGAGAGAGAGAGAGAGAGAGAGAGAGAGAGAGAGAGAGAGAGAGAGAGAGAGAGAGAGAGAGAGAGAGAGAGAGAGAGAGAGAGAGAGAGTTTAATGTGCATGTTTGTGTTCGTAAATGCATGTGTGACGAGCACTGCGTGATTTTCAGGCAAAACGCGAAATTAGTAAAGCTTTTAGGTTCTGTCGGAAACGGCCACGACGCGCCATGTATTGTATTAAATGGCTGTGACCCACCAGCAAATGTCCCTCTCTGTCTCTGTCTGTCTGTCTGTCTGTCTCTGTCTGTCTGTTCAAATAAGAATAGAAATAAACATTCTTTAGGTTTTGTAGGTGCGCTGTTTTTCAGTGCAGAGGCGTGGAGCGACTGGCTCGGAAAAGGACATCAGATGAAGCATCGCCCATCTTCTTTGACACCCGTTCGGTCTGCTCCCAGAGATTCGCTGTTGCCGAAGGCCGATTAGGCGGGAAGAATCAAATGAAGAGAGAGAGAGAGAGAGAGAGAGAGAGAGAGAGAGAGAGAGAGAGAGAGAGAGAGAGAGAGAAGATACGCTAACATGTTTAGACATGCTCTCCGGCTATATGATGTGGACGTCAGAAAAAAAAAAACCGCAAAAAAAAGACGTCGTTTCACGGATGTTGTCGATCCAATCATTTCTGCAGACATTCTATCTCATGGACCCAGTCGACTGTCCTACCCCTGCAGTGATCCCTCACTTGCGCCTACAAATGGCTTTTTTCGAGCACCAGGACTATTCCAGCCAGTTTTGTGCGTTGAGACCCTCGGCACCCCCAAAAAGCGCAGAAAAACCAGCCGCCGTGGCCGGTCCGTGGCTGTGGACGGGGTGTCGGAATGAGCGGCGTGGGTGCATGCCACTGCCTCTGAGGTGGCGCAGAGGTTGGGACACAGCAAAAAAAAAAAAAAAAAAAAAAAAAAAAAAAAAAAGCGCAGAAAAGGGCTTTTCATTAACCGTTTTTCTGACTTTAGGGGCACCCCTAATGCCTGCAGAGCGACAATTGGTCACCGCCTCTCATCAGTGAAGTCTCACACTCGGGCCAGATTTTCTGATCGATCATGGGAACCCTACACAACTTTCAGGTCAGGAATCAGTTGAAACACCCGGACAGTGACTGAAAAGATATTCTTGTCCCATGAATAAACGACAATATTTCTATGGAACGGACAAAACACGTAGACTGTGTGCAGTTTGTCAGTTCCAGTCATCATTGGGACACTGGTCGATCATTTTTTATGCAATGTTTGGAACTGATAGCAGTGTCTGTCTGGGTTCGTTGTGTTTATCTGGTTAAGTGAACAACTGCTAATGAAGGATGACCTCTTTCAAATCGTTAAGCAAGATTTGTTTTAGAACCGGGCACCTTAAGTTTTTTACAGGGTAGCTTGTCTGACAAACTCTGTGACTGTACAGAGGAAGCGTACTCAGCATTGGAAGTCATTGACGTTGCTACAGGCAAAACAGTATTCATCAGGCGGTCAATGAGCACGACGGGACTCCTGGTGGTTCTCAAGGAGACGACTAGGCAGCAGGAAAACGCAAGACCAGCCTCAGACTGTTCGGGCGGAATGCCCAAAGAAATGAAAACCGGAAGTAGTTAGGACTATGAAGAACATGAAACAACGCAGTCTGATGCAGCACTACACGATTCCAGACTAGTAGAACCCCCCACCTCCCGCTTCTTTCATGAATTATGTTAACAAAGCAATCCCTGGTGCCAGAAAACGTATGCATGATTCCAAAGGGGTGTGTCGAGAGTATTGACGATTGGGTGAAGTATCGAACGTGTCTGTACAGTGTACTGATCTGAATTGCAGAGATAGAGAGAGCCGGGCCTTATCCATCCTCTCTCCAATGACTAGCATCATTTCATGAGTAGGTCACCGATCACCTTTCAGTTTCTTTCCCCTAAGTAACACACACACACAGCTCTTTCCCCTAAGTAATACACACACGCGCGCGCACACACACACATACGCACGCGCGTGCGCGCACAAACACACATTTTGATGAGCTCCTGTTCTGTTAGAGGGAGGGAGAGAGGGAAGCTGGAGAGTTTATGTGCGTGCCTGTATCCGTAAATGCATGTGTGACAAGCAATCCGTGATGTTCAGGCAATATGTGAAATCAGTAAAGCTTTTAGGAGATGTAAATGGCTGTGGCCACCAGGAAAGGCCTCAGATGCCATATAGCATCAGCCATTTCGCTGATTGCCTGTAAATTCGGTGCGTTCATTACATAGATTACCTGTCAATTCGGTGCGTTAATTACATAGATTTACCTCCCGCCTCCCTCTGTGTTATATATATATATATATATATATATATATATATATATATATATATAAAATTATAAGCAAAGCTTGCTCTTATGTCTTAGATTGAAGAAATAGGGGGAGATAAGCATTCATATCTGCAGTGGTAGATAATTCTGCCTAACTAACAGTATGTGCTTGAGAGGGTGAATGGGAATAAGAAATGCTTCTCAAAATGAGTCTTCGGCAAGCTTATAGTCTTCCAAGGAAGAGACAATCTCCAGTGGGGAGGAAACTCACTAACATATAACTCCTGGTCAGATACTGGTATTAGACAATCTCCAATGGGGAGGAAACTCACTAACATATAACTCCTGGTCAGATACTGGTATTTCAAAACCTTATTGTCCTCCTCAGTGACCACGGAAAGTGTTAACTTTGCTCCTCTGCTTTTTTTGGTTTTTAGAAGAAGAATGCTATCCCAGAAAAAGGCTGGTGTGCAATACCGTAGTAGTTTGTTGAGGTTTCAAAAAAACAACCAAAGATGCCACCTTAGAAGCAAAAGAAACTCATGAAAGAGTAAAACAAGCTACTTTTTCTTATGAAAAGCAGAAAAATATAAAAAGATAAAGAGATATCTTGGAACATACAATATGAATGTTTCCGTCTTCAGGTTAGGTTACAATGATCGCCACATCATAGTAGAGATGATTTCACATTTATGATATGCTTTTTCCTGATTTTTATGTTCTTTTAATTCTTTTCTCCTGTCTTTTTCCCCTCCTCAGCGCTTTGATCCTTGCAATTTTGTTATGTATTGATGGAGAAATCATTAATCAACCTTTGATGTACCCCACTGATAGATTCTTACATACAGATGTATGGTTATGTCTGAGTAATTTATAACCACATTATCTAAGTAGACATAAGCACACACAGTTTAATAGATACACAAACATATGTGCGTCTATGTTTGCATAGGTGTATGTGCAGGGGAACTAGACAGGTCTTTGTTCAGTACTGGGACATGGACCGACTTAGTAACAGAAAAATATCTGTCTCTTCTTCTGTTCCCCTTCCTTCTCTCCTGATTTACAGAAAAAGAGCGTTGGTAAGGTTTCTAGAAACGACGATTTTCTATGCTCTCGGGCTATGTATTCTGCATGTCAGAGAAGGACGACAGAGAGAGAGAGAGAGAGAGAGAGGAGAGAGAGAGAGAGAGAGAGAGAGAGAGAGAGAGAGAGAGAGAGAGAGAGAGAGAGAGAGAAGACGTTGTTTCCCGAATGCTGTCGATCCAATCATTTCTGCAGACATTCAATCACGTGCCCCAGTCGACCCGACTACCCTGCGGTGATGCCACTACTGGCACTAACAAATGGCTTTTCTTGCACCGGGACTATTCCAGTAAGTTTTGTTATGTTGAGGCCACCGGCACCCCGAAAGACCTGCAGAAAAGACAGTTCATTCACCTGGCGTTTTTCCTTGGCACCACCAATGCTGGCACAGCAACAACTGGTCACCGCCTCTGGCATCAGCCAAGTCTCCATACTCGGGCCAGTCTCTCTGATCGATCATGGAAAACTCTCGACAACTTTCAGGTCAGGAACCAGTTGAACACATGGACAGGGACTCAGAAGATACTCTTGTCCTCTGTATAAACGACAACAATTTTACAGAATGGACAAAACGTACAGAGTGTGTGCAGTTTATCAAGAGCTCCGGCCGTCAGGCATTGGTCAATCCCTTTTTATTTATTTATTTTTTTTGGGGGGGGGGGGGGGGGGGGGGGGGGGGGGGGGGGGGAGTCTTTGGAACTGATGGTTGATTGCAGTCGTTGTGTCGTTCCCTGGTTAGGTAACCACTTCGATTGCAAAAAAGAGGACGGGCCTGTTTCAAGTCGATCAACAGGAAGAAGCAAGTCTGGTTTTCGGAACTGGACACTTCATTTCAACGGGTACTTCTCTGACGAATTATGAGAATGTAGTTCAGTTTGGATGTGAACACAGCATTGGATGTAGCTCAGTTTGGATGTGAACACAACATTGACTGTAGTTCAGTTTGGAAGTGAACACAGCATTGAACGTAGTTCAGTGTGGATGTGAACACAGCATTGAATGTAGTTCAGTGTGGATGTGAACACAGCATTGACTGTAGTTCAGTTTGGATGTGAACACAGCTTTGAATGTAGTTCAGTTTGGATGTGAACACAGCACTGAACGTAGTTCAGTGTGGATGCGAACACAGCATTGACTGTAGTTCAGTGTGGATGTGAACACAGCAT
>JADBJO010002998.1:40000-42500 GCA_016801955.1 Conus betulinus
CTGTGTGTGTGTGTCTGCCTGCGTGCCCGTCTGTCCGTCGGTCTGTCTGTCTGTCTCTGTCTCTCTCTGTCTCTCTGTATCGGTCTGTCTGTCTGCCTCTCCACTTCAGCGCAGTGACACCTGTCTGTGCCCCCTCCTTCTCTCCCCATCCTGCCAGCAGATTTCTCAATGGATCCGAGGTGTCGCGCTACTGATGATGTGTCCATCATCTGTGAAATATTGGAGTTCGATTTGCTGAGAAGGTGCCTTTTGCTGAAGGCAGTTTGTTCTAATCCAGAGTGTCTCTCTGTCTGTCGGCCTGCCTGACTGCCTGTTCGTCCCTTTGTCTGCCTGTGCGTCTGTCTCCCACTCTCTTTCTCTGTCTGTCTGCCTGTTCTCTCTCTGTCTGTCTGTCTGTCTGTCTGTCTGTCTGTCTGTCTCTCTCTCTCTCTCTCTCTCTCTCTCTCTCTCCCCATTAAACTTCCCCCTTCACTGACATTGCACCCACCCCCACCCCACCTCCTCCTCAAACCGATAATTCAATTTGTCAGACCCTATCTCAAGCGCCAGAGGTGTCGTTTTGTGGATGACGTGTCCGGTCATTTCTGATATATTAAGGTTTGGTCGTCATGTGTTTTGAAAATCTCTGTCTGTCTGTCTGTCTGTCTGTCTGTCTGTCTGTCTGTTTGTTTGTTTGTCTGACTGCCTTTCTCTGTCTCTATGTATGCCCCCCCCCCCCCCCCCCATCTCACCCGATTCTCCTCTCTCTTGAATTGATTTTCAAAATTTTATGTAATTTGCTTTAAAATAAATCCGTATGACAAAGTTTCGAAATGCAGAACACATACATGTATGCCTTTGGCCAAAGCGCAGAGACCATCATAATCTCTCTCTCCCTCTCTCTCTCTCTCTCTCTCTCTCTCTCTCTCTCTCTCTCTCTCTCCTTCTCACTCTAATTTTGCTTTGCAAGGGAAAACAGGCAGAGATCCTTCATGTGTAAGGTTGTTTGTTAAACTCTTCAAGCATTGGTTCTGCAGGCAAGGTTGTTAAATGTGTGTTTCTGCACCATGATGAAGAACATCGGGCCTACAGAGAAAAGGAAGATGTACGTGAACATGGTTTTGATATTGTGTGTATGTCCCCAGGGAGGAAGTAACGAGCTTCAATTCCTGCCGAATTCAAAGACAGACATATTTGCTGTTTAAACAGAAACCTGGCATTCAGGTGAATGGAAACCAAAATCCGAGGTAAAAGTGTAGATTTTTAAACGTTTTGATTGTGTTTCAGTGTTAGACGTTTATGAATGTTCTTAAATACAAATGGAGTAAACTAAGTCACGGACATTGGGTTTTTAATGCTAATAAGGGATGGTACCAACCTGGAACATTTGCAGACCTTGCGCGCGCTTGGTTGGTCGATTGATACTTCTATTTTCAAAGGTAACAGACTCGCAAATACATGCTTATTTCTTTCGACTTTGTCCTGGTGAGTGACCAGCAATCAACTAAGCAGATATGCAACTAAAACTATTCACAAACATTTATATTCTATAAAAAAAAATACACACAAAAATGCACATGGACTGCTTCTCTGTGACCTCTGACCCATAGATAAATTTAAGAAAAAGAAAAAGAAAAAAAAAAAACGCTGAAAGAACAAACAAGAATAAATGAATTGATGCAAAACACACACACACACACACACACACACACACACACACACACACACACACACACACACACACACACACACACACACACACCACAACAACAACAACAACAACAACAACAACAACAACAACAACAACAAAAAAAAAAAAAAAAAAAAAAAAAAAAAACAAACAAACAAACAAAAAAAAACACACAAAAAAAACACGCACATACATACAGACTCAAAGAAAAGCGATCCTCCTATTAGTTATCAAAGGAACAAGAGAGAGAGAGAGAGAGAGAGAGAGAGAGAGAGAGAGAGAGAGAGAGGAGAGAGAGAGAGAGAGAGACAGACAGACAGACAGACAGACAGACAGACAGAGACAGAGACAGAGAGGCCTCGATCAATCGTTCTGTTGCTCAATATTGGTGAACCACTGGTTGATAGAGTGTGGATGTGTGTAGAAACACCTTTTCATTTCAATGTACGGTGTCAGATGAGTTGAAGTGAAAATGTGTATTTTCTGCCTTACCTGCAGCCAAGAGGAATGATTTGGGTTCTGTTTTCTTATCTGACGGTGAACTTATGCTGAGATCAGTTGCAGATTCATAAAGTTAAAAGATCTTAAAACGTGAAGGAACTCCGCCAAACAACATAGACAAACGAATCACAAAATCAAACACGACAAGTTTTGACCTATTCAACGCCCATCTGGCGCCGAATTTTGACAAGATAAGTGACTGCCTCGTTCTTCATTCTCCTTGTCCTGAGTGTTGTTCATCTCGCCTGAAGAAGACCTAAGAGGTCGAAAACGCGTCGTGTTTTGTCTGGTGATTGGTTTGACCATGTTGTTTTGCAGAGGCATCTAAAA
>JADBJO010002998.1:50000-62500 GCA_016801955.1 Conus betulinus
GTGTGTGTGTGGATAGCAAACTTTAAGGTTTGTCATTTTCCTCATCAAACACAAGCAACAACACATTGAAACATGATAGAATGAGACATATTGTTGAGACCTTTCAAGCCAACTCAAGTACACAGGCATTACTGGATCGTAACAGCTATAAATGTGAGGTTAACATTTCCAGCAATACTTTGAGCATTACACACAAAAACACGTTTCTTACAAAATGTTTCACCACTAACAAGTATTGCCACGACTACTGAGAGCCGATGCGTAAAATAATGCAATATGCAAATACTGTTAAAAAAGTAGTATGTTACATTCTGGTAAGATTTGTCAACTTAAGGCAGTTTCGACCAAGCTGAGGTGGACACATAGATAAATGCATATATCTAAACACAACCTGAAGAAAGATCACAAACACGCGGTAAAGCGTCATGCACACATGTCAGTATGTTTGCGTCACTGGGAATACGCAACGACCCTTCGGTTAAAAAAAAAAAAAAAAAAAAAAAAAAAAAAAGGAACTTAGACCACAGAGCCTGTATCAGGGATAACCTTCTCAGCTGAAGCAGCAGCGTGGTTGTTGCCATTGCGTAAGTAGCAGAAGCATGCGCGCTAATCAAGGAGAGGACTTTTCGGACTGTTGCTGTTAAGAGCGAAGACTTGCAGCGAAAGAAGACACACAGATAAGATAGAGGACACGTGGAGTGGGGTGTGTGGTAAGGAGGTGGGGGGAACTGGTGAGCGAAAAAGCGAACTGAGAGAGAGAGAGAAGAGAGAGAGAGAGAGAGAGAGAGAGAGAGAGAGAGAGAGAGAGAGAGAATTTGAAGGGTTTGTTTCTATTCACATTCTATCAATTCAGCAAACTTCCTTGGAATCGGTTAGAGAGAGAGAGAGAGAGAGAGAGAGAGAGAGAGAGAGAGAGAGAGGCAGAGAGAGAGAGAGAGAGAGAGAGAGAGAGAGAGGAGAGAGAAGGGATTTCATTTTAATTCACATTCTAACAATTCAGTAAACTTCTTTGAAATCGGTTAGAGAGAGAGAGAGAGAGGAGAGAGAGAGAGAGAGAGAGAGAGAGAGAGAGAATTTGAAGGGTTCGTTTTAATTCACATTTTATCAATTCAGTAAACTTCCTTGCAATCGGTTTCGTAGTTTTTGCAATAATCTCGTTGACAGACAAACCAACCAACCAACCCACAAACACGGATGAAAACTTGACCTCCATGGCGGAGCTGACAGATGACCTGAAAAAAATCACATGTTCTGAAAAAGAAAGGAAAAGACAAGATACAGTGTACCTAAATGTCTTTGTTTCTCCACACAAAAAAAAAAAATTCAGCTTCATTCTAAAGCATGTTACCTCACCAAAAAAAAAATGGCCTTTAGAAAAACCACGAACTATGCGCAAATGATCCTGTGAGAGTTACAGTGGGAAGGATGGAGAAGGTGAGGAGTAGGGTGGGGAGGAACATAGAGGTGGGGGAGGTGAGGGGGAGCAGGAGGGTGAGAAAGGGAATGGTTGTGCGAGTGGAACGCATTTTACTGATTGAGGGTATGAAATTTATGCATGACATCCGCTTCATGAACTCCTTATTGCACAGGGCGTGTTCCTCGTCGTTTTTTCTTTTTTCATGACACCGTTGGGGATTGTCGGAGCACCACACCATGTTTCTCCATTGCTGTCGGTTGTACAAGGTCTGGCTCTATGCAAAATGTTTTTCATGTCCATTTTGCAATTTGTCAGTCCATCGTTGTTGTTGTTGTTTTTTTTCTCTGTCTTCCCTCTCGTCTGTCCTCTTCAACAGCTCCCTTGAGGGTTGTTTTAGCAAGTCCAATGGATCTTGTTATATGGCATTACCAACATAGGTTTTGTGTGTGTCTCTCTAAGAAAAGTGACAGGGAAAGAGCAGCTGGGAGCCATTCAAACTCTTCTTTTTGTTTTTGGGATTTTCGTGAAGGAGGTTATGTTTTCACCCACATTGCAAGTTCGTCTTTTAGCGGGACTGAAAGAAAAGGTTAAAAAAAAAAAAAACCACCTCCCGCCCCCCCCCCCCCCCCCCAAAAAAAAAAAAAAAAAAAATCTTGAACCGAGTTAAACCCATGAAAAGATGGAATATGACCCAGGGAAGTAACATTAACGCGCATTCGTCGTGCAAATCCGCGTAAAAAGGCACATTCTGAATTGTTCTGTGAATAAAATTTAATAATAATAATAAAAGACACAGTGAGTTATTCTTTCAGACCGTACCAAGAATAACTTCCCCTCGTACCGTACAGGGGAGCCCTTCACATGACTGACAAGATAATTACAAATTTGGAGTCCTTGTCACGACTTGTCCACTATCTACAGAACGATATATTGTCGTGGCACGCCAAAGCTTTCTTTCGATAAAACGTTAAATATTTCGGAGTTTTTGCATTTGTTATTAAAAGAAACGTACACGTGACGAAATAATTTCTACAGTCTGCATCAACAGTTATTTTCCCATGACAGCGAAATGATTATGTTTTAATCCCTGAACTGACCGAAAGAGTGGATCCCAAATCCCTTGGACATTAGTGGGTCTACGTTCTCCTGAATGTCCTTGTAGTGACGATGTGAGTCAGTGTCAAGTACATATGCTATAGTCAAATTTAATGATGACTCCCTGTTTTCAAAGTGATCGAACCTCAAATCAAAATAAGATTAAAAAAAAAAAGTACATCCATTTTACAATGTATACATATTGCACAGAAATTTCAAGCGTGTAATCATTAATTCTTCCATTCCATGACCTCTTTTTGGATTGGTCATTCAGGATCTAGTGAATTTTCGAAACTTGTAATCGAAAAAAAACAACAACAGCAACAAAACAAAACGAAAGCAAAACAAAAAGAAAAAAAAAAAAACAAAAACAAAAAAAAACGGAAGTCGTTCCAGCTCTTACTGGTGGTCCCTAGACTCACTGCTCAGAACCTTACGGTAATGAGTCAATTGGGGCATAGGTAAGTCTACTTCACAAACCTTGAACGGTTTTCATGAAATTCCTCTCAATTATTTCGAACAGGAACACACCTAACAGAGACACAGTCATGAGAGAGAGAGAGAGAGAGAGAGAGAGAGAGAGAGAGAGAGAGAGAGAGAGAGAGAGAGAGAGAGAGAGAGCGTTTATGCATCGTAGACGGGTCAGTTAAAGCTATGTGTTACTGAGCGTGTACACACACACATTGCAAAGATAGATAGACACACATAGACGAACATACGAGTGCGAGCGAGTGCGCACCCCCCCCCCCACACCTCACCTCCCCCCCTCCCCCCACACTTATTCATACTGTGCATTAAACACTCGTGTCAGTTATGAAACATTTTCAGTCGCTAAATAAAAAGTTGAACAAAGAAACAAGTAAAAATAGAAGAAGAAAAACCCTTACAAACAATAAGATAGACTTAAACATTAATGAACGTTTTTTTCATCTTTTGTTTAGGTCTGTGAATCTGTATATTTTCTTTCATGTCTCCGTAAACTAATCATTTCAAAGCAAACAAACAAACAAGCAGAGAAAACAAGAAGAACACAAAACAAACAAACAAGAAAAACAAAACAAAGCAAGACAAAAACTATGGACACTTGCTCAGAAAACCGTTCATCAGGATCGATAATTTTTAAGATCCGGCGAGACCGCAGCAAAATGAAGTTGTAGATTAATTGCTGGAACTCGGTCATTTGTACACAAGGCATGTTCCACCGATTCTTCTGGTTCTTTTCCTCTGATTGTTTCCGTTGTCAGTGTCCATCTCCCTCTTTCTTTTCCCCGTATTTGTTTTTGTTTGTTTGTTTACGCTTTTGCCCCCATTCTTTTTCTTTTTCTTCTTCTGTTTTTTCCCATCCCCTTTCCCTTTCTGCCCCTTTTCTGATCTTTCTGGGCTTTCTACCGTGCTTTCCTCGCGTCTGCCTTTTCTTTCCGTTTTTTTCTTCTTCATTTTGTCCCTCCTTCCCCACCTCCCCCCCCCCTTTTTTTTTTGCTTCCAGTTTTCAATTGTTTCTTTCTTTTTTCTGTTCTTTGTACGTTTTCCTCTCGCTCTCATTTAGTCATTTTGGGGGGGTGGGCGGTGGGGTGGGTGGGATCTGTAACGTTCTGTAATCGCCCCTCGCCTGAAATACCCTCCTCCCCCCCCCGGACAGAAAAGAATGGGCACGCCCCAACTCCTCCCTCTCTCCCCCCACTTTCAGGGGCAGTAACTCGAGATCACCTTCGCCCGTCTTCCCCGAGCCACACACCTCCTTCAACATCTTCAGTGTCCGAAACGACAAAGCATATCAACCGAAGCATATTGCACCTGAGCTTGACGGGGGTAAGAGGGAGATGATTTTGGACTTGAGCCAGAACAGCCTCCCCCCCACCCCCCATTCCATCGAGTGACTACAACCAGGTGCCTAAACTTGCCCATTTCTGTGTGACAGGAAGATGGAGATGGCCACCCGCTTATATCTCCCCCCTCCCTCCCACACACACACACACACAAACGTCCCTCCCCCTGAAGTGTTTTTGGACCATGCCCCAAATCATTCATCATGGAGTAGTTTTGGTACAGAACGGGGGTGGGATGGCGGGGGGTGGGGGGAGGGAGTGGGGGGGTGGGGGTGGGGGCGGAGAGGGGGGTGTTCCTGGCTCAGTTCCAAAATCACTCCACTCCCCCCCCACCCCATCGACCCCGCCCTCAAATTCACACGCCATTTGCTTTGATTGATATGTTTTGTCGTGTGTGATGCTTAGAGATATTTGCAGGAGAGGGGTGATTTACTCGCCAGTGGATCAACTTTGGACACGTGTGTTGTGGCAATCTCTGAGCCAGCTAGCATGCACTACATGGAATTGTTTTAATTTAATCCTGTCAAGTTCGTACCAAGGCCTAGATAGGGCCACAAAGTCACATGCCTTTTCTCACCCGTTGGGAAGTAAGTTCGAACTGGAAGTGCTTACGGTCACTCCAGGCTACTACAAACTGAGCCGACAGCCGATGTGAAGCTTGAATATGTCCGATGAGCAGACACTGTTCTTTGCATTTTTCCTTTTTCTTTTCTCTCTTTCTTTCAGCATTTCTATCTGTCTTCCTCTCTCTCTCTCTCTCCCCCCCCCCCTTTTTTTCTTCTTCCCATCCTGCTCTGTATATGGTGTATGTATGTACTTAAAGTGTGTTGTACTGCACTGCTTTGTGCTGTAAGGTTTCATGTGACGTTGGAAGTGTATAGTGTTGTACTGTATTTTACTGTATTAGTTTGATGGCGTTGTATATGTTGTGTTGTATTAAAGTGTGTTGCATATCATATTTCATTTGTTGTGTTTGATGGCATTGTATGGAATTGATTTGTGTTGTAAAGTACACTATTGCATCGTATTATACTGTCTGCGATCTATGACTGTACATTTATAGTATGATGGTCGTGTATCTTGCGTTGTATTGTAATATTTCAAAGTATCTTGTATTGCTTTGTATTGATTCACATTGTATGATAGTAGATTGCAGTGCGTTGTATTGTTTTTGTTTCGTATTGTATGATGGAATATAATGTTGTCTTGCATTGTATGATAACATATTATGTTGTATTGTCTGTCAGATTGTTGAAATGTTATACGTTGTATTTGAGTGTACTGGATTGTGTTGTATGATTGTATTTTGCATCGTTTTGTACTGTGTGATGTATATTTTATTGCATTGCATTGTATGATTATAGGCTATTATCACTATATTAAATTCTGTCACGTGCACCGTTAACAAATCTTTTCCGGTCTTAGCGTAGTCTGCAATTTTCGCTTGGCGCATTGGTGTGTTGTGCGTAGACAGCTCCACATACTGAGGATGTGGGATCCCTAGAGCTAGTATGAAAAACGCTACAGATACGCACACATTTCGGACCAAGCTGTATTTGAAGATCTACGAGGAAGAAAATTGTTGATCTGGATTTTAAATTATTGGTTTTATCAGCCAGTACCACCACCATCGTGGTGCCCCCGCGGTGATGATGTAGATCATTCAACGTTATGTACTATGCTCAGTATTCTATGTTTTTATAAAAACATCTTTTTTATAAATGTATCTATTGTTCGTTTTCATGATACTTCCATTGCTCAGCACAGCGTCGCACTTGTTTTAGTTGTAGCACCTGATATAACTTCTCTGATGAAGTCATGGTTGTTCTGATCCTTGGTTTTAAGCTGGATTAATATGCACAGCACACGAGGTTTCTTTTCATGAGATCAGAGCCGTTTACGCCTCCCCCGCCCCCCCCCCCCCCCCCCTCCCTCTATTCGTCCCCAGCTCCTCACCCTAATATTGAGTGAGTGAATGGGGGAAATGGGAATGAGGGAGGTGGAGGAGGCGTGTGTGTGTGTGTGTGTCATCACCACAGGACAACGCTTCTGTTACTTTTCTTTGTTTCGTTCTTTCTAGCTGAGATGCATATTGATTAAACAATCAAAGCTCCCACCCCCTCTCCTCCTCCCACCTACAGAAAAAATGTCAGAGCCGTTTATCTCTCTTGCTGCCCAATGTCTGTTGCACCCAAGAGGGGTATCCGTGTATTGTGTCGATCCAGAGACGCCAGTTTTTATTATCAGTCTTTATTACACTCACTGCTGTGGCTAACACAGTGGCTGGGATGGGCATGAGGAGGTGGGGAAAGAGGATCGCTGGGGAGAAGAGGAGAATGTCACGGTTAATCGACTGATGAGCTGAAAAGGTTTTTTTTTTTTTTTTTTTTCTTTTTTTTTTTTTTTTTTTTTTTTTTTTTTTTTTTTTTTTTTTTTAAAATTTCGCTCCATAACGGTTTCATTCCCTCCTATAACTGTAAAGCTGTTTATTCCCGCATGCCGATGTCACATTCAACGTTATATTTTGGAGATGATACACTAGATACGCACCATTTCTGCTGTTTTAACCTGTCAAGTCATGTACAAAAAAAGAAGAAGAAGAAGAAGAAAGAAGAAGAAAAAGAAGAGAAAGAAAAAGAAAGAAAAGGAGGAGGAGGAGGAGGAGGAGAGGAGGAGAAGGGGTAGGAGGACATGGAGGAAGAGAATGGGAAGCAGAAGAAGAAGAAGAAGAGTAGTAGTAGAAGAAGAAGAAGAAGAAGAAGAAGAAAGAAGAAAGAAGATGATGATGATGATGATGATGGAAGAAGAAGAAGAAGAAGAAGAAGAAGAAAAAGAAGAAGAAGAAGAAGAAGATTATGATAATTCTCTTCTTCCTCCCCTTTCTCCTCCTCCTCCCCCACCCCTCCTTCTGTTTCCCAACTTCCTTTTTCCCCCTCCTCCCCCCCCCCCCCTTCCTCCTCCCGCTCCTCTGATATCTCTTCCTTATCCTCGTCCTTCGTTTTCTTCTGGTTTTTTTTTTTTTTTAATTCGTATTATTCTTTGTCTCTGGTCTTAAAAGAACACAGTGAACAATGAAAAAATCGAATATAATGAAGGCATACGTCATTTTTTTTTTTTTTATTGTCTTGTGAGCTGTCTGTGCACAGTTCGTGCATTAACAAAGCAACAAAGAAGCAGAGGCAGTGCAGACTGGATCTGTCAGTCCTCAGCCATCACATGTACCCACTTCACCCTGTTGTGCTGTGCAGCGGAACCCGATGTATGGTTCTGTGATCAACCCACACCCCAAATCAGCCCCCCCCCCCCCACCCAACCCCATCCCCCTGCGGGTAACAAAGGGTACATGCCCACTCTCTCTCTCTCTCTCCCCCCCCCACCCCCACCCACCCCAACATCCCTGGTGAGTAAGCCCAGACCGACTCTCCCCAGCTCCTCCAAAATTACTCCCCCTCTTTGAAATTCTCAGTGTCCCGAACGACAAACACATCAATTAAAGAACATTATCCCTGCATAGTGGTTGTGGAGGTCATATTGAATGTGATCCAGAACTACCCCCCCCCCCCTCCCCCCCTCAAACCTGTCCCAATACCTCTCCCCGATGATGTAATTTGGGGCCTGGCATAGAAACACCTGATAGAGAATCTAGACATGTTCCCAAACTTACCCCCCTTATGTTGCAGGAATGTAAACCTAGGCAGGCGCCTGTACCACTCCATGGGGGGGGGGAGGCGGGGGAGGGGGGATATCTGGATTTTATGGAGTGATTTGGAACTGGGTGAGGGTAGATCTGATTCAGATCCAGAGTCCCCCCCCCCCCCCCCCCTTCCCCACCACCTCCTCAACGTCGGATGTTATATGCTTTACTTGATAAACGTTGTCGTTCGGGATATTTTGAGAATGTTGAAGGAAGGGAGAGATTTGGGATAAAAAAAAAAGGGGGAGGGTCGTCAGGATTGTTTCCCCTGAAGCGTGAGTCTGGGCACGTCCCCTTTCTCACCCGCAGGAGGGAAACTTCGGGTGTGGGCTTGATTACGGAACGTGACACCCGGGACACACATACAGACTTCACTGGTCTTTTCCTCCATACAGCAGGAGAGAAACACAGATCAAAGACGTACTGATGGCGGAGTGATTGGTGTAGATGGCCGGTGCTACTTTGAGCTCATCTGGAAATCTACACATTATGTAGACAAATGGTTGGTCTTGACGTCATCTAAGTACTGTTGCTCTTTCTCAGCTCTCCTGCTGTTATGCTCTGTTTCTTTGTCTGTCTGGCCGTCCACCTGAAGAAGCAGAATGTAAGCAAGACGGCTCATGTGCTTGAATACACCGTTATGAAAACACTTTCTCCGTGGATTATGGAAGAACAACTGGACGAGTCCAAACCTCACCCACACAATATTGTCATGAAGTGTTCTCTTTAAAGATTCCATATAGAAAAGAAAAATATGATTCGTGTTTTCATCTTTTGAGTTAATCTGCATCATTATCATAAAGAATTCCATAAAGATTGTAGAAGAGAAATAATATGATTCGTGTTTTCATCTGCATTCCTGTGATGTAAACTTTCATTTAGATTATGTTATAGAAACTTGACAATGTGTTTCTTTCTATGCATAATTATCATGAAAACGTTCTCATAAATTCCGGATTAGACATTTGATGATTTGTGTACTCATCTACGTTTAATATCACGAAGACTTTCATCAGCAGTATTGCCTACGCAATTGTCATTACATGTTCGTATATACAGTATTCATCGTGACGTTTCATTTAAATTATAGAAGATTTTAGATACTCATTGATATCAGTATAATAAACTTTCATGAAAGTTTGAAGTGTTTGAACATGAATAGGGAAATTTGAATATTCATGTTTCTCCATATCATACAGACTTTCATCTAAATTATCATCAAGCATTTCTTTGTGATAGACCATTTCAAATGCATGAACCAGACATCAGCTGTAGAGATATGTTTCTTTTTTTTTCATTTTTCTAATATGGCTTCGTGAATTCTTTCCCAGAACTCAAACTAATTTCTTCTGTATCTTTGACATTTATTCGCCATCGCTTTTCTCGTCTGTTCAGTGATTTGTTTTCGTTACATTAATATTCATAGTGAATATCAACAGCCAGGAACTTCTCTGCAGAACTTCGGAGTGTCGTTGGTATTACATTTTATGTCCTTCCGACGATTGTCAATATGCATGGCAGTTACTAGCAACTGCGAACTTTTTGGTTATACTTTAGAAGCAGAACTGTATTCGATACTGTGAATATTACCTGGAATATGTTGATTTGATCTCCCTGTCTCTCTCTCTCTCTCTCTCTCTATCTCTCTCTCTTATTACCTGTCTCTCTCTCTCTCTCTCTCATCTCTCTCTCTCTCTCTCTCTTTCTCGCTTTTCCCTTCACTTCCTATGTCTCTCTCTCTCTCTCTCTCTCTCTTTCTGTTTCTCCCCCCCTCCCTCTCGCCCCTCCCCCCCCCCCCCCCTCTCTTCTCTCTTCCCTCTCTCTCCTTCACTCCCTCCCCCCCCCCCCCCCCCCCCCCCTCTCGCTCTCTCTCTCTCTCTCTCTCTCACAAAGACGCACACGCTCGCTGTCTTTTTCTCACTCTCTGCCTCTCTCCCTCCCTCTTTACAGTCTACGACATCTACCACACTTCTTTCTGCTCCCTCCCTCTTTCCCTGACTCTTCCCACCCACGTGTTGTTTTTCTCTTCCCGCCATCATATTATGTCTCTTTATATGGTCATCTGATTCTTCCACAGCTCCACCATTCCCCCTTCTCTTAGCCATCGCATTCTCTCTCTCATTCTCCCTCATTACCCATTCTCTGTGTGTTCCTCTCTCTCTCTCCCTCTCTCTCGATGACTCTGTTAAACTCATATAATCTTTTTTTTTTTTAATTACAGAAGACAATCAGTCTTTCAAGATGCTACCTTATCTTCTGTTGCATCGATCAAATACGGAGTTTCCCAGGGATCGGTTTGGGGTCCTATATTATTTTCAATTTACAGAAATAACCTCCCACTACATATAAAAACCTCTTGTAAACTTTTTGCTGGTGAGAGTACCATCTACACTGAAGATAAAAACTCTGATGTGGTACGCACTTCCTTACAGAATGACTTGTATCCTGGACTGAAGAAAATCACACGGCAATTCACCTCCAATAATCCAAATTCATGCTGGTTGCAACTAGAAAGAAACGACAAAACATCAGGAATAAATTACCAGAGTTACAAGTAATGATAAAACATTAGAAGAAGTGAGTTTTTACAAATTATTAAGTCTTACTGTAGATTGTAATTTATCCTGGTCAGAACACATATTTCTGTGCTTTGTAAAAGACTCCCCAAGAAAACGTTCCAGTTGAATGGAATTAAACATTTTCTTGATCAGCATACCCGGAAGCTATTTTGTTATGTATGCATCCAGCCAGACATGATTACGCATCAATCTTTTAGTATCTGGCCAGTCAAAATGGCTTAAAACCTCTTTACAGCTTATATAGACATTCTTTGAAGCTAATTCTTCTCAAATCCTCTTCTCTTGTCCCTAATGATTACGAGCAATTAAATATTCTGCCTTTCAGTCTTAAGTGCCGTCAAAACAAAGCTGTTTTTATGTATAAAATCATGAACAATGTCACACCTGCCTATCTCAACAATGCATTTTCCATTAGTAATGTTCATACACAAATGTAATATCTGCATTCCTCTCCCAAGAACCGATGTTTTTACGCCCTCTCTTATATTCATTCTGGTGGTAAATTATAGAATGAAATACATGATCACATTAAACACAAACCAAGCAATCTGTGTTTCAGGAAGGCTTGCCACATGCATTATATAGAACAGATTTAAATCTAAACAAACTTATTGACCTTATTGCACAACAACCTCAACTTGATGGATCCTCTATAATCAATCATGTTTATATGAGTTGAATTGATTATGTGCTTTGTTGTGAGTGTTCGGTGGATTTGAAGATGTTTGTGAATATTTGTGAAAGATTAATTCATTCATTCATTATGCCCATCGCTCCCGGTGGAGCATAGGCCATCGACGACCCTTCGGCATCGCACTCTGTTCTGGGCTGTTCTGGCCATTCCATTCCAGTTGGTCCCTTGTTGTTTCAGCTCCGTCTCAGTGTCTCGCCTCCAGCTGTTGCGAGGCTGGCCTCTCTTCCTCTTTCCCGGCGGGTTCCAGGTCAGGGCTTGGCGTGTGGTGCTGGACGCTGGCTTCCTGAGGGCGTGTCCGATCCAGCCCCACTTCCTTCGCAGTATCTGCTTGGCCACTGGTTCCTGTCCCTCACGCTCCCACAGATCTTCGTTTCGGATCTTCTCCTGCCATCGGATTTTGTAGATGCGCCTCAGGCAGGTGTGAAGAATGTCTGAATCTTTTGTTGCATCGTCTGTGTTGTCTGCCATGTCTCGCATCCGTAGAGCAGGATTAACTTCACACTGGAGTTGAAGATGCGGAGTTTGGTTCTTATGCTCATTCCTCCAGATGCCCAGATGTTCTTCAGCATGACGAAAGCTGCTCTTGCCTTGCCGATTCTGGCTGTGACATCTCGGTCCGTGCCTCCCTGTTGGTCAGTCACGCTTCCCAGGTAGACGACAGACTCCACCTCCCCGATGGCTCTCCACTGACTGTGACTGATGTGTTGGCAGTGGTGTTGATTTTCATCAGCTCGGTCTTTTTCCTGTTGATCTTGAGCCTTGTCCCGGCTGATGTGGTCTCCAGGCGAGTGGTTTTGTCCTGCATCTGGTTGTGGCTGTGTGACAGGAGCGCCAGGTCGTCAGCGAAGTCGAAGTAGTCGAGCTGCGTCCAAAGTGTCCACTGTATACTGTTGTTCCTGCCTGTTGTAGTGGTCTTCATGATCCAGTCAATGACCAGGAGGAAGAGGACGGCGACAGCAGGCACCCCTGCCAAACTCCGGTCTTCACCTCGAAACTTTCGGACAGCTGGCCAGCGTGGGCTATCCTGCAGATCATGTCCTGGTAGGTGCACCGGATGAGGGAGATGATCTTCTCGGGGACTCCGTAGTGTCTCAGCAGCTTCCACAACATCTTTCTGTCCACACTGTCGAAGGCCTTCTCATAATCTATGAAGCTGATGTAGAGGAGGGAGTTCCACTCCAGTGATTGCTCCACG
>JADBJO010002998.1:72500-75000 GCA_016801955.1 Conus betulinus
GTTCGTGTCTCGAGGTTGGCGTTGCCAGGGCAGTGTGGGACATGGGTAGAGTGCTGCCCCATTGTTGGAGAGTTGCCGTGATGGATGTCTGACTGAAGAGCGGGAGACAACCCGGCTGCCGCAGCTCTTCAACAGCTGTTGCCTGAAGTCAATCATGATAATGTCCTCTTCATAGCTCTGAGTGTGAGAGAGAGAGAGAGAGAGAGAGAGAGAGAGAGAGAGAGAGAGAGAGAGAGAGAGAGAGAGAGAGAGAGAGAGAGAAAAGAACAGGACACAATAGCGACAAAGAGGCATGTGATTCAGATACCACATACAGATTCAAGTCTTGTCCTTCATCTTCTTCTTCTTCTTGTGTTAATATTATTGTTGTTGTTGTTACCATATGATTATTATCATGATTTGTATTATCATTGTTGTTGATGATGATGTTGTTGTTATAATCATTATGATTTAGATTATGATGATGATGATGAAGAAGATGATGATGATGCTTATGACATCAGCCTGTAGTTCTTTCCAGCAGTTTAATAATCAGATATCAGCCACCAGATGCTATGAAAGAAATCAGCTCCTCTGGTCTAGCTTGACAAGATTATTTTGTCAGCTGCGATTTTTTCTTCTTGATGAAGAAGAAACGGTTCTGGGACTTACTCCTTGGCTTTTGTGTGATATTGTACGGAACTGTACTCCATTGTAATGCATTGTGTTGTGACACAACGAATCGTATCGTATGGCATGCCACTGTTGTGTATTGTATTGCCTTGTGCTGCATTGTATCTCTTGGACCTGGCTGACACCACGATACAAAATATGAAAGGAAGCTTAGAGTACGGGAATGTCACGTAGCCGTGTGCCAGAAATGAAATCCATAACATTCTCTTTGCGTGATATCTTTATGACGTCAATTCTTTGCTCTGACCAGTTGCCAAAGATGGACATCACGTAGTTGCATTTTTTTTTTTTCTTTTGAAAAAAGGTCACGTGGCCAAAAATTAGTAGAGTGGCATTGTGATTTTCCATATATATATTATCATTGTTGTCTTGATCCTCACTAATTATTCTTTTTAAAAATGCGTAGTGTTGGTAAGTGGAATACACGCTAGAGAAATCCCCTTCAGTATGTCTAGTAATATTGTGGTCCATGAGATAACTTTCTCATCAGTCAAAGTTTTCTGTGGTGACAGCCAACCCCCCCTTTTATGCTGAAGTCTGCGTGTGTTTTTCATCCCCTGTCAAAGTGGAATTTTCCACCCTAATTTGCGAGGAACCGCCCTCTTGTTCCCGGAGGCTGTTTTACGTGGACCTAGAGCATGGCACTCACTGTCCATCAAACTGTTGTCTCAACCGAAAAAAAGACTATAGCACCTCCATCAACACTCGATGTCTCGAGAAATAAGATGGGGAGAGGGAAGGGGAGAGGAGAGGGTGTGGGGGGTGGGGGGGCTGGGGTGGGTGGGAGGTAGACAGAATTAGAAACAGGGATGGGGAAGGGAACGAAGTGTCTCGTGCTGACTGTCTTGAGATCTCTTGCCGCTTTACTGTTTCTTCCGCCGTTGGTTGACTTATGTCTCTGCCATGGTTTTCAAGTGCACGCCATTCCTGACTATTTCTAAGTGGAAAAAAAAGAGATGAGCCACTTCACACTTACATATGGGTTGTTGTTCTGCTATCCCATGTTTGAGTCTATACAGCTTCTTTCTAGAATAAATGCTTAACATTTGTCCCGCCTCCTGTTCTAATGGCGAACAATTCAGTAGGCTTGTCCCCCGCTGCGCACAGCAACAAATAACTTTCAACACTGTGGTGAGAAATAGTAGACCATACCTTGATGTCCTGCACTGATACATTTTAGTGGTCCCCCCTCCCTCCTTCTCTCTCACTCCTGCCGTGTTCTCTTCACCAAAGTGATCCAGACAGCGGCGGTTTATGTAAAAGTTCTTTCGCCGATGAAGATGCACTTACTTCACTTTTGCCGATCAGTCAGTGACCAAATGGCGCAAGGTAGACATCAGACTGTCTCACTTAAAGCACTGCTGAGCTGATTTCCTGAGAGCAGGATCCAACTGAAGCATTAACTTCGCCCAACAAAAAAATCCTGAAGTCTCCACTCAGTACAGGCTTAATGCCGTAAAAAGCAGAAAAAACAACTAAACGAGCAAAAAGGGTTGGTACTCAGTAGCACACAAACGTATACATCCAGTCCAGATACTATGCGAGTGTTTTGATGGGGATGAAGTATTGAGCCACTTAAAGGACATGAGCAGTCCCAGCATTCTAATCGCAGACTCTTGGATTGAAAAGAGGCACGAGAAGATCAGGCGCAGATCGTATCTAAAGGCACGCGTCTTAGATAGTTATGGATCAGAAAACAATTCGATCTGTTTTTTGAAAACAACTCTAGGTCTACTACTTGGCACACAGCAGCAGGGCTCTAAGGGTCGCAGAGCAGAGTTCACGATACGAGTGTTGACTGGCCTTCAAACATGGGACTGGTCAGAGA
>JADBJO010002998.1:77500-87500 GCA_016801955.1 Conus betulinus
TGAATCATTGCATGTTAACAACAAACAACAACAACAACAAATAATAATAATAATAATAGTAGTAGTAGTAGTAATGATAATAATAATCATGATAATAACAATAATAATCATGATAATAATAAATGATAATGATAAGAAGAAGAACAAGAAGAAGAGGAAGAAGAAGAAGAAGAAGAGGAAGAACAACTGAATCTGCCTGGGGTATCTGAATCCCAGACTTTGCTTCTTTCCCTATCACGTTGTGCTCTATTCTTTTCAATTCTCTCTCTCTCTCTCTCTCTCTCTCTCTCTCTCTCTCTCTCTCTCTCCTCTCTCTCTCTCTCTCTCTCTCAGAGCTATGAAGAGGACATTATCATGATTGACTTCAGGCGACAGCTGTTTAAGAGCTGCAGCAGCCGGGTTGTCTCCCGCTCTTCAGTCAGACATCCATGACGGCAACTCTCCAACAATGGGGCAGCACTCTACCCATGTCCCACACTGTCCTGGCAACGCCAACCTCGAGACACAACCAAAGAAAGATCGTGATTATGCCTGCCCACGCATCCATCGCAACGCTGTTTGTTCGTTTTTACACAGTAATTTAATACATCATCTAAAACCCAGTCACTGTGTTTGGCCTAGAAGAGAAATTTAGAGGGAGTTAGGATAGGGGATCAGAGGGAGAGAGAGAGAGAGAGAGAGAGAGAGGGAGGATAGATAGATAGATATATAGATATAGATAGATAGATAGATAGATAGAGATAGATAGATAGAGAGAGAGAGAGAGAGAGAGAGAGAGAGAGAGAGAGAGAGAGAGAGCGTGATGTGGTGTGGTGGTGGTGGTGGAGATGGTGGTGGTCAAATCAACATATGTTTAACAGGCCACGTCCATCAGAATTTAAAAATATACTACATATGTTGAAATGCCAACTCATTTTTATTGTGAGGTATAAAGGCATGCAACGGAACGCATTAGTGAAACTGTACGTATCCTTCCTGGTATTGTTTTCCATGCGTGAATAGCATTATTATCGTCAATTCTTCAGATCAAAGACTTCACATTTCAAACCTGATTCCCATCAACTTAGCTGAGCCATACATGACTCAGTCCGTTTATGACAACACTGTGAGGCGCAAAGTGGTGAGGGGGGAAAGGGGGTTGAGGAAGATGGTGGTATGGGGAACCGAAACGAACACACCAAACCTACGCTCACAAAGCTTCAATATGCCTCAAACAAACAAGCAAACAAAAGACAGGAATGACAAAACACACACACACACACACACACACACACACACACACACACACACACTTGCACACACACATACCCCCTCCCGTAAAAAAAAAGAAAACCAACAACAAGCAAACAAGCAAACAAACAAAACAAACAAACAACAACAACAACAACAACAACAACAAAACCTTAAGAAGCCACACAAATCCGGGTAAATAGGAGACAATTTTGTTCGGTTATGAATATTTTCCGATACTGTCGTGGACACAACCCATTATTTGTCTCACTGGCTTACTAGCACAGCGTTTATTGCCCCAGATATTGAGCAACAGCTTTTGCAGCAGCCGTTCAGCATGGAAAGGTGATTCCAAAATTGCCCTAGCGACTTCTTTCCCCATTAAAAAAAAAATCCACGAAATGTGTGTTTGTGCGTTTGTATGTAACTGTGTGTAGGAGAGTGGAGAGTGGAGGGGAGGGGAGTCCTGGCTTTGAGATCTATGGTGGAGATGTCTGGCAGTTATTTCTCCATTGCGAAAGATTCCGAATCGCAAAGACCAAGGATCGACCGAATATTCCAGTGTTGTATTGTGCTGTGTTGCCTCGTATTGAATCGTATTGTGTCGTATTTTATGGTATCGTATCGTACAGCAAGGCATTGCATTGCATTGTGTTGTATTGTTCGTGTTACTTTGTAAGAATCACTGGCGAATCACGGAACCCAATACCATATTCATATTTATAAATAAATCAGGATAGACAGAAATAATAGACATATATTAAACAACTTAGTTTTTCATTAAGTTCCTTTCTATCTAAAACGACTTTAATCTTCGATACAAACAATATTGATGTTGCCTTGTGCCTTGCAGGATAAAAGGTCAAAACACGACAACTTTTCGAATCATGTTCAGCCAGGGGTTTCGTTCCCAAGTCCCCAAATCTATCAAAGTCCTCTCTCTCTCTCTCTCTCTCTCTCTCTCTCTCTCTCTCTCTCTCTCTCTCTCTCTCTCTCTCTCTCTCTCTCACATCTTCTAAGAATTCGTCTTTGTTCCCAATGTCTTTCTTTTTTTCTCCAGTCGTTATCTTAACTTCTTAATGGCGTACGTGGATTTGTGTCTCTTTCCTCCGTTTCCCATAGTATCTCCTCCCCCCTCCCCCCTTCCTGTTTTTCTCTACGCCCTATACGTCTTCCCTTTCTTTCATTTTCCTTTATTTCCTTTCTTGCTTCGTTTTTACTTTCTTCTTTGTTTCTTTTTTCTTTTTTCTCGAATAAAAATTAGTCAGGGTAGGCTTCTTTCGTTCTGTCTCCTTAGCTCTCTCTCTCTCTCTCTCTCTCTCTCTCTCTCTCTCTCTTTTACTTTTTGTAGTCGAAAGCGCCTGCGTGCGTGCGTGCATGCGTGCACACATGCACGCGAGCGCACATAATTGAAGTGTGTGTGGACACAATGTTTTTTTATTTGGATTAAAAAATGGGCCTTGCTTTCTCTTTTCAATTTAAATTATGTCATATGTCTGTTCATGAAGGACTTTCACACAGTTTTCTTATTAAAGACCCGGTAGGATAGTGTGCTTTATGGACAAAATTATATTGCGGATGTATCCAAGAGTAGTTAACACTATGGTAGTCCGTAGTAACATAGCGATAATACAGCACGCCACTGCACATACATCATGCCACTCTTTGAAGAAAAGAACTGATTTTTTTTTTTAGCTTGCACCAATCGAGGTGGATTTCCCAGCAGAATGTTCCGTTGGGATATAGCACGTGTTGCTGTGGACTCTATTACTTGACCAAAGTACCTGTCAAACGTAGTTTGTCCCTTTGTCCGTTTTATTTTCCCAAAGAGTAGAACCGAGACATTTCTCGAGATCAGTAGAAGAAACTCTAAAGGGGGGGGGGGGGGGGGGGGGGGGGGGGGGGGGGGGGGGAGGTCAGCAGAGGATTTTCAGAGAAGACGCCTTTACCCCCCCCCCCTTCCCTCCCTCCCCTTTATGCAAGTGTTTTGGTCTGAGCTTACTGTTCTCTAAGGGGGCGTGCCGCATCCAGGTCATGACCCCTGGTTGACTTTCTGCTATTGTCTTTTTCGCACCACCTGGATTGGATCCTGCACGTGCAGTTTAGTCGGAAGGCCAAATCGCCATGTGACAAATATTTTTACTTTGTCATCGGACATCTGTGTAAGGTGGGAAATTTGTTCCTATGAAATTTACCTTTGTTCGCCTTCGACCAGATCCAGCTGAACGTCTTCACAGCTTCTTCTGCTATGGCCTTCAGGGTTCTGGTCGTTGTCCTCTCTGAAATAGATGGCTGTTTTATGAGGTCATAGCTACATGTACCCAGAGACCCCTTGTTCCATCTTTTGTGGCGAGGACGTGAACTTGGAAGCCGGGTATCCTGAACTGCTGGCTACACTGGCATGCTTCTCAGTCTTACGCGCTTCTTCCACTCTGCTTCCCACATGACGTGATCAGTTCAATCAGAATCAGCTGATTTGATGATCATGAGTGGAGCACACTGCTGGGTCTCCTGCCACTCTTGCTGGTGATTCCTCTGGTGGATTTTCCTGTTGAAAGGCTTGCAGCGTATTCTCAGACATCCATTTCTTCCAGTGAATTCTGCTTCCATGTCCCATGTGTCACTGCTGCTCCACGTTATGTATGGCTGCCTTCTGCTGTGTAGAATATTGTTTTGCTTGAGCATCTGTGAGCATGTTTTTTTCCCATCTGGCAGTGTTAATCGCTTGTGTGATCTCTGTAATTGTCTCTGGACGTGTCTCTGTGTACACCTTCTTTAGGTCAGAGCTTGCATGGGTTCCTCTGTTTTGCTTTTACAGGCAGCGTAAACAGACAGATCCATTCAGTTTTCTTCAGGTTATGAGGTTTGCTTCGTGAAGAGCAGGTGATATACAGATCCGACGATGAAGCTGATCCTAAGAAGGATCACGTGCTATGTTTCATTCCACCTGAGATTTTATTCGAAGGCGCTAGCCCACAAAATTCATTGCCATTGTCACTCTGCTGAACTGTCTTCAAGATTCTTTTGGTGTCCTCTTCATTCATGTTCTTCTGCCGTTCTTTGTCTCTCTTTGTCTTCCCCTCGGCATTGACTACCACCATTTAATTAGATTCCCAGTCTATGTGTGTTGATTTATGTATAATCCATTCGGTCCGTGATCTTGAGGCTTTCCTTTGACACTTACACTGTTCATTACTTTTTTTTTTTTTTTTTTTTTTTTTAGCTTATGCACATTCAAAAGCTGTCAGCATAAGTCAGGGCTCAAGACAATAATGTTGTGTGTACGCCAGTTTCCTTTTTAATCATGCACCCCCTCCCCCTCCCCAGGCAGGAACTATTTAGTAAGAAGCACGGACGTAGTAAACAATTGATACTTAGGCAAGCGTGTTTAAGTTAAGACACTCACCTCTCCCTCCGCCACGTACGATGTTTGGTCAGGCAATCTGCCCGGAGCTGCAACGGTGGTCATTCAATCTTTTGACTGTCATTTCAGTTTGTTCACACAGTTGGTGCATTGCGTCATTCCAGTCTGTTTTATACAGTTGAATCATTGCGTCATTGCAATCTGTTCATACAGTCGTAGATTTCATCACGATAGTATTGATATTTTCGATAGACAGCAAGCCAAATTCTTCACATCACATGTATGTATGTGTGCATGTATGTATGTATAAGTACGTATGGCATGTATGCATGCATGCATCACAATAGTATTGATATTTTCGATAGACAGCAAGCCAAATTTTTCACATCACATGTATGTATGTATGTATAAGTACGTATGCATGTATGCATGCATGCATGCATGCATGTATGTATGTATGTATGTATGTATGTATGTATGTATGTATGTATGTATGTATGTATGTATGTAATGGAAATGAATAAGATAGTGCCACCTTTCCCCCCCCCCCCCCCTCCCCCCCCCTCACACACACAAACGTATTGTTTGAAATTCTAACTAATCGGTAGACAGAGAGAATTGAGAAAAAAAACAAAACAAAACAAACAAACAAAAAAAAAAAAACCAAACAAGACTACTACGTATCAGATGAGATTATCACGGCGTGGGTCAAATGTACAAAAAAGGACTTCACTGACATTTAAAACACACAGAACATCCCGAGTCCGCAATTGTCAGGGAAAAGACTGCAGCCGAGGTTTGCATTTCCCGTGTTGTTCCAGAGCATGTATAAATCAATACGTAACTGGAAGCGGCAGAACGCTGTGAACTCTATTACATTTCGCTCTGCTCTTCGAATTCTTAAATAACCTCTTTTCTTTTTTTTTTCGCTTTCTTTCTTTCTTTCTTTTTTTTTCTTTCTTTCTTTCTTGTTGCTGTTGTTAAATGTGAAAACAGGGTATCTTAAATATGGACACTGTATTTTTAATCGAAGGCATTTGTGCTGACTAGACACTCCCGATGATACACACACACACCCACACCTACACCCACACACACAGGCACGAACGTACGCACGCACGCACGCATGCATGCACGCAAGCACGCACGCACGCACGACGCACGCACATACATACATACATGTATATTCACTTGTGAATCCAGCCATATAGATATATGATTAAACACATGCATTACCACTAAAAAAAAAAAAAAAAGCATAAAGGGGATTTTTGGTCACAGGACGTCCTCGTGATGCAAAAATCATTTATCTTTTAAAAAAAATGGTGCCTGGATAATATCGTTCATAAACTGGTTCCGTACCCGTCTCCAGTGCTGTGTGTCCTATCGATGTCACGGCTCTGAGACATTCACCTCAGACCTCGGTGCCGGCAGATTGATGAGGACTGTCACTGTTCAGGACAGAAGTCCTGGGTCTTCAGGAGATACGGAGCCAGCAGACGTGACGGGAAGAGGCCACACGGAGAGAAAGTTTGAGGAATGCCGGAGGTGGGAAGGTTTGGTTAGGAACGAACATCAGAGCAGAGATTCTGTTACAGACCTAAAATGAAAACATCATCTGATGCGTCTCGTGCAGTGACTGATGAGATGCATGGTAATGTGGTTTTGTTTCCTTTGTCATTTTGTGACCTCCATGAAAGACGTCACGCTTTCAACCGAGTCTATTGGTTCATCTGATTTGATCTGCAAGATTCCACACACAAAAAAATTGTCAAAAAACCGATTTTCACCAAACTTGGTGGAAAGACAGGGACAAAGACCTATGCTCGCCTATCACATTTAATGCGGATCCGTTATGCCATTTGAATCAAAGGACGAATCTGGGATCTCTTGGACCTTGACAGAGGCCTGCGCTCTCCCGAATTTCCGTCTGTTTTTCTTTCCTGTTGTTTCTTGATCTCATCTTCTGCGACTCTCCAGTGGCACTATACCCATGCTACACCTTCCAGATACCCGTCCACAGCCATGTCATGACTTGGTCCACCGCAGTGCCATACAACACAGTACAATACAGTACAGTTCAATAACTCCTAATGCCTTGCAGTGCAATACAGTACAGTTCAATAAATCCCAATGCTTTGCAGTGCAATACAGTACAGAGTAGTGCAGTAGAATACAAATCAACACACCACACGGTACAGTGCAGTGCAGCACAGTACAGTGCAGTACAGTACAGTACAGTACAGTACAGTACAGTACGGTACAGTGCAGTGCAGTGTAGTGCAGTACAGTACAGTACAGTACAGTACAGCACAGCACAGCACCGTACAGGACAGCACAGTACAGTACAGTACAGTACAGCAGCACAGTACAGTACAGTACAGTACAGTACAGTACAGTACAGCACAGCACAGTACAGTACAGTACAGTACAGCACAGTACAGCACAGTACAGCACAGTACAGTACAGCACAGTACAGTACAGCACAGTACAGTACAGTACAGTACGATACACTCCAATACAGTGCACCGCAATGCAATACATGACAGTGCAATGCAGTACGAGATAATGCTATGCAAGACAACGGGATCCAGCACACTGCATGACATGTTCAGTACAGTGCACTACAGTACAATGCAGTACAATCCGGCACGTTAGAGGACAGAACAGTACCGGGCAATACAACACAAACAGTGCGATACACTACTGTGTTTTGGAGTGTTTTACCATAGGTCCTTAACCCTTCCACTCATCCCTCCCCGCACCCACACGCACACACACACACATCTTAAGGATCATACAGAAAGAGAAAGTTTGTTTGGGCTGATTTGAAACAACCCTAATAGACAAGACGGCTGATTGGTGGTGGCGCTTGCGCAATGTTTGGGCTTTTTCACATAGTGATAGAATGACAGCAGGACAAATGATACATCATGTTGATGATCATGATAGTAATTTAAACATATACCCATATACCCCCCCTGCCCCCCCCCCCCCCCCCCCCCAGGCATACCCAGATATGTGTCTTTTCTTTTATGGGCTCTTTCTGTTTGTTTCTTTGTTACTTTTGTCATCGTCGTCGTCGTCGTCGTCGTTGTTGAAAGAAACTTTGTGGCTGCAGATTCGGCACGCTCTTGTCAGGGCCCCTCAACTATGCTCTACCTCACTCCTTTCCCTTCCTCACCTGTCTTCCCTCACTGGTTTGTTAGCACTGGGAGAAAGTTATATCCAAATAGATTGAGCTATGCGGAGCTAGGCTAAGTTCGTGGAAATTAGATATCATTTTTTTACTTGTGTGTGTGTGTGTGCGTGCGTATGTGCGCGCACGCGCGTGTGTATGTGTGTGTGTGTGTGTGTGTGTGTGTGTGTGTGTGTGTGTGTGTGTGAGAGAGAGAGAGAGAGAGAGAGAGAGAGAGAGAGAGGGGGGGGGGGGGGGGGGGGATTTTCAGGGGGAATGACAGTCAGGCAAGGGAGCAGCAGCAAAAGACAGAATACGTAAGGTTTTATCGATGCGCTCTGTTGCAGTCTTTATACCTGACAATGAAAACTAGTGGGCATCTAAAAATACGTACTACATCTGAATCTCATATTATGTGACACGGTCTGTTAAAAATGCATTAATTTGCACCCCTCCTCCTAGTGCCCTCATTTTTCTGCCTGTCTGTCGATCTATCTGCATGTCTGTCTGTCCGCCTCTCTCTCTCTCTCTCTCTCTCTCTCTCTCTCTCTCTCTCTCTCTCTCTCTCTCTCTCCTTGGGATACCCACTCTCGCCCCTTTCATACTTTCTTTTTTAGGCCAAATGGTGTCATGAGTTTTGGATGACATCTGGACATGACTGCCCAGAAACCGCAGCAGGGATTTCACGTGCAGGCACTGTAAAGACGATATCAACACTGATACACCTCACCCCACAATATTGCCGCGTTTGTGTCTCGAGGCTGGCGTTGCCAGGGCAGTGTGTGGGACATGGGCCGAGTGCTGCCCCATTGTTGGAGAGTTGCCGTGATGGATGTCTGACTGAAGAGCGGGAGACAACCCGGCTGCCGCAGCTCTTCAGCAGCTGTCGCCTGAAGTCAGTCACGATAATGTCCTCTTCATAGCTGGGAGAGAGAGAGAGGAGAGAGGGGAGAGAGAGAGAGAGAGAGAGAGAGAGAGAGAGAGAGAGAGAGAGAGAGAGAGAGAGAGAGAGTAGTGATGGAGAAGGATTGGGTCTGGAAGAAGCGAATAAAAAAAAAAGGTTCTTTTTACATGAGGGACAGAGATAGTAAACTCCCATACACTTTTAAAAACTACTGACTGAACTGAAAAGAAATGATTGTACAAAAAGTTTGTAGATAAACAGCTCTGCACCATTTAAAAACAACTTCCTAAAAAATGAACAAATTAAAACATAGCACGATAAAACAATTACACGTGCGAAATAATGAATATAGAAATACTCTATGAGAAAAGACAAATGAATATATCCAAGAGAGAGAGAGAGAGAGAGAGAGAGAGAGAGAGAGAGAGAGAGAGAGAGAGAGAGAGAGACATGACAGAGAGACAGAGATAAAGGGGCATGGGCATGGAATTCACATCCCGTGCAGATTCAGGTGTTATCATCATCATCATCATTATCATTGCTATCATCATTATTCATCATTTGTTGTTATTATTATCATCATCATTATCATTGCTATCATCATTATTGTTGTTATTGTTATTATTATCATCATCATCATCATCATCATCATCATTGTCATTGTCATTGCTATCATCATTATTGTTGTTGTTGTTGTTATTATTATCACCATCATCATTATCATTGCTATCATCATTATTACTGTTGTTATTATTATCATTCTCATTATCATAATTAATAGTAGTAGTTGTATATCATTATTATTATGATTATCATTATAATATCAACCTGCAATTCCTGGCTGCAGCCTGTAGCAAGCAGAAATCACATACCGGATGTGACGCTTTGAAAAGAATCAGTTCTCTGCCTTGGATATGCTGTCAGATGCGCTTTTTTTGACGAAAGAATTAGTTATGGACTTCTTTCGTGGCTTTTGTGCGACATTGTATGGAACATCAGTATCATTGTATTGCAGTGTTATCATGTCGAGAGGAGTCGTATCACATGGCATGCCTCTGTTTCCTATTGTATTGTACTCTGTTGTGTTGTATCTCTTTGATTTGGCTGATACCAAGGTACACACTATGAAAGGAAACATAGAGAACCGCCGTGTCATGTAGTCCAAGATCGGAACAGAACTTCATACCGTCATCTTTATCGCTTTCATCCTCTTGATAAGTACAACAACATCACAAACAAACAAACAAAACAAACAAAAACAAAAACATCGTGCGGTGTAATTAGATGGAATACAACATAGAGAAACCCCCTTTAGTATGTATAG
>JADBJO010002998.1:107500-112500 GCA_016801955.1 Conus betulinus
AACAAAATACAGGGAGTTTACAACAAAAAATACAGGAGTTTACAACAAAATACAGGAGTTTATAACAAACAAGCCTCATCATTAAATGTTGATTTTACACACACACACACACACACACACACACACACACCACACACACACACACACACACACAGACAGACAGACAGAGACAGAGAGAGAGAGAGAGAGAGAGAGAGAGAGAGAGAGAGAGAGAGAGAGAGGAGAGAGTGGTGGTGGTGGTGGTGGTGGTGGTGGTGGGTTTATCCCTTTCTTATTGGTATTGTGTCGGTTGATGTCTTCCCAAACGCTGTGATCCCAGGGACACCGACTGACTCCCACAAACAGCTGTCCGCACTGACCTGTTCCTTGTTTTCCCTGTCAGTCATCAAGCAGCTGACCAAAGAACACAACAAGGAGAAGATTGTACGCTGAAAAAAAAAAAAGATGAAAGAAAAGAGGGAAACAAACCAATGACTTTCATTACAAGAGACGAATGGGGGGCGATCTTTTTTTTATACAAAGTCTGAGTTTTGGTTCTGTTCCTTTTCTTTTCAAAGCCATTGATTTACTACCCCCCCCCCCTCATCCGCTTTTTTTTTTGCCCCCTTTGCGTCTGTCTGATCACCTCCTACCGGCCTCTCTCTTTTCTCTCAACCCACCCCCACCTACCTACTCCCACCCCCTCTCTGTCTGTCTGTCTGTCTGTCTGTCTGTCTCTCCACGTTGTGATCATTTTTCAAGTGTTTATACTTTTCCGTTTCGTGCTCTGTTACTTTTCTTGTCCCTTCTGCTTCACCAGTCAGCATGCAACCCCTCCCCCCCCCCCCACACAACACACACATGTACAGCACATTCAGGATTTTTTTTCATTGCTGTCGAAGTGCCAGCAACCCACGTAGAGCCATCATTTACATAACAGTAAGATCTGAGCTCACGTCAACACCAGTACAGAGCAGCATGAAAGAGAGAGGGATGGGGTGGGCTGGGGGAGAGGGATGGGGTGGGCTGGGGGGAGAGGGATGGGGTGGGCTGGGACAGAGGGATGGGGTGGGCTGGGACAGAGGGATGGGGTGGGCTGGGGGGGCTGGGACAGAGGGGATGGGGGGGGCTGGGACAGAGGGACGGGGGTAGGCTGGGGGAGAGGGACGGGGTGGGCTGGGACAGAGGGACGGGGTAGGCTGGGGGAGAGGGAGGGGTGGGGGGCTGGGACAGAGGGATGGGGTGGGCTGGGGGAGAGGGATGGGGTGGGCTGGGGGGAGAGGGACGGGTGGGCTGGGGGAGAGGGACGGGGTGGGCTGGGACAGAGGGATGGGGTAGGCTGGGACAGAGGGATGGGGTGGGCTGGGGGAGAGGGACGGGGTGGGCTGGGGGAGAGGGACGGGGGTGGGCTGGGACAGAGGGACGGGGTAGGCTGGGACAGAGGGATGGGGTGGGCTGGGGGAGAGGGACGGGGTGGGCTGGGGGAGAGGGACGGGGTGGGCTGGGACAGAGAGGGATGGGGTGGGCTGGGACAGAGGGATGGGGTGGCTGGGACAGAGGGATGGGGTGGGCTGGGACAGAGGGATGGGGTGGGCTGGGACAGAGGGATGGGGTGGGCTGGGGGGGGAGGAGGGATGGGGGTGGGCTGGGACAGAGGGATGGGGTGGGCTGGGACAGAGGGATGGGGTGGGCTGGGACAGAGGGATGGGGTGGGCTGGGACAGAGGATGGGGTGGGTGGGGCTGGGGAGAGGGACGGGGTGGGCTGGGACAGAGGGATGGGGGTGGGCTGGGACAGAGGGGGATGGGGGGGGCTGGGGGAGAGGGACGGGGTGGGCTGGGACAGAGGGATGGGGTGGGGGCTGGGGGAGAGGGACGGGGTGGGCTGGGGGGAGGGAGGGACGGGGTGGGCTGGGGACAGAGGGATGGGGTGGGCTGGGACAGAGGGATGGGGTGGGCTGGGGGAGAGGGATGGGGTGGGCTGGGGACGGGAGAGGGATGGGGTGGGCTGGGACAGAGGGATGGGGTGGGCTGGGGACAGGGGATGGGGTGGGCTGGGACAGAGGGATGGGGTGGGCTGGGGGAGAGGGATGGGGTGGGCTGGGACAGAGGGATGGGGTGGGCTGGGGACAGAGGGAAGGGGTGGGCTGGGACAGAGGGACAGAGGGCTGGGGTGGGGTGGGGCTGGGACAGAGGGATGGGGTGGGCTGGGGGAGAGGGACGGGGTGGGCTGGGACAGAGGGATGGGGTGGGCTGGGGACAGAGGGATGGGGTGGGCTGGGGGGAGAGGGACGGGGGTGGGCTGGGACAGAGGGAGGGATGGGGTAGGTGGGGACAGAGGGCTGGGACAGAGAGGGGACGGGGTGGGCTGGGGGAGAGGGACGGGGTGGGCTGGGACAGAGGGATGGGGTGGGGCTGGGGGGGGAGTGGGCTGGACAGAGGGATGGGGTGGGCTGGGGGGAGAGGGACGGGGTGGGCTGGGACAGAGGAGGGGGGGCTGGGGAGAGGGATGGGGTGGGCTGGGGGAGAGGGACGGGGTGGGCTGGGGGAGAGGGACGGGGGGTGGGCTGGGACAGAGGGATGGGGTGGGCTGGGGACAGAGGGCTGGGGGGTGGGCTGGGGGAGAGGGGGAGGGGGTGGGCTGGGACAGAGGGATGGGGTGGGCTGGGGGAGAGGGATGGGGTGGGCTGGGGACAGAGGGAGGGGATGGGGTGGGGGCTGGGACAGAGGGCTGGGGGGTGGGCTGGCTGGACAGAGGGATGGGGTGGGCTGGGAGGAGAGGGATGGGGTGGGCTGGGACAGAGGGGGGTGGGGTGGGGGTGGCTGGGACAGAGGGATGGGGTGGGTGGGTGGGGGGGAGAGGGACGGGGTGGGCTGGGACAGAGGGAAGGTGGGTGGGCTGGGAGAGGGACGGGGGGGGGTGGGGAGGGGACGGGGGGGCTGGGGTGGGGGGGGGAGAGGGACAGAGGGGGGACGGGGTGGGCTGGGGGGAGAGGGATGGGGTGGGCTGGGACAGAGGGATGGGGTGGGCTGGGGGAGAGGGAGGGAAGGGGTGGGCTGGGGGGAGAGGGGGGTGGGACGGTGGGCTGGGACAGAGGGATGGGGGTGGGCTGGGACAGAGGGATGGGGCTGGGAGGCCTGGGTGGGCTGGGGAGGGGGGACGGGGTGGGCTGGGACAGAGGGACGGGGTGGGCTGGGACAGAGGGATGGGGTGGGCTGGGGGAGAGGGATGGGGTGGGCTGGGACAGAGGGATGGGGGGGCTGGGGACAGAGGGGGGGGGGTGGGCTGGGGGAGAGGGACGGGGTGGGCTGGGACAGAGAGGGATGGGGTGGGCTGGGGGAGAGGGACAGAGGGATGGGGGGGCTGGGACAGAGGGAGGTGGAGGGGGGGGTGGGCTGGGACAGAGGGGGAGAGGGATGGGGTGGGCTGGGACAGAGGGGTGGACGGGGTGGGCTGGGGACAGAGGGACAGAGGGGGGGTGGGCTGGGGGGAGAGGGACAGAGGGATGGGGGGGTGGGCTGGGGGGAGAGGGATGGGGTGGGCTGGGACAGAGGGACAGAGGAACGGGGGGGCTGGGACAGAGGGACGGGGTGGGCTGGGACAGAGGGACGGGGGTGGCTGGGACAGAGGGACGGGGGGGCTGGGACAGAGGGACGGGGGGTGGGCTGGGACATAGGGACGGGGTGGGCTGGGACAGAGGGACACGGGGTGGGCTGGGACAGAGGGACGGGGGGGCTGGGGGGGGAGAGGGACGGGGTGGGCTGGGACAGAGAGGGATGGGGGGGCTGGGACAGGGGAGAGGGACGGGGTGGGTGGGGAGGGGGAGAGGGAGGGGCTGGGGGGTGGGCTGGGACAGAGGGATGGGGGTGGGCTGGGGACAGAGGGATGGGGTGGGCTGGGACAGAGGGATGGGGTGGCTGGGACAGAGGGATGGGGTGGGCTGGGACAGAGGGATGGGTGGGCTGGGACAGAGGGATGGGGTGGGCTGGGGGCTGGGACAGAGGGATGGGGGGGAAGGGGGGGGGGAGAGGGAGGGGGGTGGGCTGGGACAGAGGGATGGGGTGGGCTGGGGGGGAGAGGGATGGGGTGGGCTGGGACAGAGGGATGGGGGTGCTGGGGGCTGGGACAGAGGGATGGGGGAGGGGCTGGGGGAGAGGGACGGGGTGGGCTGGGAGAGGGATGGGGTGGGCTGGGACAGAGGGATGGGGTGGGCTGGGGGACAGAGGGACGGGGTGGGCTGGGACAGAGGGATGGGGTGGGCTGGGGGGAGGGAGAGGGATGGGGTGGGCTGGGGGGAGGGATGGGGTGGGCTGGGACAGAGGGACGGGGTGGGCTGGGGACAGAGGGATGGGGTGGGCTGGGACAGAGGGATGGGGTGGGCTGGGGGAGAGGGACGGGGTGGCTGGGACAGAGGGATGGGGTGGGCTGGGACAGAGGGACGGGGTGGGTGGGCGGGGTGGGCTGGGGGAGAGGGATGGGGGTGGGCTGGGACAGAGGGACGGGGTGGGCTGGGACAGAGGGACAGAGGGACGGGCTGGGCTGGGAGAGGGACGGGGTGGGCTGGGGGAGAGGGATGGGGAGAGAGGCTTGGGGTGGGCTGGGACAGAGGGATGGGGGTGGGCTGGGACAGAGGGATGGGGTGGGCTGGGGGGAGAGGGATGGGGTGGGCTGGGGGGGAGAGGGACGGGGTGGGCTGGGACAGAGGGACGGGGTGGGCTGGGACAGAGGGATGGGGTGGGCTGGGGGAGAGGGACGGGGGGTGGGGGCTGGGACAGAGGGAGAGGGGGTGGGCTGGGGGAGAGGGATGGGGAGGGGCTGGGGGAGAGGGGTGGGGTGGGGGACAGGGCGGGGTGGGGGGGAGAGGGACGGGGTGGGCTGGGACAGAGGGATGGGGGTGGGTGGGGGGGGGAGAGGGACGGGGTGGGCTGGGGGAGAGGGACGGGGTGGGCTGGGACAGAGGGATGGGGTGGGCTGGGACAGAGGGATGGGGTGGGCTGGGGAGAGGGACAGAGGGACAGAGGG
>JADBJO010002998.1:132500-140000 GCA_016801955.1 Conus betulinus
AACGGAACGATCCGCATTACTCTATTCATTTCCATGTCCTGGTGGCTTCTCTTCCGTGTCCATGTACCGCCAATCCTGTGGCTGTGTGCGCTAATGTGCTTTTATGGTTTGATTGCTGTGGTCCTCCAGACAGCCAATACCTCCGCACAATACCTCCGCACACTATCAAAGCCCATTTCGTCTGTAGCATTTTGTCATCAGTCCTTTGTGTGTGTGTGTGTGTGTGTGTGTGTGTGTGTGTGTGTGTGTGTGTGTGTGTGTGTGTGCGCGTGCGCGTGTGTGTGTGTGTGTGTGTGTGTGTGTGTGTGTGTGTGTGTGTGTGTGTGTGCATGTGCGTGTGTGTGTGTGTGCGCGCGTGTGTGTATGTGTGTGTGTGTGTGTGTGTGTGTGTGTGTGTGTGTGTGTGTGTGTGTGTGTGTGTGTGTGTGTGTGTGTGTGTGTGTGTGTGTGTGTGTGTGTGTGTGTGTGTGTGTGTGTGTGTGTGTGTGTGTGTGTGTGTGTGTGTGTGTGTGTGTGTGTGTGTGTGTGTGTGTGTGTGTGTGTGTGTGTGTGTGTGTGTGTGTGTGTGTGTGTGTGTGTGTGTGTGTGTGTGTGTGTGTGTGTGTGTGTGTGTGTGTGTGTGTGTGTGTGTGTGTGTGTGTGTGTGTGTGTGTGTACCAAAGGAAATCTTGAATACAGCAGGAGGTATACACAGTGTCTAGAAATGTGGACTGCAGAAGATCTTCACAGAGGAAGACCCCTCCTCCCCCCCCCCCCCTACGCTCTCCCTTCTCATACAAGCATTTTGGCCTCTAATTCTTTACTCTCTGGTGAGGCCAGGCCACATCCAGGTCCAGGTCACTCCTGAATTCTCTTCTAATGTCTCTGGTTTTTTTTTTTTACGTAGGCGCTGATGTGATTCCAGCCTATAGCCTCTGACTAGCATCGAGGCCAAATCACCTAGAGATGGATGCCACGCCCACACAGAGAGACAAATATTTGATTTATATCTGATTTGAAGCACACGCCCGGATAACGATTTGGATATCGACTGTCTGCTTTACATTCACACCCATGTTTTGTCATTTTTCTCTCCGATTGAACTGTTCAGACTGATGGGACAAACCTGCATTGGGCGTGCCCACCAGCGCCATCTGTCCCATAAAAAACGGCGGGATCACCGTCGTTGATGACAAGTTCTAACACAGGTAACCTCCCTTGCAGATTCCCTAACATCATTCATTCCTGGGCGGACATGGTCTATACATGTCTCATTTTTTTTTTTTATCTTAAACTGAGTAAGAGGGCTTATTTTCTCTTGCTTTGTTTTGTATTTTTTCAGAAAAGGAACGAAGCGACATTTGCGGTGTGGAATTTCAAATACTCGAGAATGATGCACACTGAATGTTTTTGTATGTTATTGTTATATTCAAATTTGTTTCAGTTTCGAGATTACTGGCAATTTAGTTCTACTTGCTCTCGAAACATCTCGGTCAGCCAATATACATCGACCTCATTAGTTGCCAGCTGAAACAAAGAATCGATCAAATATCGTTAAATCAGGACCTTCACCGTGGAAACAGCCAGTCGTAATGGTTTACGTCACGAAGTCTGAATCGAAATCGTGAACAAATGAAAATGATGTTAGGTTGTACTTTTAAGACGGACGTGTTGTAAGCATAGACGTTTTCGTATACATGTTTGCTTTGTTTCGTTGACGTCCTATTATTATTATATTGGGTATTTATATAGCGCCTATCCTCGGTCACAGACCAAGCTCTGAGCGCTTTACAATAAACACACTACCTCCTACGGAGGGCAAAGAAAATAAACAAGAAAGAACAGAAAGGAAGGCAAAAAACAAACCATTTTATGTACAAGGCAGAGACAGACAGACATAAGATGAGAAACGCGTGGCAGGGTGGCGGATGGGGTTTGGAAAGGGGGAGGCTAGGGTGGTGGTCGAAAGTAGGACAGAAGGGAAAGAAACTTTAAAACCATAACTTCCATTACTTGAAATTGGAAATGAAATGAGGCAGGGAACAGTAAACAAGTGGGGTAGATTTTGCCCCCATAAGGAAACCTAACACAGAGTAACTTTTATTCAAGACTGGCACAGCCTTTTAAACTTGAATAAAGTCAGACAAATACAAACAATCTAATAGTTTTTTTTCTTTTGGGGGGGGGGGGGGGGGGGGGGGGGGAAACAAGCGCAGGCCAACAACTAAATTGTCTTGGTAGTAATGACTTGGCAAAAACTTTGAACTTAAGGAGGGGGGGGGGGGGGAGGGAGGTTTAAACAGCGCAGGCCAACAACTAAATTGTCTTCGTAGTAATGACTTAGCAAAACTTTGAATTAAAAGGGGGGGGGGGGGGGGGGGGTTGAAGATGTAATGTAAAAACTGAGAACATGAAATTAAAAAAATATAATAAAGGTATGAAAAATCTTCACTGGCTGTATAAGAAAACCATCGCAATCTCTTTCAAAGGCAGATATATTTGTATTGTTTGTTCTGAGGCCTTTCGTCCGCTGGGTCGGAAAACTCATCAGGGAGACACGGCTGGCTGTATCTGCGCTCCTGGCGTCAAAATAGAGACACACCACAGTCCATAATACCGTGGTGTTCTCACCACCAAGGGCGCAAAAAAGAATCCAATAGCACCCCCGAAGCAGCCAGCGAAGAGTAGTAAAGGAAACCAAACGAAAGTGTGGGGAGAAAAAAAGTTGCTGAAAAACTACAGATATTATGCCAATAGTATAAAATGTAGGGGGCAATCATTGAGCCTACGCTTGAGGATCCACCCAAGGATGCAAGGGAGATCAAAAGACAAACACAAAGACAGACAGAAACAAATACAAATAACCTCGATTTCATCAAAACGAAATTGGAAATGAAATGAGGCAGGGAACAGTAAACAACAAACAGTAAACAAGTGGGGTAGTTTTTGCTCCCATAAGGAAACCTAACACAGAGGTTTTCCCCCCACTATTAGATTGTTCGTCTTTGTATTTGTCTGACTTTATTCAAGTTTAAAAAGGCTGTGCCAGTCTTGAATAAAAGTTACTCTGTGTTAGGTTTCCTTATGGGAGCAAAAACTACCCCTCTTTGTTTACTGTTTACATTACTTGGCTAACTTACCTCTTATATCAGCAGATTTCTGTGTGAAATGCAGCAGCTTCTCGTCACGTTTTCTATTGCGTAACATGCTTTAATCATCAAACCAGATCTCTCATTTTGTGAAATTTAAGTAAGAGAGCTTCTCTCTCTCTCTCTCTCTCTCTCTCTCTCTCTCTCTCTCTCTCTCTCTCTCTCTCTCATGGATTCCAACAAGTCGGGAAAGGCCAGGGTCAGTCCCTTGCAACGGGAAGAGAGTGAGGGTGGACAGACAACTGCTGACCGTGTCCTGTCAGTCTGTGTCCTGTCAGTCTGTGTCCTGTCAGTCTGTGTCCTGTCAGTCAGTCTGTGTCCTGACAGTCTGTGTGTCCTGTCATTCTGTGTCCTGTCAGTCTGTGTCCTGTCAGTCTGTGTCCTGTCGGTCTGTGTTCTGTCAGTCTGTGTCCCGTCAGTCTGTCTCCTGTCAGTCTGTGTCCTGTCAGTCTGTGTCAGTCTGTGTCCTGTCAGTCTGTGTCCCGTCAGTCTGTATTCTGTCAGTCTGTGTCCTGTCAGTCTGTGTCCTGTCAGTCAGTCTGTGTCCTGACAGTCTGTGTCCTGTCATTCTGTGTCCTGTCAGTCTGTGTCCTGTCAGTCTGTGTCCTGTCAGTCTGTCTGTCAGTCTGTGTCCTGTCAGTCTGTGTCCTGTCAGTCTGTGTCCCGTCAGTCTGTATTCTGTCAGTCTGTGTCCTGTCAGTCTGTGTCCCGTCCGTCTGTATTCTGTCAGTCTGTGTCCTGTCAGTCTGTGTCCTGTCAGCTGTGTCCTGTTTCATGCAGACAACGTGTCACACAGCTACAGTTTCTTTTTTTTTTTTCAGCCATCACCGTTAGGCATAAAACGAAACACAGCTGGTCTCCCTCACAGATACACACAGCCTGGGTCTAGGGGAAAAGCTTTGCAGGCTGGAAGTCGCTTTCATTTGAATGGAGCTGTGCACTGCACACACACACACTTCAAAGCACATGAATCATGGACATGAGATCAGAAGGGATTATTCACTGGTACCTACCCTCTCCCCGCCTTCCTCACCTTCCACCACCACCACCACCACCACCCTTTTTTTCTAATCTGTCCCACTTCTTTGGCCCCTCCTTCTCCCTCTGCCCGCTCATTTTTTCTACTTTTCTTTAGGTTTGCTAAGTAAATATGAAACGGTTTGAAGTTGTGATTAAATGGGGAATTTGAAGCAAATAAATTAAACGCTGGTTTTTATCAGACGCGCCAGATAATTGGAACGAACACTCGGCATAGACAGGCCATGCGTACTGACCTTGAGGCCTTCCACAACAAAAACAAAACAAAAAAAAACAACGGAGAAACAAAAGATGGAGAAACAAGGGGTAATAGGGAGCAGTGACTTCGTTGTATTTTGTCAGCGTTGATGCAACGTCAAATGTAACAATGCGGCGCGTTCTAGAAAAAAAAAAAAATGCGCAAAAAGACAAATTTCTGGTGTTTTATCCACAACTAACGTTACGTTGTCGCATTCGTCGTTTGTAAACCACGAAAACGTAATTTTTTTTTCTTTCTGTGCATTAAGCACGATAATTGTAATATGTTTTTTCACGGAGAATGCAATCTTAGCCATTTCCAGTTTGAAAGATCAGTATTACTGAGCAGCAAAATGATGCACAGCCAAAAATACATTGGCCAATCAATTTCTTCAATGTTTTAATTTTTGTCGTCTTCCGACTAGGAAACCAGCTGGTGACAAGGTGTCTATAATCCAAAAGGGTGGCTGAATTATAAGAGAGTAAACAAGGCTACATCAAAGTGCTTGTAAACAATATGAATGTATGAAAATAACATCAGTTACAGCAAAAGATTTTAAAAGTCACGATATTTCACCGGGTTCAGTAACGTAGATATCGACCAATCATACCTGAAGAAATCAATAGTCTTGGAAAAAAAAAAAGCGAGACACGATGGCCACTCTTCGTACGTCCTAGAACTGAAAACAAACAAAAAAACAACATAGCAATTTTTCTGTACAATTTTCATGCATCACACACAGGTATAAACGTGTAACTTCCTTCCTTTTTGTTCTTTTTTTTTTTTTTTACTTTTTCCGTCCAACCTTTCGCCTTGCTACTTATTAATTTGAGATGGTTGCATTGTAAATTTTACATTGTATCATGACGGGCTTGTACAGATGAGTAGAATGACCTTCAGAATCAAAACACGTTGCTTCAGTGACACCATAATATTCATGCTGCACTCCAGTAGATATAACGAAATATTACAGTCGAACGTGAATGGATATGAGTATGAGACTTCCGCGAGGACTATCGATCAATCAGATGTCATTTCTATTAATGGTGAAGTGAAATATAGGAGAACGAACATCATTAGAAAAGAAATCTTTTGCTGGATTTTAGCTCTCCAATAACAAGATTTATGTTTTCTTACCTCAAAATGAAGCTAATTACAAAACGGAAAGAGGGTTGAACAGGAGACTGAAATCGTTAGCCCCAGCCCCCCCCCCTCCTCTCTCTCTCTCTCTCTCTCTCTCTCTCTCTCTCTCTCTCTCTCTCTCTCTCTGGGCCGCCCAATTCGTCACACAGTGTAGCCTCCCTCACGATATTTTTCACGTTTGTTTGCCTGTTGGGTTACCTGTTTTGGTGATGCTTATATGTTACTCTGAAAATGTTTGTTAAGAGTGGTGACATATCCGACCAAAAAGACTGGATGACACGGTCAGTAAGTTGTAGAATAAAGTACGAAAAAAGAAAAGTAACTGAATTAGGTATGTCCTTAAAAGGGGGTATAAAAGTAGTATAGGATATATAAATGGTGATGACTGTGAGACCAAAAGTAACGCTGATTACATATGCTTTTTTTTAAAGCACCACAATGTGTAAAACAGCACTAGAATTGACTGAGCGACCCATGTAGTTCAAAGTAGTGAAGTGGGTAAGACAAAAGTAGTGTAAAAATACCAACACATGAATTTAACAGGGGGGGAGGGGAAGGGGGAAGAGGGAGGGGGGGAGGGGGAGGGTAATATTGAAGTTGAGCCAGAACCACCCCGACTGCCCGCCCTACCTTTTCCACAATCACTCCCGACTGACTCATATGGGGCATGAGGTCCAGACACAGCCCATGAAACTGAATGACAGCACGTGTCCGGCCTACCCTCTCTACATGCCGGGGAGGTGGACATGGGCACATGGTCTGTATTCACTTCATGGCCTGTTTCCCCAGACCATGCCCCCAAACCTCTCGCTGGGAAGGGGTTTTGGAACAAGGGTAGTGGGTAGTGGGTAATTTCAGGTTCAACTCCAACAATTATCACTCGCCCCTCAAATTGGTGACTTACGCTTTGATTGGTATTTTTCGTCGTTGGTGACACTTGCGAAATTTTGAAGGAGTGGAGTGAATTTGGAACAAAAGGGGGGGGGGGGGGGGGGGGGGGGGGGGGTGGGTCTGAATTTACTTCCCGGGGGTGAGTCTGGGCACGCGCGCTTTCTCATTCACCGAAGAGTGATTTCGGGTGTTGAGTGTTTACAGAATAGTACACCAGTGTACTGAAGAGGCAACGAGACAAGGTTTAAAAGGAAATTAAAGAAAATCCGCCAGATAACAGGGACAGACAAATCACAAGACAAAACACGACACGTGTCGACGTCCTAGGTCTTCTTCAGGCAAGATAAAAACAACATCAGGATGACGAGAACGAACGAGATTTGAGGAGATAAGGGATTGCTCGCTCTCCGTTTTCATTGTCCTGAACGTTGTTTATTTTGCCTGAAGAAGACCTAAGAGGTCGAAACGCGTCGTATTTTGTCTCGTAATTTGTTTATCTCTGTTATCTGGTGGTTTCAGTCTAATTTTCTTTTGAAATTTGTTTCAGTTTGCGCTTGCAGTCACCACACTTCAAAACCAGCGGGACAAACATCTAACATGGAGAGTGTTTTCGCCTCACTCACCCGCTAGTCGCCTTTGTTGATTCTCGTTCGATCGCGTTATGTGCCCAACCCTTCCTAGGCAAGAGGAGTGTTCAATAGGCGCGGCTGCCCTCTCGGGTAACTACGTATGCCATCCTCTTCTTCTTCTCCGCTGTGCAGTGAGTCGGCTAACTGCCTGAACATAGCCTTGGCTTCCGCACGAGCGACCACAGTGTGTGCCTCAAGCTTCCACCGTTTGACAATGTCCGCAGTGGAAGTGGGCACAGACGGCAAATCCGTGGACAGGGAGGGAAACACAGAGCCAACCAGTTCAACAGAAAGGGATGAAATGCACTTCAGCGCGCGCAGTAGAACGTCGACAAGTGAGAGTCGAAGATGCTGATTCTGTCCCCTTCATTTTTTTTTTTTTTTTTTTTAAAGAGGACGAACCAAGCTGAGTTTCGGTTTCATAAAGGAGGTG
>JADBJO010002998.1:145000-147500 GCA_016801955.1 Conus betulinus
AATTATGGCTTGAGACTGAATAAAAAAGAAAAGAAAACAGATCGACAGACAAAAACAAACAGGGAGAAAAATGAAAGAAATGGAAGGAAGCAAAGAGTAAAAAAAAAACGAGTGAAAGAAATGAAGCGCCGATCGATAGGGAGAGAGACAGAAGGAATAAACAAAGTAAAGACATAAAGACAGAAAAAAGTCCGCGTGGTTTCCGCTGGGTTTTTGTAATTGCGCAAGCTCTTTTTCAAGTGATAACAGGCTTTTTATGTGCGCGTGAAATTCGGATTGTTTTCACATTGTACTGCTACGCCAGACTGTTCTTTTACGTGTCACGTTTTTTTTTTTTTTGTTTGCGTGCATTTCGGTTTTGCTGATGGTATATACCAATTGCCTCATCACATCAGATTTCTTTGTGTCAAGTTCGTTACTGTATTGTATTGTAATGTATTGTATTGTGTAGCTTTTTGTGTCTAAACACTTCAGATTTCCTCCGATGAAATTCAGTTTGCTGTTGTATTGCATTCCATTGCATACTTACTTCTTGTATCACCAGATTTCTGCTTGAAATTCAGCTGCTTCTCGTAATGTTTTCTATTGCGTAACATATTTTCATCAATCATCAAACCAGATCTCATTCTGTAAAACTGAAGTCAGAGTCTCTCTCCCTCTCTCTCTCTCTCTCTCTCTCTCTCTCTCTCTCTCTCTCTCCCTCTCTCTCTCTCTCTCTCTCTCTCTCTCTCTCTCCTCTCCCTCTCTCTCTGCCCTCTCTCTCTCTCTCTCTCTCTCTCTCTCCTCCCCTCCCTCCCCCCCCCCTCTCTCTCTCTCTCTCTCTCTTAATGTGCAGTATGTCGAAGACTAAGTTTTCAATTTGTACTTTTTCTCCCGAGAATTAACAGATGTTAGTGAACAATTTAGAGAACACAAAATTTTTAAAGATACACATCTTTTTCGAATCATTAAACTTCTGTCGTCAAAGAAAAGAAGAAAAAGGCTGAAAAAAGAATCCTTGACTAGTTACATATATAAATTGTTGAAATGGCCAAATCCTTGTTTTACGTAATGTGAATTTATGCCTCTGGTACTCATCCATATACCACATCTTGGAGGCGTGGGTCTTTCGAAACAAATATCTGATTCTGAGTCTCTGTCTGTCAATCTGTATGTCTGCCTGTCTGCCTGTGTATCTGTCTGTTTATCTGTCTGACTGACTGTCTATCTGTTTCTCTCTCTTCTCTATCTATCTGTCTGTCTATTCTGTTTGACTGTCTATCTGATTGTCTGACTGACTGACTGTCTGTCTGTCTTGTCTTACTGTCTCTCTCTCTCTCCTCTCTGTCTCTCTCTCTCTCTCTCTCTCTCTCTCTCTCTCTCTCTCTCTCTCTCTCTCTCTCTCCTCTCTCTCCCACCCTCTTTCCTCATCCACGCTCTCTTCCTCCCTCCCCCCCTCCCTCCATCCTACTCTTCTCTCTCCTGTACCTCCCCCTCCCTCCCACCCGTCTTCTTCCATCCATAAAAGTAACCCCCACCCCCCACCTCCCTACCCCTATGCCCGGTGATTGCAGGTGGACGCCTTTTTCGGTCCCTGTTGTGACTACGCCGCCGCCCCCGCCCCGCCGTGGCCCGCGCAGCTGCACTACTGGAACCTGCCCATGCTGACGGCGGGCGCCATCGCCAGCGACTTCGCCGCCGGCAAGCGGAAGTTCTCAACCAGATCACGCGGGTTGGGTCCAGTGTCAACTCCCTGGTCGACTGTTTGCTGGGGTGAGAGAGAGAGAGAGAGAGAGAGAGAGAGAGAGAGAGAGAGAGAGAGAGAGAGGAGAGAGAGAGAGAGAGAGAGAGAGAGAGAGAGAGAGAGAGAGAGAGAGAGAGAGAGAGGAGAGAGAGGAGGGGGGGGGGGAGGGGGGAGAGGAGGAGAGAGAAAAATGTTGTTTATAGCCCGCCGACCGCAAATGGTCATATCAGGGCTAAACACACCGCGCTGACGTCAACTAATAAGTCATGCCATTAAAATCATTTACACAATCCTTTAAAATACACGTTCTAAAAAACAGACCGTAAATACCGTTGAAGATCTTTTCTTCCGTGAAATATTAGATCAGATGAAAAAATATTCATCTCTTTCAGAAATTCAAAGATCACATCAGGTGAGACATTTCTGAACAGGGTTTTCATGCGTTGAGAGAGAAAGCTGTCTCTGTGGGTTCGGGAGAGCTAAAATGGTGAGCAGAATGAATAGCGCGCCAGGGGACATTATTGTTGCATGGAAACAACAACAAAAACAGTAATGACATAATGAGAAAACAGTTCCATTGTGACTGTGGCCTTGAAAAGACAATCTTAGTATAAGACGCCGTGGCGAAGTGGTAAACGTCGCGGACTCTCGCCTGGGAGGTCTTGGGTTCGATTCCCATCAGAGCGCTCTCTCTGACCTGATTGTCGCCGGGATACGTTATAAAAGCGAGCATAGAGTACAGCCCTGTCATACACTCTCAGACCTAAGTGAAACTCC
>JADBJO010002998.1:152500-157500 GCA_016801955.1 Conus betulinus
GACATGCAATGAAATAAGTGGCATTATAACTGCGATGCTTAGAGCGAGTCTTAACTGGCAGGGGAGGGGGGGGGGGGGGGGGGGGGGGTACGGGTGTCATCATATGGTGCAGAGAGGAATCAAATGCGTGCAGGAGAGGAATCAGACAAGCGGACGGAGGAGCGAGAACCCAGCAGGCAGCTTCAGCACCAAGACAGAGACACTCCAGCACGCCGCCAAACAGTTCGAGCAGCCTCTGCTTCTGTCCCTCCGGGTCATTGTCCTCCGGGCTTCACTCTGCACCAACTGCATTGTCCTCCGGACTGCTGTGTCCTCCGGAACTGGGTGGCACAGCTACACCAGGTGCTGTTCTCCTACCCTTGTCCTCCGAGAAGCCTCACTTGGAGCGGGATGCACTGCACCGGGACTGCATTGTCCTCCGGGACCGCATTGTCCTCCGGGACTGCATTGTCCTCCGGGACTGCATTGTCCTCCGGGACTGCATTGTCCGGGACTGCATTGTCCCCGGGACTGCACTGTCCTCCGGGACTGCATTGCCAACAAATACGGGACGTAAATCCGGCATCTTGTAGCTACGTAGTTTGAGCAATGCGTGCAATACTGACGACTGGGAATGGAACCATCGTTAGGTCTCTGTCCATCCAGCTCCAAAGAGAGTCATCTCAGGGTATGCTAGAGTGCGGAAGAAGAGGGCTGAATTGCCATCCCATAATGCCACACAGTTAAAAGTTACATGCCTGTACGGTTGCTGGAGCACAGGAAATAAGCGTCCTAAACCCTTTGAATCGACTTAAAATAAAACAAAAAACAAACAAAAAAAATATTCTTTAAAAATGACCATAGAGACTGGATTTTGATTTAGTAGGGTCTTTAGTGAGAGGTTTTCATTGTTTGTGTTGTGGGTTTTTTTTGTTTGGTGGTGGTAGGGTTTTTTTTTGTCGTCGTAATGCTCGTTTTTCAGGTATTCTTGTCTCAACTTTCCCATTTTTTTTTTTTTTCTTTAAAGAACAGCATTTTGATACAAACAAACACATAAACACACTTACCAACACTAAAACAACAAAGACAAATAAGCCCAAGCATTTCATTTCATAATGGGCATACACAGCTTGCACCTTTCCAACATGACTTAGGCTTTCATGTGAAACAAGCAAATTCTGCCTTTGCCGTTTTGACTGGAAACGGGTGTTTGTTGTCTGTTACGTTAAAAGTATGTGCACAATGTTGTTGGGGTTTTCGTTGTTGGAAATAGAGTAGTAACACCTGAATCCTGTATTCAGGAAACTGCTGCTCTCTAGAATGATTCCTTCTTCTCGTTTTCCTGCCTGATCTTCTTGTTCTTGTTCTTTTTTTTTTCTTGTTTTTCTTGTACTTGTTCTTTTTATTGCTTTTTGTTCTTCTTTTCTCCTTTCTATTTTTTTTCTTGTGTATGTTCTTGTTGATCTTCTTTTGTTCTTGTTTCTGTTTTTGTTCTTGTTGTTCTTTTGTTGTTGCTCTTGTTGTGTGTTGTTGTTCTTCTTCTTGTTGTTGTCTTCTTCTTCTTCTTCTCCTCCTCCTCCCCTCCTCCTCCTCCTTCCTTCTTCTTCTTCTTCTTCTTCTTCTCCTCCTCCTCCTCCTCCTCTTTCTTCTTGTTCTTGTTCTTCTGTTCTTGTTCTTCTTGTTTTTCTTCTTGTTTCTTCTTTTCTTCTTCTTCTTTCTCTTCTTCTTCTTCTTCTTCTTCTTCTCTTCTTCTTCTTCTGCAGGAGAGTGCAACGTCAGAAGACAGCGCCACACATGTTCTTTTCCTGTGGTTTTCGGTCTTCTTCTATTTCCTTCTGTTTAGAGACTTTGGTTTTGCAGAATTGTTCTAGATGCACTTCCTCTGTCGCTGTGAGTTATTGTAACCTTTGCAAAGTGCGCGCTGTACAGGTGACCTTGATTTATCATTCTATCCGAAAGCCTAATGCTCTTTTAGACTGGTAGAAAGGGGGAGAAACAAAATCTTCCCTGGGCCAAGCTCGAACCAAAGACCCGAGATGGCTTCCTAGGTAAGTGCGTTACCACCACGCCACCTTGTTCCTCGTGCGCAGAGTTAGTTTGGTTCAGTGTGGTTCAGTGCCTGTAAAATGTTTGTCTGTCAGTTTCTGTAAAATGTTTGTCTGTCAGTGTCTGTAAAAGTTGTCTGTAAAATGTTGTGTCTGTCAGTGTCTGTAAAATGTTGTCTGTCAGTGTCTGTAAATGTTGTCTGTCAGTATCTGTCAAGTGTTGTCTGTCAGTGTCTGTAAAGCGTTGTGTGATCAATGTATGTAGAGTTTTTGTGTGTTAGTCCAGTGCTTTTTTTAAGGTGTGTTGGCTTGGTGTACATACTCCATTGTTCGTCTAGTGTGTGTAAAGTTGTCTTTGTCTAGTGTGCCTAAAGTGTTCTCCGTTCAATGTATAAACAGTGTTTGTCCGTAGAGTGTGTGCAAAGTGTTGTTTGTTCAGTGTATCTAAGTTGTTTGTTTGTTTTTTTTCGTCGAGCGTATGTTCGTTGAGTATAGAGGTTTGTTCGTTGAGTATAGAGGTTTGTTCGTTAAACGCTCTCTCACTCTCTCTGATTCTGTCTCTGTCTCTGTCTGTCTCTATGTCTCTGTCTCTGTCTGTCTGTCTGTCTGTCTGTCTCTCTCTCTCTCTGTGGGTGCGTGTGTGCGTCTATGTGTGTGTACGTGTGTGTGTACGTGTGTGTGTGTGTGTGTGTGTGTGTGTGTGTGTGTGTGTGTGTGTGTGTGTGTGTGTGTGTGTGTGTGTGTGTGCGAGCGTGCGCGCGTGTGTGTATGTGTGTGTGCGTGCGTGTGCGCACACGCACGCGCGCGCTCGCACCGCATGCGTGCGTGTGTGTGTACGCGCGCGAGTCACATTTTTTACAAAAAAAAAAAAAAAAAAATCGAGTTGTTAGAAATTAGATGATCCCCCCAGCGCTGTCCGTTCAATTCACAGAAGATCTATCATATGTGAGGAAAACTGTTGTTTTTACGTTTGAGAATGTTGTGATCATCAGTACAACGTCTGTTCCCTACAAGGTGATGAAGACGCATGCATGTTCACACTTAAAAGATTGGGAACGTTTGTGACTGTTAGTCGATCTGTGAAGCTTTAGTCGTATATTGTTAATTAATGATTGGGTGATCAGCATTCATTCGTTCAGTCTTCTCAGGCATACATTCCTTCATCTTATTCCCCTCACACACACACACACACACACACACACACACACACACACACACACACACACACACACCACACATACACACACACACACAACAACTACGCACGTAGCCACACAGCTTGTGGTCGCTCAAACCGAGACAAACGGACATGAGATAGAAACTGTTCTTAACTTATCGAATATTTTCTAAAAAGAGAGAAAGAGAGAGAGAGAGAGAGAGAGAGAGAGAGAGAGAGAGAGAGAGAGAGACAGACAGACAGACAGACAGACAGAGAGACAGAGACAGAGACAGAAACAGACAGAGAGACAGAGAGAGATGAGTGTTTGATAAGGCACAGCGATTTTAAAGAAAAGAAAATCACAGAAGCAAGATAGCTGGGAATGTTCAATGTCACAGATAGACAGGTAATGAACGCAACTGACAGCAAAAAAAGACGAACGCCTAGAGAATGTTTCATGAAGACGAAAAGAAGAGCTGCCCTTTATTTGTAAGAGCGGGAGAGGTAGAGAGAGAAAGAGGGGAGGCGAAGAAGGGGGGGGGGGGGGGAGAGAGAGAGAGAGAGAGAGAGAGAGAGAGAGAGAGAGAGAGAGAGAGAGAGAGAGAGAGAGAGAGAGAGTTCATATGCTGTTACTTGAAGTTGGTTTCATGCAAACTTTAGAAGAAATGGTGCTTGTTACTTTTCTTGCACCGCTAAGAAAGTATACGCGAAATGAAACCAACCACCCAACCAACCAACCAACCAACCACCAACCAACCAACCACCAACCAACCAACCAAACAAACAAAACAAAACAAAAAAAAAAAAAACAAAAGCAAACAAACAAAACAACAAGAAAACGATTGAGAACACGTTTTGCGATGGGATGTCAACAACCAGAGTATTTCAAGCTGGGAGAGAAAGAATATCGTTATTTCCAAAGCAGTCTTCTGCAGGGATTTCAACTATCAGGACATTTCAAGCTGAGAGAGAAAGAATATCGTTATTTCCAAAGCAATCAGCAGTGATTTCAACTATCAGGACATTTGCTGAGAGAGAAAGAATATCGTTATTTCCAAAGCAGTCTTCTGCAGTGATTTCAACAATCAGGGCATTTCTAGCTGGGAGAGACAGAATGTGATCAGCGTTAAATCAGACTTCTGTCTGGATGGAGGTGGAGGATGAGGGTACAAGGAAGAGCGTGAAGGAGAAAAAAGCTTATGATAACAATTCCGGCACATGTGACTCATGCACATCTATATCAATGAAATCTGACTGGAAAACGTTTCACTTTGTAGTAGTAAATTTTTGCGCGTCGACGACTTATCTTCAGTACACACACCCTTCATCCACCTATCCTCGTAGTTCATTGATGCCCCCCCCCCCCCCCCCCCCTCTTTCGGCGCCAACCCTCAGACTCAGCAGACTGACGAGGAAAGTGAAGACTTCGTCTTTAAGAATAGATACGTTTACAGTGGTCTAAGTGTCATACTGATTATCTACGATAGTTAGGCATTTCATTCGTTTTTTTTTTTGTTTCTGACATTGACAGTCTCTCTGACGTTTTTGACGTGTAAGTAATAACTTCTTCTTTTGCTGTACGCAGGCTTCTACGGACACTCCCTATATGGACAGGCCAGAATTAATCCCATCTACCCAACAAAGGGAGTGGAGTTTTGTGTGCATGACCGTTTTTTCATCCAGACATTAAAGCAGCTGTACTCCATCTTCGGGGAAGGAAGTGATAACTTCATTAATCTCAGAGGATAATACACGATAGAAATTTGGACTTCTTGTAGGAATAACTTGAAGGGTTGTAGGTTCACTTTCATGTCTTC
>JADBJO010002998.1:167500-177500 GCA_016801955.1 Conus betulinus
TCTCTCTCTCTCTCTCTCTTTCTCCTCCTTCTCTCTTTCTCTCCTCTTTCTCTGTCACCTTCCTGCTTTCTTTTTTTGTCTTTTTGTTTCTGTCTGAGCCTGTCTACCTGACTAGCGGCCACGTTTCAAATCAATTAAACACCTTCTCTCCAATGTCCCAGACCATTCTTTCGCCACTTCCCCATGTGTCTTCTCCAGCTGTTACTTCAGTTTCTGGAGTCCAGCTCCAGCAACGGGTCCAGGGAACACGCTTTCTGGCAGACCCTCCTCCTGACTTGATGGAGGGACGCTAAAACCCTGCCCCCCACCCCCCCCCCCCCGTCAAGACATTTGATTCTGCTTGCGAGGGACCAGGGCATTCCGCTCGCATCATGAGTTGAAGTCGTCTGTCGCTCCTCGTCTGTCTGCATTCGAGGTGTTCCATTATTGCTGGGTCCATTGCGGGGTGCACAATGGTGACCACTCTCCTGGCAGGTCCTTGGCTCTGAAGGTCTCTGACGATGTCATGATCTGGAAGGAAAGAGAGACGTGGGCGTGAGAAAGACAGTGTGGAGTGGGGGAGACAGTGGGAGGGTGATGGTTAAGGAGACGGTTATATATATATATATATATATATATATATAATATATATATATATATATATATGTTATAGAGAGAGAGAGAGAGAGAGAGAGAGAGAGAGAGAGAAAGTGCGTTGAGGTGGCGTGGGGTGGGAGTGGGGGGAGTTGGACGAAATAATACACAGGGAAAAACAGAATCAAGAGTAAGTCCAGTCCTTTTCTTTCCTTTTTTTTTTAAAAACATGGCATTGAGTGCGTCATCAGGTTCGTTTCAGAATGACCGGAAACGGTTCTGTTAGCATATACGAATTCACAGGAACTTTGAATATAGTCAATGAAGATTTCACATTACATTCAACATACAGTTTTTTTTACACAACAAATTAAGTACATTTGAACACGGTTTAGATTGTCATCATGCCGGATTTCAACAAAAGGTACCCGTCAGCGAAGTTGGTCATCGCTAATTCAAGTCAACATTTTGATGCCAGCGAAGGCTGCCGTTAACTGCGAGGTCAATCGAAATGTCCTGGCACAGGAAAGTAAGCCAGTAAAATTAAATTACTGTAGAGATGTACCTTCAGTTATCGAATCACCACGGGCATGTTCCGCTTTATGCTGGAGTAAACTGAAACGTGGATCCACTTTTTGTTTCTCCTTCTACTTATCAGACAACCTTCGACTGAGCCCAGTATGTGTTAGCCAGATTATTTTCTGTATTCTAAACAATACATTTCATAACCTGCTGCTCATTTTAGCTGTACTAAGCAGGAAAAGCAAAATACAGTATTTCCCATCAGTTCGCTAGGAAGTATGAAGCATTCTCAGTTCAGAAGTGCGTCCCGTGTTTCATTCGATTTATCCATGTTATAGCTGACTGGCCGCGGGGCAGGTGTCGTGGATAGTTTCACAGTTCCAGTCCGTTTTCAACTTCTACCTGCTACCTCCTTACTCAACTCCAATATCACGTTTATAAGACAATGTTGTATAGCTTCTCTGTCGCCATGTTACTTCATCTAATAAATCGCCCAAGTTCTTCACTTTCCATGGTTTTTCATGTGGACTGCAGTGCGTTTCAGACTATTTTCCTACAGCTGTCTCCTTTAAAAGTCGTGTTCACACGAAATTCCCTGTTAGCGCCATCTTCGTCATCTAGGTGTTGTGGCTGCCATGTCTGATCCGCGAGACCGAAGAGGCTGAAGAAGCGGGCGATGGTGTGGTGACATTGTGGCCTGGGGGCGGAAACCAGCTTAAGTGTGTTGATCAACGGAAGAAAAACGTCTGGAAGGGAGCGTACCCTGATGAAGCAAAATAAGATCTGGAAAAAAATGACCGGTTTGATTGGAACGTATTTAGAGACCCCCAATACTGTCTTCTAGCCACAGAAACACGGGATTTATCCGCTGATTCAGTTTGTTGCTTGCTGAGTTCTTACACCCTTTGAAAGCGAAATTAGAGTTCCAGCATCTGTCTTGACATTCCATATTCATTCCAACAAGAATGATGGAAACAGGATTTCATATTCTCATTTCACTGACAAAACTGAAATTCTAGAACAAATTCGATCGAACGCATGAGAAGGAGAGTGAGAGAGGGAGAGAGAGAGAGAGAGAGAGAGAGAGAGAGAGAGAGAGAGAGAGAGAGAGAGAAAGAGAGAGAGAGAGAGAGACAACAGACAGACAGACAGAGACAGAGACAGAGAGAGAGAGAGAGAGAGAGAGAGAGAGAGAGAGAGAGAGAGAGGATTATTGATATTCGCATTAGTTAATTAATCAGAAGATTGAATTGAAGAATGGTTTGTCAACAAATAATAAATCAACAGCCGTGGGTAATCATCGTTTTCTCTCTCTCTCTCTCTCTCTCTCTCTCTCTCTCTCTCTCTCTCTCTCTCTCTCTCTCTCTGTGTCTCTCCTCTCTCTCTCTCTTTATCTCTCTCTCTCTCTCTCTCTCTTTCTCTTTCTTTCTCAATAGTTTGTGTTCATGTATTGAATTAATCGAAAACACTGTATTCCCGATTTTGTAGACTGCTATCTAGTATATTTCCTTCTGTCCCCTCCAACCTTCACTTTTATTTCTGTGATTTAATCCCAGAAACAAATCCAACGGCTACAATCCTAGCGGAACATGCTTGCAACTCTGACAGAGACGAACACTACGATCCTGTTGTCAAAGACATCCTGATCCTGGGCAACAAGGGCATTCCACTCCTCTCTTTAGATCAAGTTAGCATAGGCTTCTCAGCTGTCAGCATCAGAGCTTTTCCGTTGTGACTGGTTCCACTGCTACGTGCACAATGGTGACCATCCCAGGCAGGCCGTTTGGCTCTGAAGGTCCGCCACAATGGTAATACTCTGAAGGGAAATGTGGCTTGGGCTTGTGAAATAGAGTATGGTGGGACAGAGAGAGAGAGAGAGAGAGAGAGAGAGAGAGAGAGAGAGAGAGAGAGAGAGAGAGAGAAAGAGAGACAGGCAGACAGGCAGTCAGACAGAGAGAGAGACAGAGAGAGAGAGAGACAGAGACAGAGACAGAGAGACAGAGAGAGATAGAGACAGAGATAGAGAGAGAGAAAAACAGACAGAGAGACAGACAGAATACGACTGCGAAAATTTTTATTGAGGGTAAAATGGCTAAGCTTATAGCTTTTTTACACCATGCCCTCAAGAACAACAGCAACAAACAATATCAAAATGAACATATATATGATACACGAAAAGGAAACAAATGAACAAGTTTACAACGACGAAACATGATTTACATAAATAGTACTTAGCAACCAAGATTAGGTCACAATTCAGGAATAATGTACAGAGAGACAGTGAGAGAGACAGAGAGACAGACAGAGATAGAGAGATAGAGAGAGAGATAGAGAGAGACGGACAGTCAGACAGACAGACAGACAGACAGACGGACAGACAGACAGACAGACAGAGAGAGAGAGAGAGAGAGAGAGAGAGAGAGAGGTTGGAGAGAGAGAGAGAGAGAGAGACGGACAGTCAGACAGAGACAGAGAGAGAGAGGAGTTCAAGGAGAGACAGACATATCTAGACAGTCAGACAGACAGACAGGCAGACAGGCAGAGAGAGAGAGAGAGAGAGAGAGAGAGACTGAGAGGAGAGAGAGAGAGTCTGAGAGATACAGTCAGACAGACATACATACATACAGACAGACAGACAAGACAGTTAGACAGATGGAGAGAGAGATTGGAGGGGTGAGGAAGAGGCAGGAGTGTCAAAGGTTGGATTGATTCGTCATGCTGCTCATGTATGACCTGTTGAAGCTGAACAAAAGAAAAGGTCAGACTTTGTCTTTAACGTATACATTCATTGCGTCTTGTGAGATGACGAACAGCACGAAATTGTCTGCCTAACACCTCGTGTTCACACCAAGATCTGTGTCAAGTTCCATCTTCATCATCTTACTCTTCTAGTTCAGAGTGCTTTAGAGTGTTCAGAGGATCAGTACGATGACACATCGACGTTTTGATGGGAGGAACAGACGAGCCCAAGTGTGGTAATTAATGGGAGAGAAAAAAAACACCCTGTTCTGGAAGAAGAGAGGACCCCACTGATGAAAGCAGAAACTCAATATTGTGAAAATTGAACGGTTTGATTAGGACATGTTTAATGTTTTTTAATGCCAGGTGCTGCGATTGGGCAAGAGAAACATGTTTTTTGATTTTGCTGCCTTATTTAAAGGCTTTCCGAGCTTGCAATTCATTGCAGCAGGATGGACGGAAACAGGATTTTGTTAACAAATGAAGATGCGTAAAACACAACCGATCGACCACATGAGAGAGAGAGAGAGGGAGAGAGAGAGAGGGGGAGAGAGGGGTGAGAGAGAGAGTGAATAGAGGGAGAGAGAGAGAGATAATGGGGGGAGGGGGAGAGAGAGAGAGAGGGATTAAGAGATGAGAGAGAGGAGAGAGAGGAGGATGGGGAGAACAGGATTTTGGTTGAGAGAAGAGAGAGCCACAGAGAGAGAGAGAGAGAGAGAGAGAGGATGGGGGAGAGGGGTAGTATACAGATGAGCATTCAGGGGGAGGAGGGGGACACTCCACAAAAAGACTGATTTCAAGAGAATTGTTTGCTATAAAAACAAACACATGAAAGCGGTGTGGAATTATCGTTTTCCATCTCTATCTCTCTCTCTCTCTCTCTCTCTCTCTCTCTCTCTCTCTCTCTCTCTCTCTCTCTCTCTCTCTCTCTCTATCTCTCCTCTCTCTCTCTCTGTCCTCTGTCTCTCTGTCTCTGTGTCCGTGCGTGAGCGTGAGTACGTGAGTGAGTGTGGTGTTGTGTGTGTGTGTGTGTGTGTGTGTGTGTGTGTGTGTTGTGTGTGTGTGTGTGTGTGTGTGTGTGTGTGTGGAGAAGAAGATTTTCGGTTCAAAACTACTAAACACTAGGACATTACATCACAGAAATGTTGGAATTTGATATAGAATCAGTCTAGACATGTACCACTTTAAGCACAACGCAAAAATGTTTTTCACATTATATAGAATCAGTGTAGACATGTACCACTTTCAGCCAAAGCAAACCAAATCGATAGTCATGTTGATTTTTCCCACTGTCATCTGTATCATCTGATACAGGTTTTAAAGAAGTGAAGCACTGATTTCATTAGAGATGACATTAATTGAATCCAGTCTGTGTTGCAGAGGATTTGCTAACACTTCAGTTTGCAGTCGTTACCATGTTTGGCTGTGTAGAAACTGACCAGAGAGCAATTTGATTCTCTGGCACACATCCACAGTAACATGTGAAGCATTCTTACTTCGTACGTAAGATTTCTCAGTTTGATTCCCTGTATCTGTATACCAGACTAAAAGTTGGCCCTTTTCTTTCATATCCCAAAATCTGCTAGCTTTTTCTCTACCCCCCCCTCCCCCCTGCAATCCCCTGCAATCGACAACGAATGCCACTTTCACAAGTCAAACTCCACAAAACTGTCTCCTGAAAACGTTGATTTCACACGAATTTGGGTGTCACTGCTATCTTCATCATCTTCATTTCCGGGTTTGAGGATGGTCGCTGTCTTTAAAAAATCGAGACATATCAACATGCATAAACGGGTGTCAGTGCGATAATGGGGCGGATTCGGGGAGGGGGGGGGGGATGAGTAGACATGTGTTGATTAATGGAGAAAAAAAAAGTCGTGTCTGGAGTGGTGACACGTTGATGAAGTAGAGAACTTAATGTTTGGAGAAAAAAAAATTGAACGGTATGTTTTACAGCATTTTTAGACCGTGACGCGGCGGTAGAGCAAGAGAAAGTCGTTTTTGATTTGCTGGCTTGATTCGGTTCTCAAGGTTCTTACACTGCCTGCGTGTGAAATGAATTGTGAACTTCTTTCTCAAGATCCTCAATACATTCCAGCAGGGGTTTCAGATTCTCATTTTGTTGACAAATGAAGACTAGTAGAGCAAAACCAAAAATCCACCGCGTGAGAGAGAGAGAGAGAGAGAGAGAGGAGAGAGAGAGAGAGGAGAGAGAGAGAGGAGAGAGAGAGAGAGAGAGAGAGGGAGGGAGGGAGGGGAGGGAGGGAGAGAGACGAGTACTCAGATTCGCATTCATTACTTGGCCAGATTGAATTCAAGAATGATTTACCAACAAATAATCCAACAGCCATGTGAAATCATCGGCTCTTTTTTTAAAACTCATGATCTGTCTCTTCAAGACTCTCTCCCCCTCTATGTCTATGTCTCCGTGTGTCTGTCTGTGTCGTGTGTCTGTCTGTCTGTCCGCCTGTCTCACCAGACCACACTACCAGGCACACACACACACACACACCAACACACACACACACACACACACACACACACACACACACACACACACACACACACACACACACACACACACACACACAACACACACACATACACACACACGAGCGCGCGCATGCACAATGTGTACATTCTGGTTCAAAAGCTCAATCATTTACTCGCAAACTCTTCCTAACTGATTCACTCACTCTGTTTGTCATGCACGGTTGCGCGCGCGCGCGTGCGCGCGCACGCACATCACACACACACACACACACACACACACACACACACACACACACACACACATACACACACACACACACACATCACACAAACATCCAGAGAGAGAGAGAGAGAGAAGAGGAACGAGATAGAGAGAGAGAGAGAGAGAGAGAGAGAGAGAGAGAGAGAATAGAGAGAAGAAATGAGGAGGAGGACGCGCGCCTAGCATACTGACGCGTCACTTCGTTTTGACATTTTGCTTTCGTTACAAACTGTGTTTCGCACTGAATTGGTCCCTGTTGTTGACCGCATATGTGCCAGCTTCTTTCCAACAACACTGAACTTTTTGGCCTTTTGGGTGGAGAAAATCCCATATGACATGTCAAATCTCGTGGCGACCAAAGATTTGTGACTCAGATCTTCCTACACACTTCCCGGTTTGAATCACCGCAAAGATCACCATCCTTTGACAACGATGGTGCACGGTTTTAAATGAGGGAATGATATTTCAATTAAGGAATGAACAGATATTTTGTTCCTAGTCAGAATTGTTAACCCGAGCGCCGCATATGTTTCACTTATCCTGTACTACACCAGCTTACTTCTATTCGAGCATTTTTGTCCACAGTGATATTAATTGCTGTCCTGTCTTAGAGAGCGAAGGTATTGGGTTTTCATTGGAGAAAAGAAGACTGTTTGAAGGTGATTGGTAGGTGCAGCCGACTACTGACAGGATGACTTTGATGCTGATCTGGAAGTATCGACGTCGAGCTCCGAAGCTGCAGCCTGCGACTTCATTTTTTGTGTGTGTTGTGTGTGTGTGTGTGCTTCAACTTGACCGAGCTGAAACTCTGGATGCAATTTCTCTCTGTCGACCGAGCTCAACATTCGATGCGATACCCCTGCCTTCCCGCAACTTCAATCCTGCTTCTTCTCCCCTTCACCGGTTGCGCGAGGCCCTTGTGTCGCTTTAAAAAAAAAAAAAACCGAGTCGCCCCCTCTTCTCTCTGCCTCCCCCTGCCGCGCCCCCCCCCCCTATCCTTCTTCCCCCCCCCCCCGTCGCGGGCCCTCGTCGGGCACGCGCGCATAGCAGACTTGGCAGACATACTAAGAGACCCCTTACGAGCCAGGCACGCAGCGTCGAACGAACTCTCCTCTCTCTTGTCGCTCGTCCCTGCTAGCCGTCCCGGCGCCCGGCCGCCGGCGCCGCGCAGGGATATTGCGCCCGGCGCGTGCCGCGCGGGCTGACAGCGCGGCGAGCGCGCGCTCTCGGGCGGGGCGTCGCGGCCGCGCGGGAGCCTGCGGGCACGGGGCGGTGCGCGTCTCGGCTGTAGCGACACCGTCCGCCGGCGCGGCCTCCTCCTGTCTTCTTCCCGATCCGCGGCTCCGTGGTGGGGGCGGGGGGCTGCGCGGCGAGGGGCTATCTCGTCGCGGCTTTGACCCCCATTTCTTCCCCCGCCTCTCTATTCCTATCTGCTGACGCCGGGCGCCGGCGCTCGGCTACGTAGACCGCCGCTGCCGGTCCACTAATCACCCCCTCGACACGGCCGGCGCGACACGGAAGGCCGACGACCGCCGCCCGGGGGCGGCGGCGCGCAGGCACCTCACCAGCGCGGCGACAGGCCGTCGCGGGCCAGTCGGGCCGCACGGGGCGGCGAGTGCGACGTTAGACGAGGTCTGATGGTAACAACGGGGAGTCGCCGGCACGTCGAATACAGCAGGCGAAACGGCTCCTGTCTGTTCCATATAGCGGTGGCGGCGCGGGCGCGCGGGGAGGCCCCTGCTTCCGGTCGCGTCGCGCGCGGGCTCCCCGCTCCCCCGTCACACCCCGCGAAGCCGGGCACGCAGCGGCGACAGGGGAGCGACGCACGCCTATTTCCCCCTTATTAGATCACCATTCACTACACTATGGCCCCCTTTTCGCCTACTTTCCTCATCCTTTCGTCGGCAGGGGGGGGGGAACGGTCCCACCCGAGCGTAGCAGACGGCGCCCGCGCGGGGCAGCGGGGGGGGCGGGCGGGGGAACGGGGACGGCGAGCATGCGAAGAGAGCAAGAGCGGGACAGATCCCACGGGCCCCAGTCGCAGTCCTCGACACCCTAGCGCCACGCCGCTAGGGGCACCGGCCTCCGCCGGGGTCCCGACGGTAACAAACCTTCCACATGTGCCGACGGTCGCGCGATATGGGAAAGAGTAGCGGCGGGGGAAGCAGAGAGGGGAGGGGGAGGACAGAGACAGGAAACGCGAGCGAGAGCAAAGAGGAAGAGAGGCGCCTCCCGAAGTACGCACCTTGGACACTCACTCCAGCATAGACAATCCCTGCGATCAATTCTGCGCGGCCTCGCCGCTGAGGGTGGGGGCGGGTGGGGCGGGGGGGGGTCGCGCGCCAAGAAAAAGCCCAAACGAAGGCCACCGTGCTGTTGACCGACGAAAATGTCTGTCGCAGGTGAACAGACACAGAAACAGAGCGGACAGCCATAGACAGAGACAGCAGATACAGGCTAGTGAGTTTTCCTCTTCTCTGTCGAATTCAGTTTTTTTTTTTTTTTGCTGACGTCACCAAGCCTGTTCTATAACGACAACGCTGACAACAGCCAAGCAGCTTGTGCTGACATGTTGCTGTGTGATACACCCCCCCCCCCCCTCCGCCTCCCTATGCCAGCCTGCACGAGATACACAGCACAATGACATCCAGCAGGAAATTGACATAGGAAGTGTGACAGTCGTTTTCGATTGAGCCTCTATGCTAATTTGGTGTCAGTCAAACTAAGCCTTGTTACTCAAGGCTGTGTTGACGAGTCGAGTGCGGTTATCTCTGTAGAGGACAGGCCACCACTGACTGAAAAGGCCAGTGCACAGTGCAGGACTGAAGATGAAGGGAAGTGGAACTAATCATGAAGAAGTGGAACTAATCAACGAAGAAATGATCCGGAGGATGGCTCTCAGGGTGAATGACCCACAGAGTACTCCTTCAGATAACGTGACAAAAAAAAAAGCAATATACTGGCATATTTGCTGGACATGAGAGAAGACAGCCTTCCCTATACTGATAGGGGAGACGTGAAACTGACTTCCAACAGCACAGCTGTCAACAACGGAAATCTGGATGACTGTGGATAAAACTTGTTGGCGATTATGTTGATAGTGACATCAGTGTTCAGTTGGACAATTCTTTCCGTGATGTGGTTTTACTCATCGCCATGTTATTTTCTGTCAAGTATTGGATGTTTATTCTTTGATATTTACTTCATGAACAGCCCCTGTCCACACCGTGCTGTCCCCGTGAGAATGGGCTTTGTGAGCTGATCTCAATAAAATTCATTCATTCATTCATTCATTCATTCATTCATTCATTCATTCATTCTCGCTGTCTCTCTGTCTATGTCTCTCTCTCTCTCTCACTCTATCTGTCTGCCCGCCTGTCTCTCATCTTCCTGTGTCTTTCTAGCACTGTC
>JADBJO010002998.1:182500-202500 GCA_016801955.1 Conus betulinus
TGCGGTGTGTGTGTGTGTGTGTGTGTGTCTATGTGTGTGTGTGTGTGTGTGTGTGTGTGTGCATGTGTGTGTGCGCGCGCGCACGCGCACGCGCGCGCGTGTGTATATGTGTGTGTATATATGTGTGTGTATGCATGTATATATGTGCGCGCGCGTGTACGCGTGAGTGTATGTGCGCGCATGCACATGTTCCTTGCTCGTGTACGTGTGTGTATGCGTATGGATTGACATGCACATGGGTGCATGTCTATGTATTTTTTTTGTCTGTCTGTCTGTCTCAGTATCGTTATCGTCTTTCTCCGATTCTTTGGTGTCTGTCTATCTGTCTGCCTGTCTGTTTTAGTCTGTCTGACTGTTTGTGTGTCTGTGTGTTTGTCCGTCTGTCTGCCTATCTGCCTGTCTGTCCTTTTTTTTGTCTGTCTAACTGGTCGTCTGTGTATCTGTGTGTCTGTCTGGTCTGTGTGTCTCTCTGGCTCTTTCTTTATTGTTCCCCCGTCCCATCCTCCCTCTCACCTCCTCTTCCACAGGAACGCGTGCACGTATCCCACTTATTGACGATCCCATCTCCCCGATGTTCCCGACCTCCTCCAATACTTTTTTCTCTGTCACGCCCAGCTGTTCATTCTCTTTTGCGAAACAGGTGCAGCGAGCACGCTCTCTGGCGGAGCCTTCCTCCTCCTGGGATAGAGGAATGCTTAAATCCCCCTAAACGAAGATGTCGCGTTTCTTGATCGAAAGGGATGAGGGCATTCCACACGTCGCGCTATCGGCATCAGCATCATAAGGGTTTTTTTTTTTTTTTTTTTTTTCTCATTGTGGCTTGGTCAACAGTTGTTTCCAACCTCGGGTCAAGGTGGTTGGTTGTTGTTTTTTTTTTTTTCTTCACAGGAGCAAGTGGTTTGTGGATGTGAGAAACACAGTATGGTGTGTGTGTGTGTGTGTGTGTGTGTGTGTGTGTGTGTGTGTGTGTGTGTGTGTGTGTGTGTGTGTGTGTGTGTGTGTGTGTGAGAGAGAGAGAGAGAGAGAGAGAGAGAGACAGACAGACAGACAGACAGACAGACAGACAGACAGACAGACCGAGTTTTGCCTCATCCTCTGTGTCATGTCAATGGCATTACCCTCTCGCCGCTCATTCCTTGCCCCCCCCTTTCCACAGCCACACCCCGGCTTGCCCTACCCTTGCCTCGACACTGGCCATCCACAGGGAGCAGTCAATGTCAAATGGTCATGAGGCAGCACACTGGAGGAGACACTGCACTGCTCCGAGTCACTTCAGTGGTGTTCCGTGGTGCCTGTCGTGGTCCACCATAAGCAGGAGGACACCACCTGCTAAGTCGCGGACTGATGGCAACAACTGCTCAGTCACTGGGCCAACGTGAGTGAGCATCCTCCCACAGAAAGTCCCACCAAGTCTGTCCAACGACTGTCACATGAACTAACCAGTACTGGCCATCTTAACAGAACTCGCTAAGAGCATAGACGAACAGCAGGAGCATGAAATAATCAGCATGAGTTTAGGGGATGGAGGGCCACAGATTTTATGGCTGTTTGTACTTAGAAATGAGGAACAGCATGATGATTGTGATACTATGGCGTTTCATTCTACTCCAAGACTACGTGAGAAACTTGTACTCTACGCTTACTTTGGTGACGTATCCCGGCGTCCACCAGGCCCGTGACATTGTCACATTCGCGCTCACGCAACATGAGCAAAAAAAAAAAAAAAAAAAAAAAAAAAAAAAAAGGCAAAGGAGAGTCCCGCCCCCCCCCCCCCCCCCCCCCCCCCCCCCCCCCCCCCCCCCCCCCCCCCCCCCCCCCCCATCGTTTAATTAACCGCTAAACTGTTACACGATTGACATACAAATTCTTTCTATTCTGTTTCACAAAATCTACAGACATGTTTCCGGTGAAACACATCTACAACTCCTCACGGACTCCGAATAAAACTTTACTCTTTCCGAGTTCGCATCTACAGTGCCACATGAAAAATTCTTCTATTGTTCCAAAGTCTCCTGGTCCTCACAGACCTGTAACAGTTCCTTTTCCAGTGTCCAGTCTCTGTGCTCTCTCCTCGACTTGCAAAGAATTGCACACAATGTGCCTGTGCCCCTCTCAACAAAAAGACTACGCCCCTAAAAAAAGTTCCTTAAAGTAATGGAAAAAACGTACTAACATATACTTTTATTCTTAGTTTAAAAAACATTTGTCTGCATGTTTTTTTTTCTCTCTTTTCATTTTCTTTTCCTTCGCTGGAATTACCCTGAGAGTTTGCCATGATGATATAAGACATCTCCGTGTCTTAAAAATAAAGACTATGAGGCATGTGTTCTCGTGGAGCCTTGTTGTCTCGACGACGGCTCTGTCGGCCGCTCTGTACTCTCTGGTTCAACTACCCGTTCTAAACCGCTAACAAATCGATCACTCTGAACTGTCTGTTCTCGCTGCTTCAACTACCCATTCCACAGCTAACAACTCCATCCCTCTGAACTGTCTGTTCACCGCTCAGCATGTACACATACCGCATGATACATGTGAACTGATGAGCCCAGGCACGAGCCTCTAAAAATCCTTTTCATTTTTTCGATTGCCTACACACGCGGTCCATGTTTTTCCGTCCACACACACTCCCCACAAAGAAACATATGGAACCACCAGGAACTTGGGCACAGTTCCTGACAGAGCTACAGACAGACACTTGCAATGTTGGTCAGGAAATTTAAGCGGTGGTTTTTCTGCCACGCATCCATGAAGTGGTTGAAGGATCTCCACTGTGTGGTCCCAGCTGAGTCCTCACCAACTGAGCCCATAGCGACCTCCGCTCTGAGTAGAAGCTGGTTGTGGCAGAAAAAAAAAATCCACAATAAATAGCCCTGAAGGGAATCAATTCCACGACCTCCCGGTCAGAAATCCGCGACCCTAATCATTACGCCAAGGTGGGCGTGTGAATGAGAGAGATCGACTGGTAGAGTGCAAAAATTAAGGGCTGAAATGTGTTGAAATGTCCAGTATGTTTTTACACTGCATACAGAGTGACAACTAGTGTGCTGTGTGTTTGAGGATGACTGAAATGATAGAATTTAAAAGTAGTTTAGCATAGTTTGAGTCAGATCAGAATTCCATATAAAAAGGAAAAGAAGTTTCATGCTACCAGATACGTTTCTCTTTGTTTGTTGTAGTTGTTGCGTGATGATTTGACGTAGAGGAGAGAGAGAGGAAGGTTCGCACTTCTATTTCTAAACTTTTGAAAGCGTTTAAGGACAGAACTATATATTATCTTCACAAGTATTTGTTCGACAGAGATTTCTTACTCAAACGCTGCATTCACCTAGAACCTCTGCTGTGTCCTTGAAGATGTACTCTCGAGATTGCCCATGATGTATAGAAAACCAGTTTGCAGGTCGTGTAACTACAGTATATATGGAGTTTCTTTCGCGAAAATGTTTGCCGTATAGATGTAAGAAATCTAAACACGCTTTCGCTTATCTGTACAAAACCTAGCGCCGAGAACAGAAAACCATGACGTCACTTAAGGACAACGCCCAAGTTTTTCTGATGTTCACAAAATTAGTAAATATTACTACTAAATAAAAGGCATATTGTCGCTGTTCCTTTTGTCACCAAGGATATTCCAGTCACAGATAGAGAGTAAAGTCAGATGCAATGCGCTTGCCTTTTGTCTGAGGTTTTCGAGAATGCGTGTTGAAGAAACAATGGTGCATAATGTAGAATATTCTTCCCAGTTACACACCAAACGACTTCAACAGGAAACGTCTATGTCCGACATCACCTCGTCGACATAGTCCAAGGTTTCTGGTATCAATATGACGTCACCATAAGACTGAGTGGAGGGCTACATCGGATACCCAGATTGTTCAAGCTCGCATAGAGCAGCCATTGCCTTCTTTCGTACTACTGACATGGAAGATTATTTTTGACAGAAGATGAGCACTGCTATGAATTGCCTGATGTCGTCTTTTGTCCTTGACAACGGGTGAAAAGATCTGCTTGATATGGATGGTCATGGACTGAACGGAAGTGATTCAACAGTTCAGAATGCTGTCTAATATATCTAATACATATCCCGTCATACTGACAAGTTGTTGCCAACATCGAGAGCAGACCTGTAACTGCAAGCCTGTCTGCTTAGAACATTGGTGCGTTCGGGAAGATGTTAAGCATCTCCGCTATCTTAACCTGATTTACCGACGCTTGTTTTGCTTGATTCAGATGAACTCAGAGAGTAAGCAAGCACGTGTGGGCGTAGCGACGTGATGGATTAAGGATGGGAATTAATACATGAATGAACAAGAACATGAAGTAACGATGCCACGGAATTGGAGCACAACGTCATATTTTTCACAGTTTAATTACATCAATTTTTAGGAACCAAGACCCTTACGTTAGAGCCCGTTTGTAATTGGATGACTTGAGGTGCTCCTGGCCCGGTTCTTGCACCGTTCACCTGTGTTTCAAATTGAAACCTCTTTGTTGACTTTAACAGCTAATTTCAGCAAGCCGATACAACAAGTTTTTGAAATTTTGAATTTACTTTGTCGACGAGACTAATGAAGACGGGCAGAGTAATTTTTTTATTAAGTGGGTAGAGTAAAATTGATCTACAGCAAAGGACAAGAGAGAGAGAGGAGAGAGAGAGGAGAGGAGAGAGAGAGCGAGAGAGAGAGAGAGGAGAGATGGAGAGAGGAGAGGAGAGAGAGAGAGCGAGAGAGGGAGAGAGAGAGAGAGAGATGGGGATGGGCGTGGGGGGGGGGAGCAGAGAGAGAGAGAGAGAGAATTTCGTTTCATGAAAATGAGGGTAAGCAAAAAAAAAAAAAAAAAAAAAAAAAAAAAAAAAATGTAGGACAGCTTACATTTATGGATCACGAACACACACTCTCTCTTCTCTCTCTCTCTCTCTCTCTCTCTCTCTCTCCTCTATCTATCTCTCTCTCTCTCTCTCTCTCTCTCTCTCTCTCTCGCTCTCTCTGTGTACCTTTTTGTCTAAGTTTCATCTCGCTTTCATTGTAATGAAGAGAGGGAAATAAAAATTTTCTCTATTTTCACTTTTTTTCCCACTTCTCTCTGAGACATATATGTAGAAAACGTACATACATGCTGATATACATACAGAGAAACAACCCAAAACAAAATATCTCAAGTACCCACAATTTCTTGTGCACTGATTATTAGACAAACTCCTTCACAGATACACGCACGCAGACATACTCCCCCTTTCCACCCCTGTTCCTCTCTTATTCGCTCACACACACATATACACACACACACACACACACACACACACACACACACACACACACACACACACACACACACACACACACACACACACACACACACACACACACACGCACGCATGCACGCACTCACGCACACACACACGCGTGCGCGCACGCACACACACGCACACACACACACACACACACACACACACACACACACACACACACACACACACACGTCAACCACACACTTGTATACTCGAGCAGGGAAAGAGAGAGAGAGGGGGGGGAGGAGGAGAGACAGAGAATGAGAGAGAGAGAGAGCGCGCGCGCGCGCGAGAGAGAGAGAGAGAGAGAGAGAGAGAGAGAGAGAGAGAGAGAGAGAGAGAGGAGAGAGAGAGAGAGAGAGAGAGAGAGAGAGAGAGGAGAGAGAAGAGAGAAGAAGAAAGAAGAAGAAAGAAGAAGAAGAAGAAGAAGAAATGCGGAGGATTAGAAGCGCACAGAATGCTGACCTTTGGGTTTTAGCTCCTTCGGTACTTCACTAATTAATTCTTTTTACTTGTATGTTCCATTGATTAAGGCATCGATCTGATAAGCTTTTCTCGTATGGTGATATAATCCTAGATGAGAGTTTAGCCTGTGACTTGCATCGGTCCTTAAAGGCACGGGGAGTTGATTTATCCCAAAGATCAAACGTGTGCTTTTGGTTCGCCTGATGATTAGAAACAACGCGAGGTCAAGTTCAGGACGTTCCTAGCGAGGGGAAAACACCCGCAACATTCCACAGTCTTCAACGTTCTTTATCAACTGTCTTCTCTTCCATGCTCCTCCGGAATGTACGGGTTTACTTACTCAGTCAAACGTTTCGCTCACAGTGATTCCATGATTACCTGTCTTGTCCCTAAATGAAGATGCTGGCATTGGTCGGAAGCGGGAAGAAGGGCGGTCATTGCTTGGTGCGTGGAGCAGTCTGGTGGTGCCAGCTTCAATGTGATGCTGGTCTGCAAGTGTTCCCGTCAAACTGCCGGTCCTGCTCTCCCCGACATGCTCCGCTCTGCGGACTGCTCTGCCCTCAACTTGAAGAAGTTGATCTCACAGCTTTCTGACCCCTGTGTCTGTCTGTCTGTCTGTCTGTCTGTCTGTCTCTCTCTCTCTCCTCTCCTCTCTCTCTCTCCTCTCTCTCTCTCTCTCTCTCTGAGCACACTACTTTGAGCATTGGTTCGTCTGTCTTATAACTCTCTCTTTCCACTCATGCTCTCTCTCTCTCTCTCTCTCTCTCTCTGTGTTATCGGACAGAGAGAGAGAGAGAGAGAGAGAGAGAGAGAGAGAGAGAGAGAGAGGAGAGAGAGAGAGAGAGAGAGGGGTAATCTTACGAGTGGTCATATCGACGTCTGAAGAAAATGTATCTGTTGAATGTTCACTTGCCTGTTTGTATTGTCTGTTGAAGAAAAATGTTTCCACTGCAGGCCGTGTTTGTGTGTGTGTTTGTATTTTGACTCATTGTCAATCAGCAGCGTTGTGCTCTGTCTTTTTGTCACACTTTTACTCTCCATACTCTACAATTAAAAAGAGAATGCCACATTTTAAGGGACACCCATCTATCAATAATATTACGCAAGTTGGCTTGTTCTGCAAACACAAGTGTATTCGCCCCCCCCCCCCCCCCCCCCCCCCTTTTTTTTTTTTTTAAATTAGCACAAATTCAACTCATCCAGCAAATCGATCGACACGCCATTCCATGCTGTGAACTTCAGGACCCGAAATAACTTCCCGCGGCGGCAGTCACAGCAGTCATGTCCTCCAGTTCACTACAGGCTTAGTGAAAACGCGCTTGCCGCAACTAGTTGTCTCCCTTCTTCCTCCCCACCCCCACCCCCCCCCACACTTCCTCTACCCTCTCCCCATCTCCCCCTCTCATCCCCGAACCACTGTCCCAAGACAGGACTGGCTCGATGTGCGCCCGTACGTCGTGGATGTGTAGGTCCCCCTGCTTCTTCCCAAGCACCACGTCCTTACCCAACGTCGTGGGTCTTCAGGTCCCCAGGCCTCTTCCCAAGCACCACGTCCTTACCCAACGTCGTGGGTCTTCAGGTCCCCAGGCTTCTTCCCAAGCACCACGTCCTTACCCTACGTCGTGGGTCTTCAGGTCCCCAGGTTTCTTCCCAAGCACCACGTCCTTACCCAACGTCGTGGGTCTTCAGGTCCCCAGGCTTCTTCCCAAGCACCACGTCCTTACCCAACGTCTTGGGCCTTTTAAGACCCATGTTTCTTCCAAAGGACCATGCCCTTACCGTAGTTCGTATAGGTCTGTAGGCTGTCATGCTTCTTCCAAACCACCACGTCCTGATCCTACATCATGGGTCTGTGGGTCCCCATGCTTCCTTCCTAGCACCACAGCCTTACATACGTCATGGATCTGTAGGTCCCCATCCTTCTTCCCTAGCACCACAGCCTCACATACGTCATGGGTCTGTAGGTCCCCTCCTTCTTCCCTAGCACCACAGCCTCACATACGTCATGGGTCTGTAGGTCCCCATCCTTCTTCCCTAGCACCACAGCCTCACATACGTCATGGGTCTGTAGGTCCCCATGTTTCTTCCCTAGCACCACAGCCTTCCATACGTCATGGGTCTGTAGGTCCCCATGTTCCTTCCCTAGCACCACAGCCTTCCATACGTCATGGGTCTGTAGGTCCCCATGTTTCTTCCCTAGCACCACACAGCCTCACACACGTCATGGGGTCTGTAGGTCCCCATGTTTCTTCCCTGACACCACAGCCTTACATACGTCATGGGTCTGTAGGTCCCCATGTTTCTTCCCTAACACCACGGCTTTACCGTACGTCGTGGATCTCCCAGGGATCCATATGATCATTTTTTTAAAATTAAAGGTCTTGTTTGTTTTTGTTTGTTTTATTGCTTGTTGAAAAACAAAACGAAACAAATCAAAACAACAACAACAAGTGCTACTACTGCGACAAATTAACAAACTAACTAACTAACAAATTGGCACATATACGGGGCTACGCTTTATCTACAAAGCCATGTCATTTTATGGAGATAGCTGAGAAACTGGCTCAGTTGTCACGTGCAAATCATGACTGTGGGACTCCTAATACCCACAATACGATGTACAACGACGGTTTATTTACTGGACACTGGAAGAAAGGGCAAAAATACATGGAGCACATCTCAATGTTGGGAAAGTTCAGGGCTGTGGTCAGAATGTTTCTACGGATTCAGATGCCGCAACACGGCGAGAGAAACGTCTTGTCATTTTCATGGGTTCGTTTTGTGGCTTATCGGGTTCTTGTTTTGTCTGCATGTGAACTTGGATTCTGAACCTCTGGACATTTCCAATTAACCCCTGGCAAACCTGATGGAAAAAAAAAAACAAACCTACAGCAATGATGACGACGACAAACATGAGCAGGGCAATTGGTGCCGTAGGCTAAGCATGCGCACATGAAACATATGTGTGTGTGTGTGTGTGTGTGTGTGTGTGTGTGTGTGTGTGTGTGTGTGTGTGGTGTGTGTGTGTGTGTGTGTGTGTGTGCGTAGGAGAGAGACAGAGAGAGAGAGAGAGAGAGAGAGAGAGAAGAGAGAGAGAGAGAGAGAGAGAGACGTGCACACACACACACACACACACACACACACACACACATACACACACACACACACGCGCGCGCGCGCGCGCGCGCGCGCACGCACGCACGCACGCACGCACGCACACGCGCGCGTGCGCGTGTTACAACACACACACACACACACACACACACACACACACACACACACACACACACACACAGAGACAGACAGACAGACAGACAGACAGACAGACACAGACAGACAGACAGACAGACAGACAGACAGACAAAGTCAGAGCCGTTTTCGATTAGATTCATTCCTTTAGCCGACCGGTTGAATTCAAGGAAAAGCGCTTAGAAGTATCGTTTTTTTAAAAAAAAAAGGGAGGAGGGAGGGGAGGGGGGGGGGGGGGGGGGGGGAGGAGGGGGGTGGGGTGGCGGTGGTGGTTTAAAAATCACAGTGGATGCGTGGCTTGCATGCTAGGATCAGTGGAGCTCAGGTGTGTGAGAGTAGCCCTGACATCACTGACTGGGTACGGGGAGATGGACAGGGCGGATTTTCTCTGCTGTCCTACTGATCCACGCCATCTCAAACGGGGCGCAATTTGGAAAGTGTTCTTTTCTTCAGTCGAAGTCGATTTTGTTCAGTTACTCGTTTTCTTCTTCTTTTTTCTACGTCATCTTTATCATCATCATGATCATCATGAACATCACCGTCGTCGTCGGCGTCGTCGTCGTTGTCGTTTCGTCGTCGTCATCGTCATCGTCGTCGTCGTCGTCGTCGTCATCATCATCATCATCATCATCATCACCTTCTTCTTCATCTTGTTCTTCTTCTTTGATTTAAAAGTGGACGAAAAGGGTTGAGCAAGAGGGGAGACGGGGTGGGCTGGGATGGATGGAGGGGGGGGGGGGGGGGGGGGGGGGGGGGGGGGGGGGGGGGGGAGGGGAGGGGGGAGGAGGAGGAAGGAGCAATTTGGGAGTTTATATCTGCACTTCCACCAGTTATCTGCATGCCTCTCTGTCTGTCTGTCTGTCTGTCTGTCTCTGTCTTTGTCTCTGTCTCTGTCTCTCTCTCTCTCTCTCTCTCTCTCTCTCTCTGAGACCCAGGAATAATATCTGAAACTGACGCTTTTCTAAATTGTAAATTAGACTATTATTAGAAGAAGGGTCTTCTTCGGAAGCATCTGGACTCTAAATAAAGGGATAAAAATGAGAGTTAGAGAGAGAGAGAGAGGGAGAGAGGAGAGAGGGAGGGAGAGAGAGAGAGAAAGAGAGAAAGAGACAGAGAGGAGAGAGAGAGAGAGAGAGAGAGAGAGAGAGAGAGAGAGAGAGAGAGAGAGAGAGGTTGAGGTGGGGGGGGGGGGGGGGGGCTGTACTTTCATGTAAGCGGCTTTCTCTGTAGTGCATCACTCACAAAGCCGTAGCGCTAATTGTCTATAAAATTTGTGGCGCTAATTGTCTATAAAATTTGTCGCACTAATTGTCTATAAAATTTGTCGCGCTAATTGTGGCACTAATTTTCTATAAAATTTGTGGCGCTAATTGTCTATAAAATTTGTGGCGCTAATTGTCTGTAAGATTTGTGGCGCTAATTGTCTATAAAATTTGTGGCGCTTATTGTGGCACTAATTGTCTGTAAAATTTGTGGCACTAATTGTCTATAAAGTTTGTGGCGCTAATTGTCTGTAAAATTTGTGGTCTGATCCGAATTTTGAATACTAAAAGGAAACAACAACGGATCATCCTGTGTTGAAGGGGGGGAAAAACCCCATTTTCGTTCTTCGGCAAGGAAGCGTAAAACATCACACCGTTCACATAAAATGATGGTACAAGCGAGGACAAGGTGCAGGGGAAACTATCTTGCTCGACTTCATCTATAGCAAGATTGGGTAATCTCCCGTGGTAAAGTTCGCTGAGAAACTTCAATGCTGAAGATGGGGGGGGGGGGGGGGGGGGGGGGGGGGGAAGGGGGGGGAGGGGGGGAGGGGGGGGGGGTGAAGGCAGACAGACAGACAAACAGACAGACAGAGACAGAGAGAGCACGCATACATGGACAGAGCGAGAGAAAGCGAGAGCGAGCGAGAGAGAGAGAGAGAGAGAGAGAGAGAGAGAGAGAGAGAGAGGGGGGGGGGGGGGGGGTCGAATTGATGAAAGGAAGACAGTGGGAGCCAAGGAGAGAAACAGATGATGGAGGCAACTTCTGTGTTGTTTGATGCTGCTTCTTGAAAAACGCCTCTGTGTGTGTGTGAATGTGTGTGTGTGTGCGCGTCCTGCGCGCGTGTGGAAATCCGGTCTGAAGACCGCTCTGTCTCCTACAGATTTCTAAACCCCAAAAACGCTTTAGGTGGCATGAATCTAATGAGAGAAGCATCAACAAATGCATTATGATGTAAACGTATGCATGGAGTACCTTTATTATCGTAAGTGGTGTGGTGTGGGAGGTGTATGGTTGGGGGAAAACATAAGCTTTTTTTTTTTTTTGCTGTCCCAGCCTCCGCGCCACCTCAGAGGCAGTACACCCATGCCGCTCATTCCGACACCCTGTCCACAGCCACAGCTCGGTCGTACCCACCGCAGCTCCGGCACCGACAAACCACAGGGAGCAGTCAATGTCAAGTCGTCAAGAGGCAACCCACCGGAGACGCTGCACTGCTGCCGAGTCACTTCGGTGGTGTTCAGTGGCGCCTGTTCTGATCTAACATACGCAGGACACCACCTACTAAGCCCCCTACTGACAACAATAATTGCTTAGTCGCGGAGCCGGCGTGAGTGAGCTCTCCCTCCGGAGGGCGCCACCACGTCCGTCCAACGACAGCCCCCATGGACTCGCCGATACCGGTGACCCCGACGGAACCAAACCAAGGCCACAGACGTGGAGAGGACATCGAAATTGAGGTCACCATGAGAGCAGGGCATGAAGGGCCACAGAAGCTGAGTTTTTTTTTTATGCTGATCGATGAGAATGAGGATGATGAAGATGATGCTACGGATTTCCATTTCGGTCTGAGACTACATGACAGGGCTGTACTCTACGCTTCCTTTCATAATATATCCCGGCGTCAACCAGGCCCGAGAGATACAGGCACCTGCAGTGTTGGTCAGGAAATTTGAGCAACACTCTCAGAAACGCATCCATTCAGTGGATGAAACTCGACTGTGTAGTCCCAGTCTTCCCAACTGAGTCCGCAGCAAACTCAACTCTGGGTAGGAGCCGGTCGGGGCAGAAAAAACCCACATGACTCTGATGGGATTCGAACCCACGACCTCCCAGCCGGGAGCGACGCTAACCACTTCGCCACGGCGGCTGGTGGGGAAAACATAAGCTTACTTAGGTGTTCTAGCATCCATGGCAGATTGCACACTCATGACGAAAAGACACGTGCAGGCACGAGCGTTTAGACTACCTCTCTCTCTTCCTGTCCCCTTCCACTCATTTTTTTATCTTTTCCTTTCCCCCTCCCCCTCCTCTCTCTTTCATTCATGTGCACACACTGATGAGCACACACACAACACACGTAAGCGCGCGCACTTGCAATCTCTCTCGCTCTGTGTGTGTGTGTGTGTGTGTGTGTGTGTGTGTGTGTGGTGTGTGTGTGTTCTCTCTCACTCTCTATGGTGTCTCTCTCTCATTCTCTGTCCATGTATGCATGCTCTCTCTGTCTCTGTCTGTCTGCCTCTCTCTCTCTCTCTCTCTCTCTCTCTCTCTCTCTCGTTTCCTCCAGTGAAGACAGCAAGTCATGAACATTATGGGTATGAAATAAGGACATAGAATGCACAAGGCGGTAGGAGGAGGGGGGGGGGGGGGGGGGGGGGGGGGGAGGGGGGATCAATTGATCGAAAATAGATACACTAGATTGCATTTGTGGTAGAGAAAACAGTAGATTTTAATTGCAGGCAAAACAATCACGTAGAAACACCCAGATATATCTAGCATATATATTGTTGTTATTGTTAGTGGTTTTTTTTTCATGATTTATTTTTCATTAATATTTATTTGTTTGTTTATTAACATTATTATTATTATTTTGCTGGGCTTGTGTTACCGAACTGTAGAAGGGGAAATAATCCAGATCCGTATGGCTTACACGAAGAATTGAGCAATACGCTGGTTTTCTCCTTGTACAAAGATTGATTTTTTTTAAAATTAATTTTTTGTTTTTGTTTTTGTTTTTAAAATAGATGAGGATGCTCCCTATTCTCTCTGTACAGTTTGATCGACTTGTGAAGCCGCATTCTACAAAGGGAAATAACCCATAACCATGCGGCTGACACGAGGTGTAGAGCGGTTAAACTGATTTTCTCCCTTGTACAAAGGTAGTTTGGAGCTCTCTTTTTGTCTTTCCCATTTTTTCCGTAAAATAAGGTATTAGCATTATGGGTATGATATCAGAACATAGAATGAATAAGGGAATAATCCGATGGCCGAAAATGAGAACGTTTAAACAGAGTTTCCATAATCTGAAGGCAACGAGCAAAATAATCGCGTGGAAATATAAAGATGTACACAAATATGTTATTATTCTTGTTATTATAATCATCATTGTTATCATTATCATCATCATTATTATTATTATTATTATTATTATTATTATTTATTTGATTAACTTATGATCCCACATTGTACAAAGAGAAATAATCCATATCCATGTGGCTGACACGAAGTGTTGAGCATTATGCTAGTTCTCTCCCTTGTTCTTGGGTCGTATACACGTATATATATCTCTCTCCTCCTCCTCCTCCTCCTCCTCCTCCTCCTCCTCCTCCTCCTCCTCTCACCCCTCTGAATTCATCCTTCTTCCCTATCTCTCTGTCTGCCTGTTTGTCTCTGTCTCCCTCGAGCTCTCGCTCTTTTTTCCTCCTCCCCCCCCATTTCAATTTAGTATAGCAAAATTAGAAAAAAAAAAAAAAAAAAAAAAAAAAAATCTCGCTTGATTTAATCAATCAATTTTAAATGGAGCGAGAATGCAGTGGCTTTCAAAAACATGTGTATGCTTTTTATTTTATTTTATTTTATTGTTGTTCTGTTTCTTTAACAGAGCTACAGCAATGAACGAGACAGACGTACCAACATCAATGAATGGAAGTACAAATGCTGACACACTCCCTGTTAAACGCCTCTACAGAATGGAAATATCATGATACAGTTGCCGCTGCCGTCACCCTGCTACTGCTCACACTGTCACTGCTTCCATTTCTCTTACTGCTGCTGTTGTTACTCCTTTTACTGCTGCTGGCCACCCGCTACAATGACCAACATGCATATTCACACCACGGGATCTATATGACCACACTGACCAACGTGTATGTTCACACCACGGGATCTATATGACCACACTGACCAACGTGCATGTTCACACCACAGGATCTATATTACCACCACTGACCAACATGCATGTTCACACCACAGGATCTATATTACCACACTGACCAACATGCACGTTCACACCACGGGATCTATATTACCACACTGACCAACATGCATGTTCACACCACGGGATCTATATTACCACACTGACCAACATGCACGTTCACACCACGGGATCTATATTACCACACTGACCAACATGCATGTTCACACCACGGGATCTATATTACCACACTGACCAACATGCATGTTCACACCACGGGATCTATATTACCCACACTGACCAACATGCATGTTCACACCACGGGATCTATATTACCACACTGACCAACATGCATGTTCACACCACGGGATCTATATCACCACACTGACCAACATGCACGTTCACACCACGGGATCTATATTACCACAGTGACCAACATGCATGTTCACACCACGGGATCTATATTACCACACTGACCAACATGCACGTTCACACCATGGGATCTATATTACCACACATGACCAACATGCATGTTCACACCACGGGATCTATATGACCACGATGACCAACACGCATGTTCACACCACGGGATCTATATGACCACACTGACCAACATGCATGTTCACACCACGGGATCTATATGACCACGATGACCAACATGCATGTTCACACCACGGGATCTATATGACCACGATGACCAACACGCATGTTCACACCACGGGATCTATATGACCACACTGACCAACATGCATGTTCACACCACGGGATCTATATGACCACGATGACCAACATGCATGTTCACACCACGGGATCTATATGACCACGATGACCAACACGCATGTTCACACCACGGGATCTACCACGTGATCTATATGACCACGATGACCAACACGCGCCTGTTCACACCACGTGATCTATATGACCACACTGACCAACATGCATGTTCACACCACAGGATCTATATTACCACACTGACCAACATGCATGTTCACACTACAGGATCTATATTACCACACTGACCAACACGCATGTTCACACTACAGGATCTATATTACCACAGTGACCAACACGCATGTTTTCACACCACGGGATCTATATTACCACAATGACCAACACACCACGTGATCTATGATAGACTCTTAAAGGTATAGTGTTAAAAACCAGTCTTTACACCAAATATTAAGAACTTCAACCCTCTCCCCACCCCCCCTTCTCCAGCCGCCGCAACGCACTGTTCCCCTGTCCTCCCATCTCCATTCATTCCACCCTCCTGTACAAATACCAGTCAGTGTGTGTGTGTGTGTGTGTGTGTGTGTGTGTGTGTGTGTGTGTGTGTGTGTGTGTGTTGTGTGTGTGTGTGTGTGTGCGTGCGTGGGTGAATTTGTGTGTGTGGTGTGCGCGCGGTGTGTATACCTGCTGCTACGGTGCTTCTTTTATTTTTTTCACAAAGAATAAAAAATACTTCACCTCTCTTAGGGGGTAACGGGAAGTAATCATATCTAAGTCGCGTACAGGGAACTGTCGGGTAATGTACTTGTTATCTCCCTTGTAGTGTGGCTGCTGCTGCTGCTGGCGGTGGTGGTGATTGTGATGCTGTTAGAGATGCTGTTGCAGCTTGTGTGTATGTCTTCTGCCACATCGAGATATTCAAATATTTGTTGCGGGTACATATTCATTCACTGTTACTGCTACCATTGCTGTCCTACATTTCTTAGCTGTATTCGTATTCCTTCTACTCCGAAGTGCACAGCTACTGTTGTTGCGGTAGTCGTTGCCCAAATTCTGTCATCGTTGCTGCTGATTAATGATTCTAAAACGGAGTGTATGTGCCGGTGGTGACGACAGCGTTTTTACGATTAATTTTCCTACCACTAGTACAACTACTACTGCTGTGACAGCGACTGTTGCTATCTCTCCTCTTTTCCTCCTCCTTCTTCTTCTCTTCCTCCCTCCTTCTGTTCTGTTCTCCTCCTCCTCCACTGCTATTATCACTATCGCTGTTTCCTCTGCCATGTTAATGCACAGATGCAGTGTTAGTCACTGTCTTACTTTATGCAGCGGTCGTATGTTCAAACAACAAACCCGTACCTGTTGTGAATTGGACAGCTGCTACGCGCGTTCACTCACATATATACGAAGTATTTCTCTCTCTCTCTCTCTCACTCTCTGCCTCTGTTTTTGTCTTTTTTCTCTCTCTCTCTTTCTCTCTCTGTCTCTGTCTGTCCTCTCTCCTCTGTCTTGGTCTGCTGTCTGTCTCTGTGCCTGTCTGTCTCTGTCTGTCTGTTGATCTGTCTGTCTGTCTGTATGTCTGATTGTCTGTCTTGTCTCTCTCACGCTCTCTTACTCACTCGCGCGCGGCGCGCGCGCACGCGCGCACACACACACACACACACACACACACACACACACACACATACACACATACACACCACACACACGCACGCACGCACACACACAAACAAACACACACAACACACACACACACACACGTGCGCACGCACACACAAACAACACACACACACACACACACACCACACACACACACACACACACACACACACCACACACAACACGAGAGAGAGAGAGAGACGGACATCGAGAGAGAGAGAGAGAGGAGAGAGAGAGGAGAGAGAGACGAGGAGGAGAGAGGGAGGAGAGAGAGAGAGACGAGAGAGAGAGAGAGAGAGAGAAGAGGAGAGAGAGAGAGAGAGAGAGAGAGAGAGAGAGATACTGTTGTTGCATAAAACGCACAAGATGACGGATGGCCTCTTTTAGCAGCTCGGCGATAAAAATTGTCCGCCCAGTTAGACCCCTGGGCACGCACACACACACACACACACACACACACACACACACACACCACACACACACACACACACACACACACACACACACACACACACACACACACACACACTCACATGCAGGCGCGCGCACCACCACACACGCGCGACCCACGCACGCACCCCACACACACGCACGCTCACGCGCGCGACGCACGCACGCACATATTTACAGACAAGCACCACACATACACCGCGCGCGCGCACGCACACACCTACACACACACAACACACACACACACACACACACACACACACACACACACACACACACACACACACACACACACACCACACAACACACACACACACACAACCACACACACACACACACACACACACACACACACACACACACACACACACACACACACACACACACACACACACACACACACACACGTGCCACACCGTTAGAAATTCCTAAGCTAGCATAGGAAAAAAAAAAAATTATTTGTTTTGATTATTTTTGTCGCAATCGCTGGAAAATAAAAACAGATCCGGACCAAACGAAAGCCAAACAAACAACCAACAATCCAACCAACCACTAACAAAAAAAAAAAAAAAAAAAAAAAATAAAAAAAAAAAAATGGCTAAAAAGGCCTGCGACTTTCTGACTGAGTATTATACAGCCGTGGAAGCGACGGCAGTTAGATGGTTAAGCCATTTCCTGGCGGAGCTGCCGGGTCGGGGAGAAGGTGAGAGGGGGTGGGGGGGGGGGGGGGTGGGAGGATGAGTTCGAATCATTCGTGCGGTCAGACTTTCTTTTTCTTTTTTTTTTTTTCTAAACAGAATAAAAAATCTTCTCTGAACACCCATCAGAAAAAGGACTCAGACTGATAGCAGGGGAAATTTAGAAAGGTTCGAACGAGAGGGATGGAATCTGCCTTCAAAGACAGAGGCAGAGAGTGACAGAGAGAATCTGCCTTCAATGATGGAACCAGCTCCATAGAAGAGAGAACAAAAAAGGAACACACACCACACACACACACACGCACACGCACGCACGCACGCACACACGCACACAGACACACACACACACACACACACACACACACACACACACACAATGCCACACACACACACACACACACACGCGCGCGCACACATGCCACTGGCATCGGACACACATATACATCAAGCCTGCCGGATCGAAATAACAATGTCCTGCTGTGGAAGGGAAGTAACTCCTGCTGTACGCGAGCCAAAGGGCCGATTATCTCCCTTGTGGATTCCCAGCCATCGTCTACTCCGCGTCTCGGACACGGCGAATCTCTTACAGTTCACTGTCCTCGCGGCGGTCAGTCTATGGACCTTTCACCTGTGCTGGCAGACGGGCCTGGTCAAGCGCCTGGCCCAAGGTCACTTTTGGTCAGGTCCCGAGCCATCCTTAGTAATTTACGATGTTCGGAAAGCTGCAAGGGCGGCAAATGTGTGTTAGAACTCGCGTTCAGCGAGAGTCACCCCCGCTGTGTTTATGGGAAAGATGGGCGCCGGTTGGCACGCCCCAAAGCCATTATGGCCCGAGAGTCAGCTTAACACATGGCACGGGGGGGCAGGGTTGGCAAGCGGCATAGGCAGGGCAAGGGGGGCAGCAGGGTTGGGGGCCAGGGGGTGGGTCCGGGGGCGGTGGGGGGGGAGGTGGTTGGGTGGGTGGGGGGGGGTGTATGGTTTGGGGGCATCACCGGGGGCACACCATGGCCACACACCTTATCCGGTGGGGGTGGGGGGGGGGGCAAAGTGGGGGGGGTGGGGGGTTGGGGCCAGGGGCAGGTGGTTGGGGGGGGGCCAGGGGGCATGGGGCAGGGCGTCATGCAGGGGGCACATGGGGGGTAGGGCATGGCAGGGCATGAGGGCACATGGGGTTGGGGTGGGGTGGGGGTGGCGGGTTGGTTGGGGCAGGAAGGCTTAACACCATCGGGGGGGGTTGGGTGGTGCGGGGTGGGGTTGGGTGCGGGTCTGGTGGGGGGTAAGGGGGGGGGTCTGGGGGCGGTTGGGGGGGCACAGGGCAGTGGAACCGGGGTGTTGGGGTTTGGGGGGTTGGGGGTGGTGGGTGGTTTTGGGGGGCAAAGGGAGGGGGCAAGGGCACGGGCATGGGGGGCACAAGCATGGCAAGGGGATCAGGCTGGGGGTGCAGGGGGCACATGGGTGTCGCATTCCAGGGTGGGGTTTGGGGGCATGGGGAAGGGGCTAACGCGGCGGGCCATGGAGGGCACCATGGCATGGGGCGGTGGGAGAAGGGGCAGGTCACACGCGGGCTACAGGGGGCATCCACAGGGGGGGGCGGGGGGGGGGAAATGGGCACATGGAGGGGCGGGCAGGGGGGTGGTGGGGTGGGGGTGTTGGGGGCGGCACATGGGTGTGTGGGCATGGGCAGGGGGGGCCAGCACATGGGGGGGCCACGGGGCATTTGGGCATGGGGGCAAAAATAGGGCAGGGGCAACCAGGGCATGGGTTGGGGGGGGTGGTGGGGGGGCGGTGGGGTGTGGGGGGAGTGGGGGGGGGGGTGGTAATGGGGAAGTTGAGAGGCAAGCATGGGTGCGGATGGCTAAGGGGGCACGGGCGGGCATGGGTGGGGCACCTATCCAGGAAATATGGGTGTGGACATGGGCAGTTTGGAGTGCAGACAGTCAATATCATTGATCGTTACGTGGCGTGAGCTTCAAATCAATAACTTGACTCAGAATCTGTTGTTTGACACTTAAAACTGCGGAAAACAAGGTAAAATCTTGTTTTGTAATGGGAAGAGGAGAGAGAGAACGAAGAGAGGAGAGTGGAGCGGGAGAAGATGAGAGGAGATGACGAGAGCGAGATGATGGAGAACGGAGAGAGACAGGGACAGGACAGAGAGATCGAGAGAGGAACAGACGACAGACAGCCAGACAGCGAGACACACCAGAACACACACCACACAACCACACACACACACTCACACAACACACTCACACACAAAAACACACGACACACACCACACACACAACAC
>JADBJO010002998.1:217500-225000 GCA_016801955.1 Conus betulinus
TCTTTGGTTGTTCTTTGTTGGCAGACAAAGAGTTTGTTCTCTGCGTTATTCTTTGGTGGCAGACAAAGAGTCTGTTCTCTGGGTTGTTCTTTGTTGGCAGACAAAGAGTCTGTTCTGTAGGGGTTTTTTTGTTGGCAGACAAAGAGTCTGTTCTCTGGGTTGTTCTTTGTTGGCAGACAGAGAGTCTGTTCTCTGGGTTGTTCTTTGCAGGCAGGCAAAGGGTCTGTACTCTGGGTTGTTTTTTGTTGGCAGATAAAGAGTCTGTTCTGTAGGCTGTTCTTTGTTGGCAGGCAAAGAGTCTGTTCTGTAGGTTGTTCTTAGTTGGCAGACAAAGAGTCTGTTCTCTAGGTTGTTTCTTGACCGACAAGCCCTCCGTTTCTTTAGACTTCCTTTCTTTAAAGACAGGTTCTCGTTGTAGAATATTGTTTGTTAGAAGCCAGTTAGTACTGGGGAGTCATGGCGACTCGTTTTTCCTAATCGTTCAAATACATTTAATGACCCAAATCATTCTGTGAAAAGCAGGAAAGATCCCTACTGAGATTTCATTTAGAAGTCTATCTCAGCACGCTGAAAATCGATTTCGCGCTGGAAACCAGATATAAGTCAGGCTCTTAGACCGTCAGACTAACGCAACAAACAGGTGATAGTAAAGCAGCAACGCGTTTCTACCTTTGGGTCTTCTACAGGAAGACAAAAAGGTCGTGCAAGATGGGGTCTCCTCCCCTCTTTCCTCCTCTTCCTTCTCTCCTTCCTCTTCCTCCTCCTCCTCCTCTTGTTGTTGTTGTTGTTGTTGTGTTGTTGTTGTTCTTCTTCTTCTTCTTCTTCTTCTTCTTCTTCTTCTTCTTCTCTCTTCTTCTTCTTCTTCTTCTTCTTCTTCTTCTCTCTCCTTCAACCGTGTGCCAAGCTTGGGTTTCTTCAAAAGAATTCCCTGTCCATGCTGCAATGTTGTCAGCCCCATCATTTTGTATCTCAGTACTGCCGGCCGCGTGTGGTACGCAAAGTCTACATGAAAATTCGATCTGGAGAGTAATGGGCTCCGCCACGTTTGATTTGTCCTTGACATATAACATGGAAAATCAGATGGACAGGCGTTATAAAGATGTTGCTTATCATCACTTTCGTCGTCGTCGTCGTCATCATCATCATCATCATCATCATCATCATCATCATCTTTTCTTTTCAGAGTTCCAGCGGCGCTTTACATGAATATTTTTAAAACACCATGCTATTTCACAGAGATAATCCAATCATCAAAAAGGCACACACGCACGCATGCACCGTCACAGACACAAAAATGCTGCCTAATTTTCCGTCGAGAAACTTGAAAAAAAAAAAAAAAAAGAGTGGGTGGTAAACAGGCAATGAATTACATAACATGAAAGTGCATGAGTAAATAAATGAACAGCTTTTGAAATCGCGATGATAGATGATCAAATTAACTGATTAAAGTTGAGACAAAATGGCGAAGTGGTTAGCGTCGCGGACTCCCGGCTAGGAGGTCGTGGGTTCTATTCTCATCAGAGCCATATGGGATTTTTCTGCCCCAACCGGCTCCTACCCAGAGTTGAGTTTGCTACAGGCTCAATTGAGAAGGCTCAGATCCACTTAATGGATACGTCTCTGACAGTGTTGCTCAAACATCCTGACCAACACTGCAGCTGTCCGAATCTCTCGGGCCTGGTTGACGGTCGGGATATCTTATGAAAGTAAGCGTAGAGTACAACCCTGTCATGTCTCATTTTCATTCTCATCGATCAGCATAAAAATGTGGCCCTTCATGTCCTGCTCTCGCATGGTGACCTCAGGTTTGATGTCCTCTCCACAACTGTGGCCTTGGTTTGATTCCGTCTGGGTCACTGGTATTGGTGAAGTCATGGAGGCGTTCGTTTGAAGGACGTGGTGGCGCCTTTCGGAGGGAGAGATTGCTCACGCTGTTTCCCCGACAGAGTAATTATTGTCGTCAGTAGGAGGCTAAGTAGGTGGTGTCCTGCGTATGTCGGATCAGAAACAGGCGCCACTGATCACCACCGAAGTGACTCTGTATCAGTGCAGTGCCTTCTCCGGTGGGTTGCCTCTTGACGACTTGACATTGACAGCTCCCTGTGGATTGCTGGTGCGGGGTCACGGGGGCCGGGCCGTGCTGTGGCTGTGGACGGGGAGGAAGGGGGGGAAGGGGGGGGGGGGGGTTATCGTAATGAGCGGTATGGGTACAGTGCCCCTGAGGTGGCACAGAAGATGGGGCACAAGTAACAGCAAAAAAAGGGGGGGAAAACAATGTGAAAAAGCAATAAAACAAAAACCAAACAAAACTAAGGTACAATGAAAATAACAAAAACTGTATAGCTAAACCATTCAGTGGATCACTAAAAAATATAACAAGGAATGACAGGAGTGTGAGCCATCTAGGGCAGTTCGGCTTGCTGACAGGGTAGGCAGCAGGGGAAAAGTGCCAGTGGTGTCGGTGAGGTGGATGTTGTTGACTTTGGAGCGGACGAGTGAGTCTTCCAGGTGTTTGTCGCGTCTGAGGACCATCACGGTTCTGGCACGGAAGGCAGGTCTGTTGGTTCCTACCATGTTGGGCTTGAGGATGGCGAGTGCGTGAGGGTGGGCGGGGTGGAGACTGGATGCCTGTCCTTCTTTGGCGAGGAATATAAACACAGTTTAACTGCGATTGAGAGCTTGACTGGTGATGTTGCAGAGATGTCCTGGTTTGTTAAGGAATTTGACATTTTTACATCTGTTATTTGCAATCTTCTTATTTTGAGGAGAATCAGCGGATGTGTAGAAATTCTGGATGACGAACGGGAGGGGGGAAGGGGAGCACAAGGGATGTGCAGTATAGGTTTGCGCGTTAGAGTCGGTTTGGTTTGTAGAAGACTGAGGTTGCCCATCTCTGAAGGAGATAGAGATGATCTCACACTGACTTTTATATGACAGCACACACAGGTTTGAAGCAAGCTGAAGAGTTTGAAGTCTTGTTCCTCAGACAGGATGCCGTTCCCAATCTACCATCAAGGCATTCTTTCTACAGCTCTGGCATAGAGCTTGTGTCGGCTAGGAGGATGCCGGTGTTCCACGTGTCCTGTGCACAGGCGAACATGGTTCCATTTTGGTTCCCATGGCGACATCAGTGACGTGGGGAACAAGTCTGGCCTTTGAATCCAAAAGCGTTGAGCTTGAGGTCTGCTGCACTGACTGTGAGTCGTTTGGAATCTGATGTGACGAGTAGGAAGGCGGCCTCAGCCAAGTTGCTTTGTGTAATAGTCGCTGGTTGACCGTAGTTGAAACGCATTTGAGTTATTGTAGGAGAGATGGTGTTGAAAACTGGCTGAGTAATTTTGGTGTGAGAGTCGTCTATGTGCTGCATGTGCGTGTAGGTCTTTGGCCAAAGTACAAAAGCACCCAGATTCCGTGCCTTCCGGTCACGTTGCAATGTTTACTAGTTTAGAATTGATTTATTTATCTATTTATATATTCATTTATAATTCTCATCACATTCAGACAGACAGACATCCACACACATAAACACATTCAAACACACACACACACACACACACACACACACACACACACACACACACACACACACACACACACACACATAGTCACCTAGAAGCATTCTCCCTCCATCTCTCTCTCTCTCTTATAAACACACAGACAAAGACAGACAGACAGATACACACACACACACACACACACACACACACACACACACACACACACACACCGATAACTGAATCAGGGTGATTCCACAGACCCGTTCTTTTCCACACGTGCGTCCAGCCCCGTCTGGACACGGCAATCGTGAGGGACTGGTCTGGCACCTTCCCTTCAGCTTCAGCCTGCAACCAACCCTGACGTCACCAGGTCGTGTGGGTGGCAGCTTTCCATTTCCGAAGACTGAGAGACCTGTCAGAGAATGTTGTTAGGGTAGATCGTCAACTGTCTCTGGGGGGAGGAATGGCTTCTTTTCGGTTTTCCTTCTTCTTCTCCTCCCTACCCATCAGTCGTCATTCCCATTCTAGGAGAAGGGTTAGTGAACGAGATGACAATCGCGTGCAGGCCCCCCCCCCCCCCCCCCCCCCACTTCCCCCAGACATGCCTTGCCTTTAGATGCAGAAGTTAGGAATGTGCTTCAAATAACCAATGTATTACTTATCGATTTTTCGGTTGTTGTTCCGGGACATTTTTTTTTTTTTTTTTTTTTTTTTTGGGGGGGGGGGGGGGGGGGGGGGGGGGGGGGGTCAGAACGCTGAAAGTTACTTTCCCGAAGTGGTTTGCTTAATGTCATAATGAAATTCCTCCAGGCAGTATTACCTAGTTAGTTGATCACCCAAAGTCTCCACAGCACAGCCTATACTATTTCATCCCAAACAGATCAAACGGGATAGGTTTCTTTCTGTTCATTGCGAAGATAATCATCCTAGGTTCTTATTTCACGTACACAAGGGGAACAGTCTACCACTGGACTCCCAGTGATCAGCGACTTCATTTTGAATAGTTGGATGGTACTCGGGAAGTGTCTCATTTGATCATTTTCCTGAGTTGCGATCTATGTGTACAGACATGTCAAGATACTCAAAAACAGGGAGCCCACTGTTTTTTTTTTTTCTATTGACGACTGCGTCAAAACGTTACAGTTCTCGCACACTGAAGACCCCACATTACAAAGCTGCAAGCTCGGTTTGTTTCCAAGAAACCTGAAAGCGCACAGAATTCTACAAGCATTCAAACTGAAAGTGCGAAAAACCTGAAAAAACTTGTTTTTTTTTTTTTTTACTGGCTGTCTCATACAAACACTGATACAAGCTGAATGTGTCTTGTATATACTAAGGTCTCCTTTAAGATGATACTGTTGCACAGTTCTTTCCTGCTTGTGTTTGTGTTATGTGAAGTTATGTCCCCCTTTCGCTTGAACCGAACACTCAGCTGCCACCATGATGACCAGAACTATGTATATTGCAAAGAGAAAAGATAAGCTAGTATGCTAACACTCTGTCTTAAAATAGGCACGGGGAGACACATCTATGTAGCTATTTGAAAATGATATAGCGTACGTCGTCAGCAAAGATGGCCTTTTTCCTGCTTATGTTTTTCTGCATCCGCTTATGACTTTTGACTATCTGTTTCGTATCATTCTGGCTTCCGCTGTTTTTCTGTGTCCTCCCTCCCCCCCCCCCCCCCCCCACTATCTTTCTCTCTGTTTGTGGGTAAGTGAGTATGTGTACGTGTGCGTGCGTGCGTGCATGCGCGCGCTGTGTACGTGTGTGCGTGTGCGTGTGGCGTGTGTGTGATTGTGTGTGTGTGTGTGTGTGTGTGTGTGTGTGTGTGTGTGTGTGTGAGTGTGTGTGTACGTGTGCGCGTGTGTGTGTAGTGTGTGTGCGTGTGTGTGTGTGTGTGTGTGTGTGTGTGTGTGTGTGTGTGTGTGTGTGTATGATACAAGGGGGCGCTAAGGGGGCGTAAAGGTGTTTGGAGATGTAAGAGAGAGAGAGGGAGAGAGAGAGAGAGAGAGAGAGAGAGAGAGAGAGACAGACAGACAGACAGACAGACAGAGACAGAAAGAGAAGACAGACAGACAGCGAAAGACAGGAAGATAGACAGAGGAGAACACGTAGTACATGTGGTGCACGTGGAACTGTCTGCCTGTCTGTTTTTCTCTCTGTGTGTGTGTGTGTGTGTGTGTGTGTGTGTGTATGTGTGTGTGTGTGTGTGTGTGTGTGTGTGTGTGTGTGTGTGTGTGTGTGTGTGTGTGTGTAGAGAGAGAGAGAGAGAGAGAGAGAGAGAGAGAGAGAGAGAAAGTGAGAGAGAGAGTGTGTGTGTGTGCGTGTGCGTGTGTGTGCGTGCGTACGTGTGTGTATGTGTGTATGTGTGTGCGTGCGTGCGTGCGTGCGTGCGTGCGTGCGTGTGTACGTGTGTGTGTGTGTGTGTGTGTGTGTGTGTGTGTGTGTGTGTGTGTGTGTGTCTGTCTGTCTGTCTGTCTGTGTATCTGTGTATATGTGTGTTATTTTGAACGCAATCGCATGTTTGTGAAAACAGAATCTGGTCTGAAAACAAGATAATGGAACGTTCACTCAGAATACCAGAAATTGTTTCAAACAGCAAGTTGCTTTTCATTCGTTGAAGAACGCAGAACACGTTAGCTATTCGAAAACGTTGTATGATTCAGAAAAAAAGGGCTCCACCATAAAACTGAAGAAACAAAAATTGTTCACAAATGGGGAGTTGGCTCCCTTCACTCCATAAGTTCACCTTTGCCGTTGCGTGACCATTCTGACGTGATCAATGCTGTTTTTTATGCGGATGCATCTTAGATACGATTTGAGAAACCATTTCAAGTGATTTTTTGATTTTTTTAATAGAGAAGCGATAAAAGCGTCTTGGACCTGTTTTGCTCTAAATCTTCACATTTTTGCCCTCTCTCAACCTTTCCTACATCCTTTTTTTTTCCCCATTCATAAATTCCCTTCTTTGTGCTCTCCCTTTCTTGTGTCTTTCGAATTAATAACCTCATTTTCCTCCATCATCTTAATTGTTTGTTTTTATTTCAACTGGTAGTTTTATTTCAGAATGCTGGATTAAATCAGTGTTTCATTCCGTGAGAGAGCTCCTTACAGTTATTTCTTGATCGGTTTGGTTGTCGTTTGAAGTATAAGAGGTGCAGTTTATTCTGTTCTCAGTTGTTTTTTTCCTATTGTTGTAAAGGGATATGTTGTAAGTGACCATTTTTGCTTTTTTCTGATGCCTGATACAAACTTACACACCAGCGCTCATGAAGGTGAAAGGTCTGGGAGCTGACATGCTGCCCATTCTCCATGAGAGGTCTGGGAACTGACATGCTGGCCATTCTCCATGAGAGGTCTGGGAGCTGACATGCTGGCCATTCTCCATGAGAGGGTCTGGGAGCTGACATGCTGGCCATTCTCCATGAGAGGTCTGGGAGCTGACATGCTGGCCATTCTCCATGAGAGGTCTGGGAGCTGACATGCTGGCCATTCTCCCATGAGAGGTCTGGGAGCTGACATGCTGGCCATTCTCCATGAGAGGTCTGGGAGCTGACATGCTGCCCATTCTCCATGAGAGGTCTGGGAAACTGACATGCTGCCCATTCTCCATGAAACCAATCTCTTCATTGTGCACATCAACGTCACCACTGTTGAGAATAGCAACAACCTGCAAATGTCGCTGTTATCGTGATTCTCATCATTTATGTAACTGCGATCATGATGACGAAGACCATTGTGATCATTATGAACACATGAGGGAGATACCTATCGTAATCTCAATTTTAATAGCAGCACAGTAGGTAGAGTATTAGCAAAACAGACATAAAGTGTTGGCGAGTGTTTTAAGTTTTTGTTTCAACCTTCATTACTACATAATGCATGAATAGATGCAAAACACTTTTGGGTCATTAGGGGTGGTGTTCAATACAAATCTGGTGCCGGGTGAACATTTTGCTGAACACGTGTCACTCTCCAAGACGAAGAACCGTTGAAGCAG
>JADBJO010002998.1:237500-242500 GCA_016801955.1 Conus betulinus
AACGTTACGATCATCATCATCATCATCATCATCATCATCATCATCATCATCATCATCATCGTCATCATCATCATCATCATCATCGTCATCGTCATCGTCATCATCATCATCATCATCATCATCATCATCATCATCATCATCATCATCATCATCGTCATCGTCGTCGTCGTCATCATCATCATCATCATCATCATCATCATCATCATCATCATCATCATCATCATCATCATCGTCATTATGTACAGTTATTCCGAGAAATAGAATTGATCATGACTGTGGTCATGCTCATGCTGCTGTGATGACGATAACGGGGAAAGGCTTACTTCGAAAAAAGAAGTGCAGATATACACAATGCAATCATTCAGAGAGTAGTAACACAAACAACAGTCACCATCGTTGAAAGAGATAGAGAGTCCTGACCACCGTCACGAGTCTTCGAAACATCTACCACCACTGCACAAAAGAATGTATAGACACGTGTGCATAATTAGAGCAGTACCAGCATGACACACTAAGAGGATGAACTCTTTGTATCGTGCATTTTATCACAGCAGGGGAAATAAACCTGCAGGCGCAGCTTCTGCATTAGACAACAGAAGTACGGCGATTAAAAAAAAAAAAAAAAAAAAAAAAAAAAAAGCTGCTGTGCGTGTGACAGCACCATTCTGTGGGCAGTGTGACTGCTGCATTGGAGGAGTGTCCCGCCATTCAAGAGGCCTGAAAGGACGATGCACTGGAACAAAACACCACGTCCCATTCAGAAACTTCATGAAATGCTGTCCCATCCATTCTGTGCTGGCTGCAGAGCTCTTCAATGCCGAGGCGTGTCCCAGAATAGTACACCGCCTGCAGCATGGCCGGAGCTGCATTATTCCAGTCTCCCGTGGTCAGGGAGACTGGCGGGCAGGGGACGTCTTTCCGTTGTCTGTCTAGATCCTTCCGCTATCTTGTCCTGTCCTGTTGGGCTGGGGTCCAGGACCCACGTGTCACTTCCAGACTTGAGAAGAAAAAGAGCGCCCCCCCCCCCCCCCCCCCCCGCCCTTCCTGTGGCGCTGGCTGCTAGAAGAGCAGAGGTTTTTTTTTTTTTCTTCTTCTTCTCTTCATCGTGACCACGTGACTGTGCACACAACTGGCTCTTTCTCTTTTCTCTGTCGGCTTTGATTTCAAAGACCCATTTTTTTTTGTCTGCTCTAAAGGACGAGTCAGTAGGTGGTGGTATGCAAGAGTGGTGTGGGGGTGAGATGGGAAGTGGAGAACTGGAAACGTCAGATGAATGAGAGAGTCTTGCTGTTTCTTTCTTTTTTTCTCTCTCTCTCTCTCTCTTCGTGGTGTTGTTACGTATTTGTCAATGTCTCTGTTACATACATTCCTTATCTGTCTTCGTGTGTGTGTGTGTGTGTGTGTGTGTGTGTGTGTGTGTGTGTGTGTGTGTGTGTGTGTGTGTGTGTGTGTGGTGTGTGTGTGTGTGTGTGTGTGTATGTGCGCGCGTGTGTGTGTGTGTGTGTGTGTGTGTTGTGTGTGTGTGTGTGTGTGTGTGTGTGTGTGTGTGTGTGTGTGTGTGTGTGTGTGTGTGTGTCTGTGTGTCTGTGTGTGCGTGTGTGTGTGTGTGTTGGTGTGTGTGTGCGTGTGTGTTTGTGTTTGGTGTGTGTGTGGTGTGTGTGTGTGTGTGTGTGTGTGTGTGTGTGTGTGTGTGTGTGTGTGTGTGTGTGAGTGGTGTGTGGGTGGGTGGAGATGTAAAGGAGAGAGAGAGAGAGAGGGAGAGAGAGAGAGAGAGAGAGAGAGAGAGAGAGAGAGAGAGAGAGAGAGAGAGAGAGAGAGAGAGAGAGAGAGAATGTAAACGAATGTGTATTTTGTATGGTATAAAAGAAAGCGATACCCAATGGACAGAAACTAAAACAAGTGACGAGTCGGATCATACACCAGCATCGGCAAACTATACATCAGTATCATACATTGCACATTGCAGGCAAACTATACATCAGTATCATACATTGCAGGCAAGCTGTACATCAGTATCATACATTGCACGCAAACTATACACCAGTGTCATATTTTGCAGGCAAAATATACCATCAGTATCATAAATTGTAGGCAAAGTAGTCTCAACAAAGCCGACAGCGTCTGCTTGGCCTATCGGGATATTTCAAGATCTGTATTTTTTGGGAAAGTGCTTCCCCTCCTCCCTCCTCCCCCCCCCCCCCCCCCCCCCCCATTTCTACACCCCCCTCTTGCTCTCCATCCTCACCCCACCCACCCACCCCTCTACCGTGTTCTTTCACCGACATTGTTCAAGTTCTGCTTATCCTAAGTTCCCATACGCCCACCGCAGCTGTTTCGGTTTCCAGGCCAGTCGTCCACGTGTGCTTTCATTTCCTGCTTTTGTCTGTCTATCCCCCCCCCCCCCCCCCTATTTCCTTTAACAAAGCTCTTTGTGGCAATCTTTCAATAGGATGCGTGGTTACAGAGTAACATGCACAGTTCTTTTCAGCGTTTCTTCGTAGAGTTTGTTAGGAAGGACACAGACTCATTCTTGTAACGCTCGCGTCTGATGTATTAATAGACTCTATTTTCATCTTCGGAATTGTTTTGACCAAATCTGATCTTTTCTTGTTTGTTTCCTTTATCCCTTTGTTTGTTTCTGTCGTATCTCTGTGTTTTTGTCCCGGTTCTTTCTTTCTGTCTTTCTGTCTCGATGCCTCTTTGCATGCAGTTAGAGGTTAGGAAAGCTGGATTGAAGCTTAATGGCTTAAAATAAAGTTTGACTTTTCCTCATTGTCATTTCTTGTTTATGAACCACAATGGTAAACAAGAAATAGCAGCCATAACTAAACAACAGTGCAGGTACATAGAGCAATGTATTAACTACACAATCTACTACTGCAGCTATGATTTCAAACGCTAACACTGTCCGTGTCTCTTCCACATAACCATTCCGAACCCCGTAATCCACAAGAACAACACCTAAGAAAAGAATTGTCCTGAAAAAAAAAAAATCAAGCGGACAATACCAAATTAGAAAATAAACAAAAGCTAAAACAATGAGGACAAGCCCAGCGGTTTGCTGTTTTCATGGAAGATTTATACCAGATGGAATATGAAGATATACGACATAGCGTCTTCGGTGAGCTGTGTAGTTTACTATGTATTAATTTGAATCATGTGTCATGTGTGCTATGCATTGATTTTGGAAGTGTATTTCTCCTTGCTTTCTTTTCGTACGTCCGCTCTCTGGCATTCTTCAATACATTTTGATGTAATAATTTGCTTTCTGCCACCTGGTTTCCCTCAGTCCTTGAATCATTTCTTCATCCTTCTCTTCTATCTATCTATCTATCTATCTATATCTCTACTATCTATCTATCTATCTATCTATCTATCTATCTATCTATATATATATATATATATATATATATATATATCTTTCATTGTTACTTTTACTTGTTTCATTTTTAGCATTGTTTTTTCTGTCACCCTCGTCGTATTTCTTCCCGTGGGTTCTCTCCGGTCACCTTCATTTCAGCTCCCCTATATGCCACATCATCCAGGTTTGCGCCATCGCAGCCCCAGCACTGGGGAATCCACAAGAAACAAACGGTGTCGAGTCTCCATGAGGCAACCCGTCAGAGGAGACACTTCGTTGCTGCTGAGTCGCTGTGGTTGTGTTCAGTGATGCCTCTTTTGGATCTGCGTACGCAAAACACCAACAACTAAGCCCTATGCTGACAACAATGATGGCTTAAGTCGTGGAGAACAGTGACTGAGCGCCACCCTCTAGAGAGCGCCGCCACATCCATTCAACGGCGGTGCCCACAAACTTTACCGATACCAGAGCGACCTCTAACGAACTCGCCAAGTGCATTTTTGTGGTAGAGGGAATCGAAATCGACGTCAGAGAAGAGCAGGTCGTAAAGGGCCACAGAATTTGATATTATTTATGATAAGTATCAGAGTGAAGATGATGAAGATGGTTCTATAGGGTTCCGTTCAGCTCATCTTCATCATCTTCACTTTGACATTATTTATGATAAGGTATCAGAGTGAAGAGATGAGAGATGATGAAGATGATTCTATAGGGTTCCATTCAGGTCAGGCACTACAGGACAGAGCTATGCTCTGCATCTTCTTTCACATCTCCGTCATTCTGTTGCCGACAGCATTCTGAGAAGTATTGTTTTTTTTTTCGCGTTTTTTTTTAAACGTCAGTTCTTCATGATATCTCACTCGGCTGTTCTATCATCCGTATGAAATAAACATGAAATCGCTCCCTGTTTTTGTCTGTTTATTGTTCTGGCTTGTTTTCAGGAACTACAGAACTCTACAGTCTCTTTTAGTCTCCTGTGTAGTACCAGACTTATCATTTGAACCAATAGCACACTCACGAACGCGTGGGAGCCGGTTTGGGCCACAGCATCCCACACATTGCTGTCTTTTAACGGGAATCGACCCCCATACTCACCAGCCGGCATGTCTGCAAACCAAAAAAAACAGCAACATTGGAGCCAGTTCTTATACAGTAGCAGTAGCCTATGTAGCTATTTCAGAAACAATTTGCACCTCACTTAAAGATCTGAGTTCTTCTGCACGATAATTATTCATCGCTCTGCCTCTGGATCTGTTTTTGTATGCTTTTTTTTTAATGTACGAGAGCAGCTGACTCAGTCTCTACTTTTTCTTCTTCAATGATCGTAATACATTTAAACGTCAACAGTTTCTGAGCTCTTGTGTTTGTGGTTTACATGACACCTATTCCTAACCAGCGCACCAGAATTCAAGACTGTTATAGCTCCACTGAAGGCACGTCTTTGGTCTGGAAGCTCATTTGTGGCCCATTGTCAATGGAAAAGGCGTCTTCACCATATCCATCAGAGTCGCCATCATTATTATCGTCATGCAAATGATGAAGATTAGAAACATTATAGTTGATTCATTTAATGACGAGATTGTGCAGTCGTGATCGTCATTATCGTTCTAATAATCGTCATCATTATTACTACAATGAA
>JADBJO010002998.1:252500-255000 GCA_016801955.1 Conus betulinus
GATTCAGATCTTTATTCTGTTAGGCCATAGCCCCTCAGAAGGGAGATACAATAATTTAGATAATATTCTAATATCAATGTGACTAGTAAGACAAACAAAAACAAGTCCACAACGATCACATTGTTACACGTTTTAAGCCTGTGATGCATCAGTGATTGTATTGCTTACTGTTTCACACACTTAAACAAATACACGTAAACATGTTAAACGAAAATCAAGCATTCACACAAAAAGAACATAGGCTGTATGAAACTTTCGAATCATAAATGCTTTGCACAAAAACAGGGCAAACTGCTTTTACACGTTTTTCTTCTCTTGAAGTCATTAGCATAATCAGCCTGAAGATACATGGTTGTCTATAGTACTTTTCTGGAATAAACTCTTGCCTAATATAATGAAGTTCCTGGCACGAGAATACAAAATTAACTTCATTATCAAAAGCCTCGTGACATAATGGGCAAAGGAGATGATCATCACTGAGTTCCCTAAAACGACGAAAATGACTACTTATTTCTGTCATACCAAATCTAAATTTTGTTAAGATGTATCTCAAATATTTGTATAAATTTACAGAAAAAAATACACTGGCAATCTATGCACTGCGTTTAACATACAAAAACACATCATATCTGTCACTTTCCTGAACACGAGAATGCCAACTTTGCCATCGACAATCTGTTAACCTCTGACAAAATTCACGGATAAAAGTAGGCATGTCCCCAGCACCCTCACTTACCTATACAAAGCCAAATCCATATTCATACAATATTAATCTTACCCGCGAAGCCCAATTTGTCTTGCCTTTGGCATCAAACTCACCAACATATATGTGGGGTAATCTATGTAACTGCATTCTTGTTAACTTTAACCAATAACGAATGGAGCTGACTATAGATACTAAGTATATAGGACACCTCTTTGTCATTAGGCGTATGTACAGATACTCCCCAAAACTTCTTCAGTGTGTATAAACGTAGCTTCTCCACCTCATAAGCAGAGCTGCTAACACCCCACACTTCAGCACCATATTGCACAATTGGTTGGATTTGAGAATCAAACAATTTCTAAAATAGTGTTGAAGAATTATTTTTCAGTATTGTCAGTTTTTCATTATACACAGAGAGAGAGAGAGAGAGAGAGAGAGAGAGAGAGAGAGAGAGAGAGAGAGAGAGAGAGAGAGAGAGAGAGGGGGGGGGGGGGGGGGGGGGGGCTACTCAATTCTACGCACGCCTGCTGTGATTACAGAATGTAAGCTGGCATCCCTGATATATGCTCACAGAGCGTGATTTGTGTGGAACTCTGTTACAGCCGCAAAGAACGCCACGGGTCAATGATATGTGTACATCCACGCTATTTATATTTGCGAAATGTGCTGGAGCAAGGAAGGAACGCTTCGATTTTGGATTTGTTTTCGCTGCTCCATAATCTCCCACTTAGCTTCTTAGCCAACGGACCCGTTCATTCCATCACTGATGTGGCACGACCCACAACTCATGTGGGATGATCCACAACTCATGTGGTATGACCCACAACTTGGCTCCCGTTCATTCCATCACTCATGTGGTATGACCCACAACTCATGTAGTATGACCCACAACTCACGTGGTATAACCCACAACCTGGCTCGTCCTCTCTCAACCCCCGGTCTCAGGGGTTAAAGGGCATCTATTTATACCATGCCGTTACATGGCCACCTACCAGAGGAGACGCTGATGCGTTGCTGTGTCATTTGTCGTTGTTTTCATCTGTTCTGCTATGCGTGTCACGTATGTAAGCTGCTACCTACTAACTAATCTGTACTGCTTTCAAGGGTTATTTAATTACATGGCCAAATGGGCTGAGCGTCTCCTTAAACCCTCGCTCCCTCAACACCTCCCCCCCGCGCCCCGATCCAATGGCTTTCTGCGCACACAAAGCTATCGACACACGGCTCACATCCAGAAGAGGCCCTGTGAGGGATAAGGAAGGTTACAAAACCCACAACAGCTCCAGTTCGTTCAGATTTTCTCCATCGTCATTTTCTGTGTTCCAAATTCTGCATTGTTCCCCTTATCCTTGACTGGTGGAATGAGACTGACATGAGCTCAATACTGAGACAGTAATACAAGATGAAGATGATTTCAATGTAATGGTAGAGACTACAGAAAGACAAAATCAGAACGATATGCTCATGGCTCTGAGTAGAACTTAATGAGGGTTTCTGCAATCATTTTCACGCAGATTAGTTGTTGAAGAAAATAGCTATCCTTGCTGATCACACGTATCTTTAATGAAGCCCAAGTTGTAGTGTCTAACCTTACAATTTACTGAAGGGAAAAATTCATCTCTCAAAGTTCTGACTTGGTAAGTCAACAGTTACAAATGAGGGCACGAAACTGGCGGGAAAAAACAAATTACGTCCCGTGACAGCCTCTCTCTCTCTCTCTCTCTCTCTCTCTCTCTCTCTCTCTCTCTGCAAAAAGAAAATCTAATAAAGGTTGAAACGACGTCTTATTTCCAA
>JADBJO010002998.1:260000-267500 GCA_016801955.1 Conus betulinus
AATCTTCACTTGGAACCGAGCCAACAACAGCCCTGGTCAGTCCAACTCTCATGTGACCTACACCTTGGCTAGACATCAGCAAAGAAAGAGGATCTGTATCTCGCCGTTTTCTTGTTGCCACCTGCCAGAGGACACGCTGAAACACTTCTGTGTGTCGTCGTCATGATGTTCTGTGATGAACAGGACTTCTGTGAGCTACTGTTGACTTCACTCCACGCTGTTGACAAGAGTTTTTTTTTTTTTTTTTTAATTGCATGGCCACGCAGGGTGAATGTATCATTCCTCCTTCTGGGCTGGAAAACTTGTCACCCCATTACCCTCAACACCTCCCCCTTCTTCCATCACACCCAACTTCAACCATTCCAACGACATTGTGGCCCACACCAACTCTGTCAACACACAGCACACATCAACACACAGCACACATTAACACACAGCACACATTAACACACAGCACACATCAACACACGGCACACATCCAGAAGAGGCACTATCAGGGGACAAACAAGGTTGCAGCCCTGAACATTCCCGGTTTGTTAAAGTTTTCTTTATCGTAATTTCCTGTTCCGGTGCTGTATTGTTTCCACTGTCCTTGAATCAGGCTGACATGAGGTCAATGCTGAGACAGTGGGAAAAAAAAACACGATTTCAATATAATTATACAGAGTACAGAAAGGCCAGTTTAGAAGTATGCTCATGGCTCAGAGTATCACTTAATGAGTTTTTGTGGCATTGTTTTTTTTTTTTCACGCAGTTTTGCTAGTGACAGTCCTTGTTCATCACATGCATTTTCGAATAAAGCAATTTCAAAGTGTGTAATCTAACAAATTAGTAAAGGGAAGATATCCCTTTTTGAAAGGTTTAACTCTCTCAAGTCAGTTATAAAGCAGGGCAGGACACTAAAAACAAAGAGACGTCAGGAGATTCTCCTTCTCTCTCTGTCTCCCTCCTCCGTCTCTGTCTCCCTCCCTCCCTCTCTGTCTGTCTCCCCTCCGTCCCTCTCTGTCTGTCTCCCTACCTCCCTCTGTCTGTCGTCTCCCTCCCTCCCTCTCTGTCTGTGTATCTCTGCAAAAGTTCTTTTTAAAGTTTGAAACGAAGTATCATTCCCAAAAGCGTGTGCTCCATAGTAAAACGTCTGCTAAGAGTCTCAATGGTCTGACTTGTAATGGCGATGACCTGTCTTTCAAGCCAGCAAACCACAATATTCTGACAGCAAGTCATTTCAATCTGAGAGAGAGAGAGAGAGAGAGAGAGAGAGAGAGAGAGAGAGAGAGAGAGAGAGAGAGAGAGGATAGATAGATACAATATCAGCCACACAGAACTGTTTGGGTTATGCCACAATTGACAAGACTCCATTATACACCTTTCTCTCTGGGAAACGCACAATTCGCCGTCTCCAAATGAAACGTCAACTTTATAAACCGAAGATGAAAACAGTTCATGGGCTCGTTCAGCTGGGCCGGTGAGGCCATCGAGGAGTCACTGCTGTGGGCAAGACTGGCCGATGGCCATTCTCTCACTTGCTCACCACCTGCGTGGTCGTGAAGATGACTTGCGGGATGAAGTTAGTACTTTGACGACAGAAAGCGTAAATAAATACGTCGGCAAAAATTAAGAAATGAATGGATGGTCTTTGTCGTTACTGGTCGTGGTGTAGTTTTTTTGTTGTTTGGCTGGCTGCTGTCATTTTTAAGGACATTATGGGTGAGACGTGTTAAGACTAGGAGGAACTGAGAAAATAGTGGAGGTTGGCGACTGGCCTGCCGCAGGACACATTACAGTGAATACCAGGGCCTGCCGCCACAGGACACATTACAGTGAATACCGGCCTGCCGCAGGACACATTACAGTGAATACTGGCCTGCCGCAGGACACATTACAGTGAATAGACTGGCCCTGCCACAGGACACATTACAGTGAAGACTGGCCTGCCACAGGACACATTACAGCTGGCCTTTGCCTTGCTGACTGTTTGCTTTGCTGCCATTGTCCCCTTTTCTAACTGAGGTTCACATGTACGGAGATCGAGCTAAAGAAACAATGAAGTACACATTAGGTGGTAAAACCCTGGCTCTGCCACAGGACACATTACAGTGAATACTGGCCCGCCACAGGACACATTACAGTGAATCTTGGCCTGCCAAAGGACACATTACAGTGAAGGATGGCCTGCCACAGGACTCAAAAAGCTCCTGAACGCCTTCTGAAACATACTCTAGAGAACGTGTTAGAATATTCCAATCTGCTAATCGTTTTGCACGTGTATCTGACTATAGCATTTTCGCAACGTTCTTGGTCAAAAAGACAAAACAGAGTGTAGGGATTGAGGAGAGAGAGAGAGAGAGAGAGGAGAGAGAGAGAGGAGAGAGAGAGAGAGAGAGAGAGAGAGAGAGAGAGAGAGGGCGGGAGGGACGGGGGCACCAAAATTGAAGGAAATCGAATTACTGTTAGACCACTTGTGGTGGGAGTAAAAGAGAACAAGCGTGGACGTGACTGTGTTTTAAAGGGCTGTGTCAGGAGGATTCGGGGTGATGCACTGAAAAGACAGTATATGGGATGGAGGGAGAGAGGCTGGGGGAGCACAAAAACTACAAGTCTGGAACTCTTCAACTGGGTCAAGCAGCAGCCCTCGTGAGAGGAACAGTCAATCATGTTAGGCGATCTGCTGCTGTTGTGGTCGTCGTCTTCTTGCCTTTCCACACTGTTGGTCACTTAGTGGCTCATTGATGATGGTCACTGACCTTTCCACACTGTTGGTCACTTAGTGGCTCATTGATGATGGTCACTGACCTTTCCACACTGTTGGTCACTTAGCGGCTCATTGATGATGGTCACTGACCTTTCCACACTGTTGGTCACTTAGTGGCTCATTGATGATGGTCACTGACCTTTCCACACTGTTGGTCACTTAGTGGCTCACTGATGATGGTCACTGACCTTTCCACACTGTTGGTCACTTAGCGGCTCATTGATGATGGTCACTGACCTTTCCACACTGTTGGTCACTTAGCGGCTCATTGATGATGGTCACTGACCTTTCCACACTGTTGGTCACTTAGTGGCTCATTGATGATGGTCACTGACCTTTCCACACTGTTGGTCACTTAGCGGCTCATTGATGATGGTCACTGACCTTTCCACACTGTTGGTCACTTAGTGGCTCATTGATGATGGTCACTGACCTTTCCACACTGTTGGTCACTTAGTGGCTCATTGATGATGGTCACTGACTTTCCACACTGTTGGTCTCTTAGCGGCTCATTGATGATGGTCACTGACCTGGGATGGCTTTCTCTTCAGCTTCATTTTCTTCAGTCCGCCTTGCATCCATTGTTAAATTGAAAGGTCCACACACACACACACACACACACACACACACACACACACACACACACACACACACACACGCGCGCACGCACTTACACACAAACAGGGAGAGAGACAGAGACAGAGAGAGAGAGAGAGAGAGAGAGAGAGAGAGAGAGAGAGGAGAGGAAACTCTAGATGTGCCTGTCGTACACTCATGAGCATGTGCGCACTTGTGTGTGTGTGTGTGTGTGTGTGTGTGTGTGTGTGTGTGTGTGTGTGTGTGTGTGTGTGTGTGTGTGTGTGTGTGTGTGTGTGTGTGTGTGTGTGTGTGTGTGTGTGTGTGTGTGTGTGTGTGTGTGTGTGTGTGTGTGTGTGTGTGTGTGTGTGTGTGTGTGTGTGTGTGTGTGTGTGTGTGTGTGTGTGTGTGTGTGTGTGTGTGTGTGTGTGTGTGTGCATTTGCGTGCATACGTGTATCTATGATTGTGAACAGAGAATGCAGAGATAACCAGAAGGAAACACAGAGGGACAAACCACCACAAACTGAGACAGGCAGATATTACAGAAAGCAAAATCCACAAAATATATTCCCTGACAGACACACACTCATAGAGAAGTAACACAGGACAAAAACACATGAAAGAAAAATCAAAAAGAAAAAGAGAGAAAAAAGAAAACGGACACACACACACACACACACACACACACACACACACACACACACACACACACACACACACACACACACACACACACACCTCTTGTTAATGCTCCCTGTATCTCAACTTTACATTCCGCCCAGCAGCGCCCTCTCACCCCCACAACTCCTTCATCTCCTGCTCAGCCTTTGAAACTGAAGCCGACAGTGTGCAGCGAAAGAGCGACGTGTGTGCACAATCACGTTGCCACCATCAAGACCTGCTTCTTCAAACAGTCAGCGCCACAGGAAGCGAACACCTTCCTTCTCATGTCTGGGAGAAACACTTGGGGACCCTACCACAGCCCAGCAGCAAAGGGGTAAAACCTGAGGGAAAGATCCAGCCAGACAACAAAAAGACGCCCCTGCCTGGGACGGGAGACTCGAATAACTCGTGTCTGATCACGCGTCGGGATATACATTAATCGGATGCATTCCTCAGTTATGAAAGGCATGACAGCCAGCACAAAATCGATGGTGCAGCGTTGTATTGCGTACCTGAAAAAGGAACAAATGTCTGGTTCTATCATGTGTTTAAAATTTACATTCTCATGGGATGGGGAAAAGACAACCAAGTTCAAGTGCAATATTTAAACTATTTTTTCATAGTGATGCTATGATACATAACACTGCTTTGTCTCTCCATTCTATCTTTGTCCCATTCTGAAGCTGATTCTGCAGTTTGATTTGTTGTAGAGTGGACAACATGCAATGCATAACTCACTTCATCTTTTTGGTGCCAGTTTGGCACCACTATATGTCAGTCACATTGCCAATGCAAAACACACACTGATAGAGAAGTAACACAAGACACATGTCACATTGCCATATTGCCTGATAGAGACGTAACACAACATTTCTCCATGCACTTAAAAATCACTACATTATAATAAAAATGATAAAGAGTCACATGACCTTCCTATTTTTTTAAACCATGGTTAATACCTATTATGGTATATTACTGACTTAAGTTTGACCTGTATCACAATGCTTGCAAAAAAAAAATCTTCCTGCTCTAAATACACATTAATTATAATTCTTCATCGCCATCATGACAGTAAATTATTGCAATGATGACGATGACGACAATTCTCAATAGGATGACGATGATGATAATTATATCAATGTAAGTGTAAAAATGTGTTTGTAACATTGGTATCATCAGCATATCAATAACGATGATTGAAGCCTCGATGAACCCAATGAAGATACCATTTGCATAGCACATGGGATGCACAAGAGCTTCCAGACTTTATCAGATCTCCAGCGTTGGCAGGCGTTTTCCTTTCTGTTTGGAGTCACGGAACAACGTAAGAAGAAGTTGATTATTTGTAGACAGTATGTGTTAGAGAGTAGACGCATAACTCAATTACAACCAATGGTATATTTTTGACATAGACAAAAACCCGCATATTTTTGGTCTGGTTTGAGATAAGTGTTCGATAAAGTTTTCCTGACATTAATGAGTCTGATAAGAACTTCTGTTAAATTCACCAAATATAGATATATATATATAGACAGACAGATAGGTAGATGGATGGATAGACAAACAGACAGACAGACAGACAGACAGATACATACATACATACATACATACATACATGCATACATTCATACATAAATATGTAACACAAGAGAGAGAGACAGACAGACAGACAGACAGACAGACAGACAGACAGACAGAGACAAAGAGAGGGAGTGAGAGATGTCCAGTAAGTCATGTCTGCCAAGACAAAACATTAAAAACACCCCTTCAGCCCTTTTTCCCAACAGTTATAAAATGAATAGACTGCATCATTGAACAACCTTTTTTTTTCCTAATCTAAACGTATTGATTGACTGAGCCTAATCATATCTGCATTAAACTGAAAAAAAATAATGTTTAAGTTTCTGTCTGAATGACCACATACATTCAGCATTCCAAAACTCATACCCTGCTTTGGGTGAACATGAAACTCACTAGGAGAGTCACACTGAGAGAATAACGAATGAAGAGATAGATGATCAGTTTACATATTCATACACACACGTGCATATCGCATGCACCCAAACACGAGGATTAGTTTCGTAACAAAAACAACCACCGTGGTGATTTGACAACAAACATGACTATAGACAGATAAGTGATCGATTGACCGAGATGTTACAGTCGGAAGTCTGATTGGTGAGAGTGAGGATGATGAAGGTGATGAAGAGGTGGACGGGCTCTAACTGACATACAGAAAGAAACAAATATTTACAACATAAAAAAAGGAAGATACATACAGCAAGGGTTGAGGTCCGCCGTGAAGGGAATCCCAGCATTGTCAATATTTATGGTTCCTGGTGTGTTTGATGCCATGCCTTCCCCTGCTGGCCAGTTCATAGCAAGACGCAGTTTGTTATCACTGATTCAGAGTTCCTCATTCCACACATGCACTCACATGTACAGTCCACACATGCACAAGCATACATACATATAATCATCAGCATCCCCCCCCCCCCCCCCCCTGCAATGATACTGATGCAATTATAATGAAAAATATAATGCAAAATATATTAACACTCGGCAATTTAACTGACATACACATACTTTAAAGAAAAGAGCTAAATAGCAACTGAGAGAGATTATAGAATCAGACAAGAGCTAAATAGAAACTGAGAGACATTATAGAATCAGACAATCGAACATAAAAAAATGGGAAAAAATGGACGAGAGAGAGAGAGAGAGAGAGAGAGAGAGAGAGAGAGAGAGAGAGAGGGAGAGAGAGAGAGAGAGAGAGAGAGAGAGCACTATACGTGACTGTGTATGCGTGTGTATCTGTGTGCATGTGCATGCGTTCCTGAGTGTGTGTATGTGTGTGTGTGTGTGTGTGTGTGTGTGTGTGTGTGTGTGTGTGTGTGTGTGTGTGTGTGTACATATGAGTGCCTGCATGCGTGCTTGAGTAAGCGATGCGTTCACCTACACGTTCACTGGCAGACATAGGCAGAGTGGGACGGCTTTTCATCGATCGAATGAACCTCTACCCCCCACTCCACCCATCTTAATGCCCCGCCCCATCTCCAGCCCTCATCTGCCTAACATGGCCCTCCTTAGAGGGAAAGAAATGTCTCCGGGATCAGACTCATAAAGTTGGTTTGAGCCCATGGAGGTCCCGATACTGCAGTCTGGCTTAATGGGGTGAAGGAGTAACGGTGATCATGGCCTCCTGACGGTTACTGTGGTGGACACACAGAGGGAGAGTCAGACACACAGACAGACAGACAATTGATTGTAGGCTTTCACGGGAAGAAAAACCGGATGGGAGTGAGAGAGAGCGAGCGAGCGAGCGAGAAGAGAGAGAGAGAGAGAGAGAGGAGAGAGAAAGAGAAAAGAGAGAGAGAGAGGAGGGATGGGAGGAGGAGAGAGAGAGAGAGAAAGAGAGAGGGAGAGAGAAAGGGAGAGAGAGAGAGAGACAGAGACAGACAGACAGACAGAAATGCACACAGAGACAGACAAACAGACATACAGAAAAATA
>JADBJO010002999.1:0-5000 GCA_016801955.1 Conus betulinus
CCTTAATGGGATCATTGCTTGTCCTCACACTCTTTGATTTGGTGCACTTGTTTGTGTTGTGTGTTTGTGTTTGTGGTGTTGTGTGTGTGTTGGTGTGTGCGTGTGTTTGTGTACGTGTGTGTGTTGTGGTGATGTTTTTTGTTGTGTTGTGTGTGTGGTGTGTGGATGTTGTTTTCTGGTGTGCTGTGTTGTGTTCTTGGGTTGTGTTGTGTTGTAGTGTGTGTTGTGTGTGTGTGTGTGCGTGTGTGTTGTGGGTGGTGTGTGTGTGTGGGTGGGTGCTGGTGGGTGGTGTGTGTGTGCGTGTGTGTGTCGGTGTTGTGTGGTGTGTTGTGTGTGTGTGGCTGTGTGTGTGTGCTGTGTGTTGTGTTCCCTGCACCTTCCCCCGTGTTCCTGGGCCCCCCCCGCGCGTGCGGCTCCCCCGTTGCTTCCCTGGCCCGGGTCGGGGCCCGCCCGGGCTGGTCCCCCACGGTGCCCTTCTTCCCCGCCTGGCTGCCGTCCCCCCCCGTGCCGCCCCGATAACAACACTCTGCCCAGAAATCTATGGCGGGAGAAGAAACGCTCCTAGAATCGCCTTCACCGGGTCATTCAGTTGTTCTCTTGGTGGAATCATTGTGTGCATTTTTTTTTAAAATATAGATTTTGAAAGGCGGAGGACTGCGTGGCTTCTGTTTTATATATATATATATATATATATATATATATATATAATATATATATAGTATACTATATATATGGTTATGTATGTATACATGTGTGTGTGTGTTCACTGTCTCTGTCTCTGTCTCTCTGTCTCTCTGTCCTCTCTCTCTCTCTCTTGTCACAAGCATGCTACGTAATTTTTGCGAATATAACTTGTCTTTTTTCATATTCATTACCCTTTTGCATTGAGAATTGTTTTGGTTTGGGTGTGTATGGTGTATTATTTCACATTTGTTTGCTACTTAAATTTTTTTGTTTTGTTTCTCATATTCATTATCTTTTTTGCGTTGAAGACTGTTGTTGTGTGTGTGTGTGTGTGTGTGTGTGTGTTGTGTGTGTGTGTATACTATACCGACATTTTGTGTTTTGTATTCAAGTGCATCCTCGCTATATTCGTTTTAGTTGCACAAATAGTGCAATCATCTTCAGCGTGGCCACAGGAAGATGACTATGTACTGGACATCCAAATATAAACCATATACAAACAAGTTACAGGAGGTACGCACTATACTGTATAACCAAGACAAAGCCTTTGATGTATTTGTCTTCACTGAATCAAGAATTTAAGATATTGTCCCTGATGCCACTGTCTTAATCTCCGGCTACAATCTTGTGCACAAAGACCCCACCGAATCCAAGTCTACGGGCATATTACTTTACGTTCATGAAACATTAAATGTTATACGACCTTGAAAGTTTTGGAATTGAAGCAGTTTGGTTAGTAATCAAGTTGAAGAGGACGAAACCGTATCAGAATCGGATTTGTGTATCGAAACCCTGCAGAAAATGCTAATTGGATGGACAAGTTCCACGGCCATGATGGATGCAGCATCGCTTGATGCTACAGAATTAATACAATTAGGTGATTTCAACATTGATCTATTGAAGGTGCCCAGCATCATGGTCAGATAGGACTACCTCGTACAACTTATCCCAAATTAGACATGCCAACCAGAGTAACACTCACTAGCAAAACATCAATTGACCACATCTATCTTTCTGAACCCACAAAACGTTATTGAGAAATGTGTGCCTTTGAATGGATGCAGCGACCATTTTCCAGTATGCATTACGTGGAAAAAATTGGAATGAAATTCCTAAAAATGGCCACAAACATATCACCTATAGATCTTTTTGGACACTTCCACGAAGGTACCTTTTCTCACTGACCTAATGAATTCTCCCCTTATAAATGTTTACAATAACCACTGATCTAGAGAAAGCGCTAGAGTTCTGGCTACACACGTTTAATTCTGTTTATGACAAACATGTGCCATTCAAAATGCATAGAGTTAATTATAGTGCACAACTAAAGTGGATGACTGATGAAATGCATGCTGCTTGTTTCTTACGCAACGATCTGCTTGAAGCCAAAGGGGTGTCGGATGAATTTAAAAGGCGACGTAATAAAGCCAATTCACTCAAACGGACAGCAAAAATGAAATTTTTTTCGTGGACTTGTAGCCAACAAACAAAATCCGAAGTAATATGGCGAGCAATAAATGAACTTACGAATAAAACTTCACAGTCAAAAAATAAGTCCCATAACCAGCATAGCACACCGAATGAACTCAACAAACACTTTACAACAGTTGAAAAACACATTGTCAAGAAAAGAATAACTGACTCAAATGAACTGCAAATATTAAAAAAACTTTTGTAATGCTAGGAACATTCATTCAGCTCTACCAGTTCTGCCTATGGCAGTTAGTGATGTTTGCCAAGCTTTATGCCAATTAAAGCAGACAGGAAGTCGCGGATTTGACGGGATTGACGGAAAAATTCTGAAACTATCAGCACCTATTATATGTGAAACTCTTATCTATATTTATAGTTTATGCATTGAAAAATGTCACTTCCCCGCTCAGTTCAAAGTTGCAAAGTAATACCCATTTCAAACCTGGAGACAAATCTTGAGACATCGAACTACTGACCTATATCCATTTTGCCAGTTCTGTCCAAGCCCTTGGAAAAACACATAAATGACATCTTTGCCATCATTTTGACTCCTCCAGCCTGCTAAATAAAAATCAGTCGGGATTCAGGAAAATCATTCTTGTCATACAGCACTTACAACCCTAGTAGATCAATGGCTAGCCAGTGTTAATAATATATTGGGCGCACTGTTTTGTTGATTTTGCAAAGGCTTTTTGATGTAATTGACCACAAATTGTTATGCAGGAAGCTTTTATCATTTGGTATAACAGGAAACACCTTTCAGCTATTCACATTATTCCTAGAAGACCGTCAACAAATCGTTCGTGTCAACAACAAATTATCAGAGAAGCTACTATATCCACAACGGCGCACCCCAGGGTTCTATGGTAAGGCCCGTTGCTGTTCTCAGTTTATATAAATGATCTCCCCTTGATACTGAGGATTCATGTGAAACTCTTTTGTGATGATACCACTGTCCATGCAAGTAGCTCCAGCTTGGAAGCTGTTTTCACTTCATTACAGAAGAATGCTGATATTTAAGTAATTGGTGCAATGTAAATCACATGTCACTGAATCCAAATCAAACACAAAATAATGCTAATAACAACAAGGCAGAGAAGACAACACATAACCACACAACCCTCCATCTGTTTTTATCAATAATGCAGGAAACTGAAGTGGTAGACAGCCATCGAGTTCTAGCGTACATGTTGATAGTGATCTTTCTTGGTCTTATCACCTTCGCAGTTTAAGTAAATCAATATCTACACAAACATATCAGCTGTGCATGATTAAGCATTTCTTAAACCTTCATATGCCTGGAAATTGTTCCTACATGCACATGTTCTCTCTTCAATTAATATTGTACAACGCTATTTGATTCTGCTAGTGCTAGTGCCACGAAACCTCTTACGAGTGTCTACAAAAGAGCACTTAAAAGCAGTCCTATTAAAATCGTCTAGTCTTAGTGAAGGGGATTATACTAAAGTGGGGGATCTTCCGTTAAAAGAAATGTTTGCTGTCAACAAATGTTTGCTAATGCAAAACTTGCGTCGGGTTTAGCACCATAAACTCTCCAGTCTAAATTTAGCATAAACCCTTGGGATTCAACCAAATTCCAGGTTCCCACATCTAGAATAGATCTATTTAAATCAAACTTATCTTACTCTGGTTGTGTGGTTTAGAATTCACTTCCACTACATTTCCGATGCACTCAAAATGCAGAATCCTTCAGGGAAACCTAAAAACACATTTCACAGCAGACCATTACTATTAGGGACAAAACATATACCATATACACACACCCTGTTTTGCTGCATATTAATCTGATACGCCGCTTCCTTTCCACTGATGTTTTTAAAATCAGATAATGATAAATGAGACATACAGTTACCATTGGTTTTATTAATGATTATAATTATATCATGATGAATGAATGTTGTGGTCACTGGTTTATTGGTGCATTGTCACTAATTGATGGATGTCCCAACATTTTTTATTTCTTGGAGCACTGTAACTACATGGTGATAAATGTGTGTTCTGATTACTGTTGATTATATTGATGTATTGCTCTTTATTCAAATTTCATAGTAATGCTTAGCGTGTGATATTTTGGATAGAAAAATAGAATTATAACTTAAATCATAATTATATAGTCTTGGGTAGTATGAACGGGTTCACGAAGAAAAAAAAGACAGGGGAGGGGAAGGTAGATTATAATGGCATCTCTCTCTCTCACACACGCAGGCGCGAGCGCACGCATACACACTTCATGATAAATAAGTTGTGACTATTGATGCTAGGAATTCATTGTCCGCTTGCTTTATAACCCACATCATGTAAAAGAAAGAAAAAAATGTTGATATTGTTGATGCATTGTAGTTGTCTAATTATCATCCTCAGCAGTTTCTTGTATGTTGATATTTTTACAAAAGAAAAAATAACTCTCTCTCTCTCTCTGTGTCTCTCTCTCCTCCTTCGACAAGAGAATCGCCTATTCTTCGTGTGTGTGTGTTTGTTTTTCTTCTTTGTAATCTATTTTTTTTTATCTTGTTCGTTGCTTCTATCACTTTTTTGCCCCTTTAAAATCATCTATGCCATAAATGTTGATGGATATTTTTTTATTAATATTGTGAAGATATGTATGTTTGTTAACAATTTAGTCGCTAGTCATACTATATATATATATATATATATATATATATATATATATATATATATAACAAAACTTGCTCTTATATCTTAAATTGAAAAAATAGGGTGATGTAAGCATTCATATCTGCAGTGATAGATAATTCTGCCTAACTATCACAGTTGTAGTTGAGTAGATGAACAGGGAATAACAAATGCTTCTCAAATTGAGC
>JADBJO010002999.1:10000-15000 GCA_016801955.1 Conus betulinus
TGACGTAGAATCAAGGCAAAATCAACTAAACAGTTAAGGGATCATCACCATCATCATCATCATCATCATTATTATTTACTATCATCTTCATCTTCACCTTCTTATTTTTCCCCTCGTATTTACAAAGGCCTGTGTATGCCCAAAGAAGGAACAATACGTATTTGGACTGGTAAAAATAGGATGGGGAAGAAAAAAAGTTGCCACTTACCTATGGCCATCCAGACTGAAAAACGAACCCAGGTCATAGCACTGAGTTTCAGCATGAGGTAGATGTTGACCCAGCATGAGAAAGCAGGCACATAGGGCACCAGGGGCACCTGAACAGATAGATACACCACACTGCCCCAATTGGTTTACTCTTACTTTGCATCGTATACTTTCTCGGCTGAACTGTTCACAGACAGCTAAAGGACGAAGACGATGCTTTTTGTTTTCATGCAGATAGTCTTAAAAATAAGCATGTTAGAGGTGTTTTTTTAGTCTCGCGTTTTAAGTTTCACTACACCAGCTGCTTATATAACTCATCCGGGAAGTGGTAGAACATGGCCGGATATGGACTAGATGGGGTTCAGGCGGATTAAACCAAGCTGAGCCCAGCGTAGTCAGCCATTCAGCTTAGCTCATCGCTTCCAATTACAAAAAGAAAAGAAAAAAAGAAGGAAAAAAAAAAAAAAGAAAAAGGAAAGAGAAGAGAAGAAAAAAGAAAAAGGTTAAACAACTTTCGTCTCTGATTCAGCTTCCTTCCTGTAATCTTACCATTTTTTCGATAAGATAAACGTTGTCTTTAAGGTTTAAAGGTCAATTAAGAGTTGCTCGTATTTTTGCTTGTAGCACATTATAAATAGTGGCATTCTGTCATTGGTCAGACTTCTTTGCGGATTGTTCACTTTCAAGCAGGATTATGTCATTGAGTGACCGGGTTACACAGCTTGAAAAACAAAAACAAAAGCAGTCCGGTGTCTTCTCTTGTGTTAGCCTCATGAAGAACTGATCGTTTGATGCTCCCTGTCGACTGCGCTGCTGAGGTTGAGACAGGTCACGCCGGGGTGTGGCCGTGGACGGAGAAGTCGGGATACAGGTCCTGGGAAATAGTGCCACTGACAGGCAGTCAAATGAGTTAAAAAAAAAAAAAAAAAAAAAAAACGGAAAAAAAAATCCAGTCAAAAACTATGGTAACTTAACATTACTGCGTCACGCAAAGTTTGGTGGTGGTGGTGTGTGTGGGGGGTTCTTTGTGTGTGTGTGTGTGTGTGTGTGTGTGTGTGTGTGTGTGGTGTGTGGTGTGTGTGTGTATGTATGTGTGTGTGTGTGTGTGTGTGTAGCCTTCACCTGATCTGTTCACTAACTTCTGTTTTTTCTTTCATTTCGTTTTTGCTAGGTTTTCTTGTACGTTGCTTTTGTTCTTTGTTGTGTGGCTTATTCATTCACCCAATGATTTGTACGTTGTGTGTGCGTGTATTGGAAGGGATGATTATGGGGGTTCCTGAATCATTATCCGTGCCTTCCCCCCTCCCCCCCCCCTTCCTCCGATCCGTCCTATTCCCTCCAATCCTCCCCGTCCCAATGGCATTAGTTCTAAGCCGCGCATTCCAGAACCTCCATGTAATGCGCAGCCACGTTTATATGTTTGTTCCGTCCCAGCCCAGGGCTGCGGTTCACTGTGAGCGATCCTTATCAAGTCGTCATGAGGCAACCCACCAGAAGAGTCCCTGCACTGCTGCCCGGTCACTTTGGTGACGTTTCGTGACGCCTGTTCCAACCCAACATGGTTACGCAGGGGCACCACCAATTAAGCTTTCTACTGACGACAACAATTCCTCATTTGTCTTCCATGAAATATTGTATGCACTCCTTAAGTGTCAGAATTATTCACAAATCGTGTAATGTGTGTATTGAGAGAGAGAGAGAGAGAGAGAGAGAGAGAGAAGAGAGAGAGAGAGAGAGAGAGAGAGAGAGAAGGAGAAATGTACATGAACAGAGAATGTGCACAGACATCGTTTCGTTTCGTTCCATTCGTCCTGGCTCTGATGCCAACGAGGCGATAAAACTCACCTTAAACGCCAAGGTCGACGTGTTCTGAGGCTGAAGAGAGATGAGGACTAAACACAGCAGGGTCAGAACTCCCGGGACTGTGAGAGCGACGATGGCGTACCACTCGCCATCAGCCAGCTGCGAGCCCATGAACACTGACACCGCAGCGAAGATGGCGAAGAAGATACCTGCGTGGTCAGCAATCCCGCGACGGATTAAACAGAATGATGGTGTGATTATTGTCTTCATCATCATCATCACCAAGAACATAACTTCGTCAAGAGCTTAGAAACATTGGACAAAGGAATTAAGCACATCTGTTGTGTTACACAGCAGTACAAAAATAATACAACTCTCTCTCTCTCTCTCTCTCTCTCTCTCTCTCTCTCTCTCTCTCTCTCTGTCCGTCCCGTTCTCTCTCACTCACATACTCACTTACACACTCAGTCTGTATGTCTCCCTCCCTCCCTCCCCCCCCCCCCCCCCCCCTCTCTCTCTCTCTCTCTCTCTCTCTCTCTCTCTCTCTCACACACACACACACACACACCACACACACACACACACAGGGCCGGATGAGAGGGTGAGGGGATGTCCCGGATTTGTAGTACCGCCCTCTCCCACCTCCAACCTTCCTTGGGTGGCAAAAAATTGCATTGTTGGCACGTCCCCCCCACCCCCACCCCTCTGGTGAAGGATCTCCTGGCTTTCCTTTGACACCCCCCTCTCCCCACACTTCATGTTACTGATCCGACTCAGCACCAAAAATACAGTTAAGCCGAAACAAAGGCAGTACGAGAATACGTGTGTAGGGATCGGGGATAGGAGACTGTACGAAGAAGGATGGTTATCAGAGAGGATCTGAAGGTTGTAAAAGAGGCAGCACAGTGAGTTGGCGACTGTTAGTGAGCTGGTTCCGAAGGACAGGAACCTGAGTATGGCGGTGCTAGTATACTTTTGTCCTCAGAGAAGGACGCCAGAAGATGTTCATGTCAGCAGAAGAACGCTGATCGTGTTGATGCTGCTGCTGCTGCTGCTGCTGCTGCTGCTGCTGATGATGATCGTTCGTTGTTGTTGTTGTTGGTGGTGGTGGTGGTGGTGGTGTTGAAGATGGTAATGATGATGATGATGATGATGATGATGATGATGACTGTTTATGTAGCTCCTATCCTCGATTAGAGATCAAGCTCTTTGCGTTCTACAATCGACGGTCTCATTTACACAACGGGCTGCCTACCTGGGTACAGCCGACTGAACAGCCGCCGGCTGGCACTACATTCAGTAGTTCCCCGAGTCATTCAGACTGTCTGTCACTCAGCTTTTCATTCATATTGCATGCCGTGTATCAACGTGTCATCCACACCAAACAGCCAAACTGGCCTTCTCTTCGCAAAGTTGGTTATGGTGTGGCCAAGATGTTTATGCGTGCGTTCACATACGAACATTCGGTTTATAGTCTAATTCGAATGATTTTTTTTTTTTTTTGAAAGTGAAGTCACAAACATGAACTCCGTGAGAAAATCCCCCGCTACCGAAACGGCCCGGCGGATATGCGAACTCGCTACCCTCATTCATAAGTCCGTCGTTTTACCAGCCGAACTATTCCGACCCCGAGATGGCAAATGAGACGACAAGAAGGCGTGTTGTTCACATGGAGAAGGTAAACAGTGTATAATGGATTGTGGTCGATAAAACGATTTTTTAACAAAACCATACAAAACAGAACGTGTAACAAATGTTTTTCATTTAAACTGTAGACATGTTGATTTCCATGTAAACTGGTTGGCATACGAGAAACTGTTTGTATCTGAACTGTTGTTTCACGTGACTAGGAGCACGTCCCGGTTACGGGCGTTACTGTGAACACAATGCAATGCATGAAGTGCTGTGATGTCCAGACGAAGGCTCTCTACCACAACACTCTTGTCAGTGTAGGACATTTTGTCGTATGCAGCTGTGGTAGCGAATTTTTCCCCCCCTTAATTTGGCAGTTGCAAAGCAATGAATAGTGAATAATGATACATTTCAAATCATTCTAGCACCCAGCCTACTGTCTCTGCTTGTCTGTCACTCCTTAGTGTTTTTTCCCCGACTCTCTCTCTCTCTCTCTCTCTCTCTCTCTCTCTCTCTCTCTCTCTCTCTCTCTCTCTCTCTCTCTCTCTCTGTACAATTCTTTGTATACGTGAAAGTTTATTTGTTGTAATTTGAATTGTTTTTTTACCGTTTCACTTCTGGGAGTCTTTTTAACCTTTGTATTTTCCTTTTGTTGTTGCTGTTGGTGTTGCAAAATACTGTAAGTAGCAAATCATTTATTGCCAAAGAAGTATTTTTTTTGACTGCGACTTCTTGAAATGCTGTGATGCTACGCTATTTTAGACACTGGCTCTAAAACTCATCATTACGATTTGTTGATGTTTGTCTACGTTAAATAACTAGCAGATTTGTTTTTGCCTCAGATGTTTTACAGAGAGGGGGGGGGGGGGGGAGAGAGAGAGAGAGAGAGAGAGAGACAGACAGACAGACAGACAGACAGAGGGACAGACACACACAGATGCCGTACACACAGGCCGGCAGACAGACAGACCAGCAAACCACTTACACATAAACGTCAGTGAGAACGTGACAATTCGCGCGGACTTCTCCGACGGATCCCCGGAGAAACACTGAACACGCTTCGTGGGTCGACAGCGAGGGGACCGTTTTTCTTCCGTCGTGACGTCATCACTGGCCGATATACTGGACTGACTACTGCTGGTCGACTTGGACAGAGTAGCGTCCCCTGACTCATACCTGTGTCCATCAGTTGGACAGAAGAAAAGGCTAAATTTTTTTCAACCCGGGTGTTAAAAAGAATATTGCGTTGTGTTTGTTATATTATTACTACAAATTAATGTGACAAAGCCAAGCGAACAGACATGATTGCGCCCACACACACGCACACACACACACACACACGCGGGCGCGCACGCATT
>JADBJO010002999.1:17500-20000 GCA_016801955.1 Conus betulinus
ACACACACACACACACACACACACACACACAACGTTCGGTCACTCGCTCTCGCGCATACACACAAACACATGCACACAAAATGCATGCCCAAACGCACGTAAACACAAACACAAACACACACACACACACACACACACACACAACACACACCCACACACCACACACTGCACATTCGCTCACTCGCTCTCGGGCACACACACACACACACCACACACCACACACACACACACCCACACACACACACACACACACACACACCACACACACACACACACACACACAGAGCATGCTCTCTCTCACACCACGCTCACGCACACACACACACACCACACACCACACACACACACACACACACACACACACAGGTGCGCGCGCGCGAGCGAGGCATAAGCATAGATGGATCTCCTTTACAAGGCATGCGTTTTACATGCGCATTACCAGTCCCTACGAAACATGAACAGAGAGAGAGAGAGAGAGAGAGAGAGAGAGAGAGAGAGAGCGAGAGAGAGACAGACAGACAGACAGACACAGACAGACAGACACAGGACAGACAGACAGAGACACAGCGAGAGAGAGAGAGAGGGGGAGGGGGGGGGGCGAGTGAGACAGGGGGACAGAGACAGACACGGTGAGAGAGAGAGAGGGAAACAAAGAGACAGAGAGAGATCAACAGGCACACACCAAGGAGACAGACCTACAGACAGATACACAAACAGACTGCGACGGACAGACAGACAGATTAAACAGACAAGACAGACAGAACGACAATTACTCAGCCAGACGGACAGAGAGAAGCACTGACCAGCCAGCATGTCAGAGACAGCGGTGCCCGGGAAGCGGGCACTGACGGTGCCCAAGAAGACAGCCAGCAAGACAGCTGGCACAGACAGAGACACGGAAAGACAGACAGGCAGACAGACAGACAGACAGACAGACAGACAGACAGACAGACACCAAGGCAATGAGAGGGACACTGATCAGTCGGTGTAGGTTGAAGAACACGGTGTCAAGGGAGCGAGTGGAAGCGGTTACCAAACTAGAAGTGATAGATGTCTTTTTCTTCAGCCAACTCCGGGAGCAAGGGTGACCGTCCCTAACCAGGCGGGCCCCCGGGTGGCGGATAGGGGGATGCCCCGAGATATGAGGGTCAGCTGCAATATACGTCAGGCTTTGCCTGCTCGAACTAGCAGTCCCGGACCAAATGGCGATGTTCCTAGCATGACGAAGCGGGATAACAGGTGGCACTGTTGTCTCCACTGAAATACCCCATATGTCCAGTGACAGGTGGCACTGTTTGTCTCCACGAAAATACCCCCATATGTCCAGTGACAGGTGGCACTGTTGTCTCCACTGAAATACCCCCATATGTCCAGTGGCAGGAGCATCATGCGATCAAGAGTCGCGCTAAAAAAAAAACTCTTAGCCCTGGGAAAGGACACCCCTGTGAACAAACCTTCTCCGGTACTGACTCGTCAGCCCATTAAAGCAAAAAAAAAAAAAAAAAACACATATGACAACAAGCCGAAGTCGGATGTCCCGGTCCTGACTTGTCAGAGGCATAACGGCTGCACAACTGGAGAGCCTCCGCCGCACAGCAGTCTTCGTCCAGTACTCTGGGGGTTCCTGTCTTGAGTGAGAGAAGAAGAAGAAGAAGAAGAAGGAGAAGAAGAAGAAGAAGAAGAAGAAGAAGAAAGCCAACTCTCAACTCTCGCAGCCGAAAGAAATCTTAAATAAGGCGGGTGATACGATACAGTAAATAACGAACAAGTTGGGCGAATTGCTCCCATGAAGAAGAAACTACGACGCGCCCGTAACTCCAAACCAGTTCTGCTTAAGGCACCAACTCACCTTTCAGAAACGCCCACACAGAGCACTGCGGAACAAAGAAACATCCCCAACACCTCTTGGCTTGTTCTGTGTGCTCTGTGTGGCTGGCAATTCTGCTATACGATTACGTGTCATATGCACCATTCGTTTCGAGTTCCGGGCATGTGATCATTTCCTCATTGGAGCAAGATTTACCTTGTGGCCAAACTTTGAAATTTGAACTCTTGAGCACAGAAGGATGTAGGCTACACACAATAGCCGCATTCAAGAATTTAGACGCGGGTGGAGGGGGGGGGGGGGGGGGGGGGGCAATAAGTCGAACCTCTAAAAGGGAGCAGACGACAATTTCTCTTTGCATTCAATACGAAACTCACGCAAACTGTTCTCTTTGTAGTGACGTAAGAGCAAGGGTTCAAGCGGAAGAAGAGTTCTCGTCCTTTGGTAGGGGAGGGGACGGAAGGGACTGTGTAGCATGGCGTGGAGAAAGGAAAAAACAAACAAACAAACAAACATCGCTGTTCGGGGTAACTCATGGAACAAAAGTTGCCAGACCGACCAATGTTCTGAATTTTTTTTTTTTTTTTTTTTTTTTTTTTTGCTACCAGGCCAGCGTTTTTGTCACCCCCGTTGACGGTGCCACTGAGGACGGTCAGAGAGACACAACAGAGTCCC
>JADBJO010002999.1:25000-35000 GCA_016801955.1 Conus betulinus
TTCCCGAGGCCGACCAGAGGAGACACTGCACTGCTGCTGCTGAATCGTTTCCGCGGTGTTCGGAGGTGCCCGTTCTGACCCAACACACGCGGGGCGCCACCTACTGAGCCCCCTACTGACTACAATAATTGTTTCGTCGCAGAGCCTGCATGAGTGAGCGTCCCCCCTCCCCCTCCTCCCCCCCTGGTTGGCGTACACACGTCCATCCAGTAACAGGCCCCACGGACTCACGATACCGAAGATTCTGTTACAGACTCATCACAGGCATGGACGTGGGGAGTGAATCGACACTGAAGTCATCAGGAGAGATAGGCACATATTTCGGAGACTTTTTCTTTTTGTTATGGCGATCAACAGGGAGGAGGAAGACGATGCTATTGAGTTCCGTTCTTGTCCGAAAGTACATGGCGCGTATACACAATACACTGCCTTTTACAGTATATCCCGGCATTAAATCAGGCCCGAGAGATGCAAGACCTGCAGTGTTGATCAGGAAATTTGAAAAACGCTCTCAAAGACGCCTCCATGATGTGGTAGAAACTCGACTGTGTGCTTCCATTCTCCCCGTTTGAGCCCCACATCTCATTCAACAGGAGCCGGCACGGACGAAAGATCCCACAAACAAATGTACTTTGTTGAGATTCGAACCTATCATCTCTTAGACGCCAGCCTGTGACGCTAACAACGGCACAAAGACCCGCTGGTGTGAATGAATGAAACATTATGGAGTGGCTCTGTATACGCCCACAAAACTTTCCCGTAACGTGGATGGAATTTAGGAGCTGAAAGCCTTGGCAGGGACAAGAACAGAAAATTCACACCCTACAATTCTAGACTTTCCAACCGGCTGGAAGTAGCAATGTACGCTCAGCTTACCTGTGGTGGCGATGCAGTCGAAGCCGACGTAGGCGTAGAAGCAGGTGGCAGCCCCAGACATCATGCCAGAGAGGCCAAAGGGCAGAAACCCTCCTGAGCCGGCGCCTGATGCAGGTAGCTGAAACACGACCCTGATGACACTCCACGTTACACCCTAAACCATTCATCCAAAAAGTGAGGGACTCGTCTCTCTCTCTCTCTCTCTCTCTCTCTCTCTCTCTCTCTCTCAGACGGACTTGTCGTATCGCATGATTGTGACTACTGTGTGCGGTGTATTTTTTCTTTTGGCAGTCCGTTATGTGGCGCACATTGAACATGAAACCGGACTTGTGCAGTGTGTGTATGACTGGTGGGGAGGAAACGTCAGCAAAAATGTCAGTGTGTTGTTGCTCGTGTGTTGCTCTGGCTGCCGTAAATTAAAGGTCAGTGACTATGTGGGTGTATAAACAGTCTATTAGTCAACTAAGTTATGTCAACCCTTCTTCAGGACTTTCTTATGTCTTTCTGGCGACATTGAAGAAAAATCCCGGTCCCTCAGTAGAAGAAATGTTGACAGACATGAAGATGTCCATTGATCACCGCTTCGACAGTGCAGCGACTGACATGCAGTCTCTTTTCTCAAACGTCTCTTCTATGTCCACCCAACTTCAAGATATTGCTGAAACAGCTTAAGAATCGAGAAGAAGAAATTTGTAGTTTGAAAGAAAATGTTGAAGTGTTAGAATATAGTCTAGAACAAAACGGAACAACAAAACGAACGACTCAACACATTGCTGAGAAAGGACAATATTGTATTCTATGGACTACCAGAGGAAACAGACATGGATGAGACAGGGGAGGACTGTGAACAGACTCTCGTCCAATTACTTAATCAGCATGACTCGTCAAAAACTTGGTCTGGAGAGACGATTTCTCCTCCGTATACAGACTGGGTCAGAAAAAGCAAAAAACAAACACGACCACGCCCTGTCTTGGCAAAGTTTTTTGAAGAATAAAGATAAACGAAATCTGATCAGGAACAAAACATCATACGGATCAAACTAAATGATGTTGGTGTTCGCCTCAATGACGACTTGACAGAAGAGCAGCGTCGCAAATTAAAAGAGACCTGAAGGCGGAAGGGTATACAGGTTTTTACCGTGGCTCCAAATTAATCAAATTTAGAAGTCGAAGACAGGATGACAGTGGCTCTGTCAACAACGGCCGTTCACGAGGACAGTTTGACGACAGGGACAATGGCATGCCAACACCACAGAGCTCCCAGGACTCTGCCCCGTTCCCCTTTCCTTCTTCTCCACAAGAGCGGGTACAAACGGACATCCAACTCGCACAAAAACCATCGTCGTGTGCGCAGGATGAGGGGACCACAGGCACTGCAGAGAGCTGTCATACACCCTTTACCTCTGCAGAGAGCTGTCACACACCCTTTACCTCTACAAGAGAGCGACGCCAGCGCAGAAGAGGGGGAACGGATGGCAATCCAACACTTGATGCTGGAAGCCAGGGATCACCACGGGGACTTTGGTAGTCGTCAGGGGGCTACGCCTCCTACCCAAGGCACCAGCAGACACTTCCCACCGCGTCCCAGGGCATTAAGGGATCGACGCTCTCCTCGTCGACACCCCAGCGTCAACCCCAGGATCGCATTAATACCATGCAGAAACGATCACAGACGAAATGACGCCAAATGACTAAGGTTTCCTGTAATCAGTTACAGCGAGACCCTGACACACAGCGCGCGATACATGTGACAATGTGACACACACTCCAATCACAGATACCAATTTGAATAGCAAAAATCATGATTCAGCTTTTTGTAGTAGGACCAGAATTAGTACAGCAGTAACTAACGGGCAGTCCAGGTCAAAGGAGTCCCGTTTGTTGGGTATAAAATCAAACACTAGATGTGTGCGCATTCTTAACTGGAATATTGAGGACTTGCTTTCTAAGGTATCTGACCCTGATTTTATGCACTATGTTCACAGCTTTGACATTATTTGTTTACTGAAACCTTTCTTGAACTAAGGAAAGCATTAGATTGTTTTCCCAGCTTCATTCAATACATTAGTCCTGCGGCTAAACTCTCAGTGCACGGTCGAAACAGTGGTGGTGTGATGATAATGGTGAAACGTTCATTGCAGTCGTTCACTGAGCTACTGGACACATCACAAGATAACATTGTACTAATTAAGTTTCATAAAAGTATGTTGAACAGTACCAACGATATAATATTGTGTGGTGCATATGTGTGTCCCCTAGATAGCCCTTATTATAAACAACCATACGTTTCTGTTAATTCTGGTATCTATCTGATTGAACAATGTATTTTGAATTATATTCAAATAATGAATGATTCGTGTGAATTTTTGATATGCGGAGACTTTAATGCCAGGACGGGAACACTAAATGTTGCAACACATGAGACAGAGGGAGACACGTATGATCTGGTCCAGTCAGACTTGTGTGAAACAAGGTCGTCTCAAGATGATACAGTGAATGCTTATGGTCGCCTTCTCCTTGAGTTCTGTAGTGCGTGTGATTTAACAATACTGAACGGAGCATGTGCTGGGGACGAAAATGGAAGTTTTACTTATGTATGTGCTACTGGTAGTAGTGTAATTGACTATTTCATTTGCTCAAAGGTGCTGAAAGGTGACAATATGGAGCTAAAAGTGGGTGAAAAATGTTACCTCACAGCACATGCCTGTAGAGCTGACAATAAATTACAAAGAAATGGTCACAAAGGAGAATGAGACGACGTGTACAGAAAAAATCGTATGGAATTTAGACGACTCTTTTCATTTTCAAGCAGCTGTGCAAAGAAAGTCCCTTTTTTCAGCAAATCTTAGTTGAAGCAACACGTCATTTACCATTGTCTGTGAACGATGCTGTCGTCTGCTTAAATAATGGGTTGATTAAAGCAGCGGAATGCATGAAGCGTAAATTTTCACGGGCATAACGTCAAGCCCTTGGCATGACAGAGAATGCAGAGCAGCAAAAAAAGAGATGAGAAAGTGGTGGAGAAATTTTAATCGCTGTAAAGTTAAATCGGCTAAAACTCAATATAGAATTGGCTTGGCAAATAGCAGACGACAGTACAAGCATTTGCTTAAAGATAAACATAAAACATATAAAAGAAGCAAACTCAATGCGTTCAATATGAAAATAAATGATTCAGGTAAGTTCTGGAGTGAAATCAGGTCTCTAAATCGAAAGACAAAAATGCACACCAAACATCAGCACGATTGAATGGTTTCGTCATTTTCGATCTGTATTTAATTCTGTTAATCCTGTTATGGACAACTTTCAAGATAGTGATGAAAGTGAAAGGTATGTTGATAAACTCGACAGGCCAATTTGCACGGAAGAAAAACATAGAAGCATTCGCTCTCTGAAATCGTGCAAAGCTCCTGGACCTGATGGTATTTTAGCGGAAATGTTGAAAAGCTCTACCGATTGCATCATGCCTTTCCTGTTGTGTTTGTTTAATCATATATTTGACACACACGATTATCCAAGCGTGTGGAACTGTGCCATTATTGTACCTCTACACAAGACCGGAGATATTGATAATCCTGACAATTATCGAGGAGTGTCTCTAATGAGTATACTTGGGAAAGTGTTTGCCAGGATGTTAAATAACCGCCTCACACAGTGGGCAGAAGATAACGAAAAGATTGCCGAGGAACAAAGTGGTCTTAGATCAGGTTATTCTACTTCCGACAATATATTTGTCCTGCATTCTATAGTGCAAAAGTATTTGGTGAGAAAGTCAGGGAAAGTATATGTTTGCTTCGTTGACTTTTAAAAAAGCATTCGATACAGTTAATCGTAACATTTTGTGGAATGTACTTAGAAAAATTGGTGTTGGAAGTAAAATGCTAAGGATGTTGCGATGTATGTATGTATCAAAGTGTGAGATCGTGTGTAAGATGTCCTGATGTTCTTACTGAATTCTTTGAGTGCCCAGTGGGGTGTAAGGCAAGGCTGTGTATTGTCACCCACGTTATTTTCGTTTTTGATAAATGAACTAGCGTTAGAAGTTGCTTCAAAGGGTGACTTTGGAATACAGTTAGTTCCCGACTTTGTACAGATCTTGATACTGTTGTTTGCTGATGATGTTATTTTAGCTTCATACTGTCCCAAGGGATTACAAAATCAAATCGATATCCTCAAACAATTTGCAGACAATTATGATATGAGAGTGAATCTGGAAAAGACGAAAATAATTGTATTCAGAAAAGGGGGATTTCTGGGCCAGAAAGAAAAATGGAAATATGGTGAGGAAGATATAACGGTAGTCAACAGTTATAATATATTTAGGGCTACATTTTACAACCAAGCTTTCACTAACGTATGCTGTGGAAGAGCTGGCCACTAAAGCAAAAATTAAAACAACTCAGCTCCTTAGATGCCTTTGGAAATTAGGAGATATTTCGAGAAATGTGTTCTTTAAGATGTATGACGCTCAGATTGCTCCCATTTTACTGTACGGGTCTGAGGTCTGGGGCTATCAACAGCTCGATGTACTAGAGAAGACACATATGTTTGCCTGTAAACGTTACTTGAACGTAAGTAGGCAAACACCAAACAAAATGGTGCTGGGAGACCTCGGCCGATATCCAATGTATGTTTTAGCGGCTGAAAGGTGTATTCGCTACTGGCTAAGAGTTTGTAACCTGGCAGAAGAAAGACTACCCAGGAAAGCTTATAATATGCTAAACCACCTTCAGGAATTGGGAAAAAAAAACTTTGGCGCGTTTCACGTGAGACAGTTATTATTTGTAAATGGATTTGGAGAGGTTTGGTTGCAACATAGTGTTGGCGATATGAACAATTTCATTCATATTTTTAGACAGAGACTCGCTGATCAGTACGCACAAACCTGGCATGATAAACTGGAATCAGCAGAACGTTTTGAACTGTATTCTAGCTTTAAGCATTTCCTACGAACAGAACATTATTTGGATTACGAGATACCACGGTGTCAGAAAGAAGCGTATGTTAAGTTTAGATTTGGCATTTCTCCAATAAGGGTGCATAAACTGAGATACAGAAGAGATGTGGTACCAAGACATTTATTATGTCCGGTTTGCAAAGGAGCTATTGAAGACGAGTCACATGTATTGTTTGAATGCAGAGTGTATGAAGTATTTAGAGAAAATGTGAATGCTATCAATAACGCTGAAGGAAGTGTGTCGTATGTAATGTCCTGTGCCGATGAAATGTCTGTGACACAAGTCTCACGTTTTTCTGTACAACGTTTTCCGAAGTAGATCACAGCTGATTTAAGAGGAAGAACCGAAGACAGTGTGTGTTCATGCTGTGGAATGATATCTTTGAATGGACAAATTAAGCTCTGGCAAATATTCCGTAGGATTGATGAAGTTAATAGATAGATGCTCGTAAACTTTGATTAATATTGATTGAGGATCTCAGTTATTAACGAGAACTGAAGACTGATCGGAGATCAAGGCGGTAAATAATTGTTAGTGGCTTTTATGGATGATTGATTATTGATGATTGATTATTGATAAATGACCAAGAGATGGAGGATGACTGATGATGACTATTGATCAGTTATTTTTTTTAATGGTATATAGGAGGATAGGATATGGGAGAGGATAAGCGATTTAAGTCGAATTAATGAACATTGAGGATAAATGATTCAAATGATAATGATGACTGATTATCAATATTGATCAGTGGCCTCTATGATTAGGGATTCTTGATTGATTACGATCGACGGAATATCAGTGGACAATTATTTTGACGGTCGAAAATGCTAAGGCTTAACTATTGGTGCGTGCTCCTATTGATATCCTGTTGATTAATTTTCAACAATTTATTATTGGCCTGTCTTCTTTCGAATGTTGATATGCGTGGTGCTACGAATTGTTTGAATGGTATATCTATTTTGCTATCCCCTTGAAATGAACATGCATATATGTTTATTCAATAAAATGTCAGTGTCAGTGTCTCTCAGATGGGTCTGACTTCCAGTTCGAGATATCAACTGTAGCAGAGTTTGACATAAATGAAATGTGTTTAGATAATGCATTAAGCAGTTTTTACTTGTGAAAATGTCAAGCGTAATGCGTATCAAAATAACACAAAACCTTTATAGGTAACACCTACGAACCACCCATGTGCAAAATAGCGGTGAATAAAGAAAAACACTGCAGTAATAGTTTGACCGCAGACAATTTGTCAAAGGGGAAAAACTGATGAATACACAAACAGTACACGTACACTTCAACCGTCAAACGGAAAAGCGTATTTACCATTACATGTCCATTCTTGAATAATATTGGTCTGTGTGTTGGAAACATTAAGGATAACAATGATCGTTTTGGGGCACATACTTCAGTAGTATAAAAAAAAAACTATTTTCTGATAAAATAGAAACTAAAAAATCTAGCGAATTACTTGCTGGACCAGTACTTTTTAACAACAAAATCGTAGTCGGTGATACAACAAAAACGGATAAAAGAGTAATGTGCAGTGCATAGCACATTTTCTGAAAGACAATGGACTATTCCTGAAATACAAAATATTCATAACAAGACATGATTTGCACGTGGACTTTATTGCTCACTCTGTCCGAAGAAGAACTATAAAAAAAAAGTTACATAAAGAAATTCAGTATTCAGGTTTAAGATAATAACCAACAAAATGCACCTTATATATCAAAGAAGGTATGTGCAGTACAAAAAGTTGCTAGACATTACTATGATGTTCTTAGTGCGGAAAATACAGACCAAAAAAGTTGCTTGAAATGGAATGAGAAACTTAATTGTAGAGTACCTGGAAAACTATGTTTCTCAAAATACAAAAGATTAATCATATCAAACTAAAATGGCTGCAGATGCGAACTGTTCACAGAATCATTACATCGTAATTATGTATGTGGATATATGTATGTATGTGTGTGTGTGTGTGTGTGTGTGTGTGTGTGTGTGTGTGTGTGTGTGTGTATATATATGTGTATGTATGTGTGTGAGTGTATGTAGTGTGTGTGTATATAGTGTATATATATATGTATATATATATATATATATATATATATACATATATTATAAACAAAGCTTGCTCTTATGTCTTAGATTGTAGAAATAGGGGGGTGATAAGCCTTCATATCTGCAGTGGTAGATATTTCTGCCTAACTGACAGTATGTGCTTGAGTGGGTGAATGGGGAATAATATAGTCTCATAAGCCGGAGACTATAAGCTTGCATAAGGATCATTTTGAGAAGCATTTATTATTCCCCATTCACCCACTCAAGCACATACTGTCAGTTAGGCAGAAGTATCTACCACTGCAGATATGAAGACTTATCACCCCCCCCCCCCCCCCCCCTTATTTCTACAATCTAAGACATAAGAGCAAGCTTGTTTTTACAATTTAATATTTCTTGCAGTCATTGCAATACCAAGCTGCTCTGTAAGTTGCGGGAATGGTGCTCAGTATTTATCCTTGGAATTTATTAGTTTATTGTATATATATATAATATATATATATATATATATATATATATATATATATATATATTTTTTAAAAAAATAAAAAGGAGATTAAAACCGACAGATCTGTTTCGAGCAATGGCTCTCGTCAGGGGATACACTCTGGGCACGCCACTGGTGTTATATATATATATATATATATATATATATATATATATATATATATATATATATATATATATATGTGTGTGTGTGTGTGTGTGTGTGTGTGTGTGTGTGTGTGCAAGCGTGAGTTCTGCATGTATTTCACGTGGCCTGTAGTATTTTTACAATTTTGAATTGTTGGGGGGTGCGTTCAGGGAGGGTGTGCTAAAGAATGGAGTGTTGACAAAGATTTCCATTTGTGCCTGCAATTGTTTATGATCTCTACTTTTGAATTCAGAGTTGCTAGGTGAGGTTTGCATAATATCAGCCACTTTTCTGTAGAGCATAGGTTGCATTTTTTAGAGATATTATTGTATGGTGTTGCTCTTTTTATAATTTTCCATGATATATTGAAGTCTATTTTTTTATCTTTAAGTTCCAAATGTGTTTACTTAGTTCTGTTTGGTTTTTATATTTTTCATTTTTGAAGCACTGTTTATGGTTTGCATATCTGGTTTTAAAATGGTTTGCAGTAATCCCTATGTATGTTTTCTTTGTCACTATCTGTTGTTACTGTGGCTTGGTATACAATATTATTGTAAAGGCATTTGTTATTCAGTGGGCATTGATCTTTTTTAGTGCAGTTACAAGATGTCCATTCGTTACCCTTTTTGGCTGTGTTGCCTTTAGTTTTGTTAGATGAGTCAATTATGTTTTTGAGGTTGGGCATACATGAATATGATAGCTAGCTTGATGGTGTTTTTTATTGAATATTTTAGATGGCACATGATCTTTTGGAAATGATGTTATAAGAATTTTAAAGAATTCTTTTCCTACATTAGTCTTATTTCTCCCATCATATGGGGGATTATACCATATGATCTTCCTTTTCCTGTTTTTCTTATTACTGTTCATGTTATTATCTGGGTTATATTGTAGTTTGTAGTTGTAGCCACTTTTTTTCAGCGCCTCTTGGTATTCAACTGCTGCACTGTTGAATACTTTCTCGTTGCATGACAGGTTAGATAGTCTTTTGTTTATGCCATGGGTATGGTTTTTAGGATAGAAGGTGGATGGTTACTTTTGATGTCTACGTAGATGGGTTTGTCGTTAGGTTTTTTATATGGTTTGTATACATGGTCATTAAGGTCTAATGTTATGTCTAGGTAGTTTACTACCTTCTTGTTGGCTTCTACTGTGATTTTTAAGTTTATGTTTTTGGAAGATTTTACAAAGTTCTTTTTTCTTATTTTCAATGGTTTTTTGGTTTATTGTTTAGCATGGCGAGGCCGTCGTCTCTGTACAAACCAACCTGCTTACCAAGTGTTTTCTTTTTATTAATAGCATGAATAGTCCAACTAGTTCACATGTTTTGGCACCGTCATATGAACCCATTGTGACATCAAATGTTGAATTTTTGCTATTTTTTTTTTTATCCAAGCATCATTATTGCTGTGGAGTAGGGTTTTCTTAGTGTGGAAGATGATTTCCATCTCAGCCTCTGTTATGTTTGTGT
>JADBJO010002999.1:40000-42500 GCA_016801955.1 Conus betulinus
ATATTCGGAGACAAATACAAGAAGGGAGATGCAAGAGACAGAAAAAGAGAGAGAAACGAAACAGAGACAGAGAAAGACAGAGAACAGAAACAGAGACAGAGAAAGACAGTGAACAGAGACAGAGACAGAGAAAGATAGAGAACCGAAACAGAAACAGAGAGGAAGACAGAGAACAGAAACAGAGACAGAGAAAGACAGAGAACAGAAACAGAGATTACAGAGACAGAGAACGACAGAGAACCGAAACAGAGACAAAGAAAGACAAAGACCCGAAACAGAGACAGAGAAAGACAGAGAACCGAAACAGAGACGGAGAAGAGACAGAGAAACCGAAACAGAGACAGAGAAAGACAAAGAACCGAAACAGAGACAGAGAACCGAAACAGAAACACACAGAAAGACAGAGAACCGAAACAGAGACAGAGGAAGACAGAGAAACAGAAACAGAGACAGAGAAAGAAAGTGAACAGAAACAGAGACAGAGAAAGACAGAGACCGAAAAAAGAGACAGAGAAAGACAGAGAGAGAACCGAAACAGAGACAGAGAGAAAGACAGAGAACCGAAACAGAGACAGAGAAAGACACAGAATCGAAACAGAGACAGAGAAAGACAGAGAACCGAAACAGAGACAGAGAAAGACAGAGAGAACCGAAACAGAGACAGAGAAAGACAAAGAACCGAAACAGAGACAGAGAACCGAAACAGAAACACAGAAAAAGACAGAGAACCGAAACAGAGCCAGAGAAAGACAGAACACAGAAACAGAGACAGAGAAAGATAGAGAGAACGAAACAGAGACAAAGAAAGACAGAGAACAGAAACAGAGACAGAGAAAGACAGAGAACAGAAACAGAGATAGAGGACAGAAACCGAGAAAAGACAGAGGACAGAAACAAAGACAGAGAAAAACAGAGAACAGAAACAGAGACAGAGAAAGACAGAGGACAGAAACAGAGACAGAGAAAGACAGAAACACAGACAGAGAAGAGAAACAGACACAGAGAAAGACAGAGGACAGAAACAGTGACAGAGAAAGACAGACGACAGAAACAGAGACAGAGACAGACACAGACAGACGATAGAAACAGAGACAAAGAAAGACAAAGGACAGAAACAGTGACAGAGAAAGACAGGGGACAGAAACAGAGACAGAGAAAGACAGAGAACAGAAACAGAGACAGAGAAAGACATACGACAGAACCAGAGACAGAGAAATACAGAGGACAGAAACAGAGACAGAGAAAGACAGAGAACCGAAACAGAGACAGAGAAAGACAGAGGACAGAAACAGAGACAGGGAAAGACAGAGAACCGAAACAGAGACAGAGAAAGACAGAGGACAGAAACAGAGACAGAGAAAGACAGAGAACAGAAACACTGACAGAGAAAGACGGAGGACAGAAACAGAGGACAGAGAAAGACAGAGAACAGAAACAGAGACAGAGAACAGAAACAGAGACAGAGAAAGACTGGGGACAGAAACGGAGGACGATGTTGACGGGGAAAGAGGGAGGTGGACGGGCTGAACAAAGGACAGAGCTTCTCACTAGTGATGACGACAGTGATGACAAAGGCGAAGATGTCCGGGTAGGCGGACAGTCCATTTACAGAGATGGACAGGTGGTCTCGGAAGAACGTCTCCATTTTCTTGTCGATCAGCGAGTCGAAGTAGGCGCTCCATGCACGTGCAACACTCGCCGTGCCTGTTGGGTCATTTACTGGGCTGATTGTGCCGGGTCGGTGCGTGGGTGATGAGATGGGGATCATGCATATGTCGGGTCATTCACGTGGGCGGTGTCAGTTCATATCAAGTCATATACGTGGATTGTTCAGTTCAGTTCGGGTCAGTGGTTATTTAACGTCAGTTCACCATCGTTGGTATGAGATGGTAAGGCGACAGAGATCACTGAAAGTATCAGACCTACCTTTGGACGTTTCTCACCTCTCCCCTCTCTCCTTCACATGTTAGAATCTAGGCATTCTACAAAGAATATTTCTGAGAATACTTTAAGAAAAAAATCACAACAGTCCGCCCAACTCTGACTGGGCAATAACGTGTGCAATGTCCGTAATACATGTGTCGTATAAAATACGGTCAATGCTTTCAAAATGTGCAGTATTCATACCTTTTAATTTGTATTGCTCTGTTAAAATTAGGCTGTCTGGAAGTATATGACGGACATAATTTTCTCCTCATTATAGACCTAACTCCAGGAGAGAATTATGTCAGACCACTGACACGAATGATGACGGATTAAGATCGTTCACATGTTAAGTCATTTTCATGGATAGTAACAGGTCATCGACAATGGTGATGAGGGATTCAGATCATTCATAAGATAATATAAGATCACTGACATGAGTCATGGTGGATTCAGGTCGTTCACGAGTTAGGACATTTTTCACATAGACAGTAACAGATTACTGACATAGGTGATGAGGAATTCGGGTCTTTTGTGTGTCAGGTCATTTCTGTGATGCTGTAAGATCACCGACATG
>JADBJO010002999.1:50000-62500 GCA_016801955.1 Conus betulinus
TTCTTTCTTTATGGAATATCTCAGAGAATACTCAGCCGATCTTTGTGAAAATTGGCAGGTATTTTCATTATGGGTCATGGATGATGCCTGATGTTTAAGTTTACCCCGCTATAGCCCTTACTAATGGCTGTAACGGCCTGTAACGGTTTTTTTTCTTCTTTATGGAATATCTGAGAAAGTACTTGGCCGATCTTTCTGTGACGTGACGCTTGACCACACCATCCGATCAGTCCCACTAAAACACCAAACCAAAGAACAGATTTCAAATCTATGCCCACTCTCCCCTCTCAACCCCCCCCCCCCCCCCCCCCCTTTCCCCCTCTTTCTTGCTTAGGACGGTGCGAAAGGCCCGACTGACACGATCTATGACACAGGAAAAAATTGCGTCACAGGAAATGCGTGCCGCCTTCGTTCTTATCGGCCTACCTCCTTTCCCCTCTCTCAACCCTCCCTCCCCATGCTGTGCGATACTACGCAGCGTGGGATGTGCATTCTAACAATAGCCTGTCTCACCCCCACACCCCTCTCTCTACCCCGCGACACAAATGTATGTTGCCGTGCTCTCCACCACCACCACCACTCAAACCCCCCCCCCCCTTTCATACCTATGGTCCCCATCCCCGGGGACACCTATGCGGATGCATAAATTAACTGGGGCTCACAGACACCTATATGGATGCATAAATTATCCCGTGCCGATTAGGTTCAAACGATTTCCAAGGCAATTGGTGGCAAGACTAAATCCCTCCCCCTCTCACCCCTGACGGGTGAATGACACGTTGTCGAAATTTGATTCGGCATGTGAGAGATTCATATACTAGGCACACACAGGCGAACTTCACTGACCCCTCAGGACTGCCTGTAGACAAGAGCAGAGGAAGACAAAGGGACAGAGAAGGCCTAGTCCATTCTGGGTAACTCCTTGATCTCAAGTCATTCCCTGTTCATTCCCAGGAAAAGTGAGTTGGAACTCTTTTTACATTTTTGAATCTATGTATTGATTTCATGTATGCTGTGTGTGTTAACATTGTAACTTTGTACAAATGCTTAGCAACATTTTATCAAACTGATGAATGATTATTATGTGTAGTAGTTTGCTTGCCATCATATGGCAAAAGCTCTCTCCCAGTGGTTTTGATTCTTTGTTAACAATCTGACCACTGCTCTTTGTGTTCACCCTGACTTTTGTCAGTATGCAACTCTGTCTGTTAAGATAATAATTCAATGATTAAATTTGATCAGGAAAACAGTATGCCTGTGCTAGGTAAAAAACTGCTACTCTGATTTATAAATACTGGTGATTATTGGAATGATTTGTAGTGTATGACTCTAAGTCTAAACCACATGTGTACTTGGACTAAGCATAGCCCAAGTCAGTGTGATTTAATTCATATGAAACAAGGAAGAGTTGTTTAACTAAAACTGTAACATTGTATTACTGTCTCCTACCCTTTTGTAAGCTTAACTTAGCCATTAAACAAAAGTGGAGGTTAATAGTTATAGCAGAAACTCTACCATAGAAAACTTTGCTGGCTGAGTCTCACACCCTTTCTGAAAGAAAGAGGAAAAGGGTAAATGTGTGCACTCTACAAGCCAGCCATCAGATTCTCATCTACAGATCAAGTTCTCTTTATCGCAGAACTGGGATCCTGGTCACGCTGCACATTGCGGTCGAACCAGAAAGCTGGGACTTGCCAAAACCCCGGGCGGGCCACACACAGACAACCATCTACACCAGTGGGGCAGTCACCAGCCACAGGAGAGAACAACTCTTCTCTCCGAAGCAAAGCTAAGTTTGCTTACCACCTGGACTCAAAAATCATCAGACCCTTACCCTCACTTTATGATGAAACAGTGAGAACCTGTCTATGAGTACCACCCTGGCTACAATACTGGGTATTCGCAAGCGGGGTGGATGTATAATACCCATATACATTCAGTGTAACTTAGACAGAACCCCTGTATGCCAACTTAAGCTTGCTGCACAGAGTGCCAGCGAGTAAAGTAGGAGTGACGAAGGACCCCTCATTGTGGTAGTCCAATGAGAACTGAAACGCAGTCTATGGAAGTGACATGCCATTTCTTATCTATGTGTAAGTAATAAAAGTTGATGTGTGAAAGTGCACTTAACTTGTGTCAGTTCCCTGTTGTTCAATCGAATGCTGAATGTTTGAACTTCTCTCTTCAATTCTGTATCTCGGAGCTATAAGTACTTTTTAATTAGAGTACAGGCCTAAGGAAAATTATCTCAGAGCCATTCTCCCATATTTTATCAATACCCGGAACAAATAAAAATTTCTTTGATGACTAGTACCGGAAGTACAGTTGCTCCTTCCACCACTAGTAAGAGAGGGGGTGTAGGTGAAATGTTAAGATAATTCTCATCGAGAAATTATTCGAAGTCCTTCCCCTAGAGGACCCACCTACCACTAATATCCATCTCGTCACACTTTCTGAAAATTAGCGGGTATCTTCATTATGGGTCACGGATAATGCCTGGTGTTTTAGTTTACCGTTGTAGCCATTACTAACGGCTGTAACGGTTTTTTTCTTCTTTATAGAATATCTCAGAAAGTACTTGGCCGATCTTTTGTGAAAATTAGCAGGTATGTTCATTATGCGTCATGGATGATGCCTGATATTTTAGTTTACCGTTTGCAGCCGTTACTAACGGCTGTAACGGCCTGTAACGGGTTTTTCTTCTTTATGGAATATCTCAGGAAGTACTTGGGCCGATCTTTCTGAAAATTTGTAGGTATGTTCATTATGGGTCACGAATAATGAGCGATGTTTTAGTTTACCCCGTTATAGCCGTTAGGCCGATTTTTAAGCGGTTTGGATGATCGGAGCCTCTTTCCCATATGTAAGTGATGTAATGCTGAAAATCGATTAAGCAACCGTTATAAACCGTTATTTTGTCGTTATTTCTTAACTGTAGGTGGAATTTAATGAAATGTAGTGTGTAGAAAGGTTATTACACACAAATGGCACTTCTATATAGTGTTTCAAAATTTGACCGTTAAAAACCGTTATTCTTGACATATTGTCCGATTTGGATGAAATTAGGTATATACACAGGCTTTAGCCCAGTGAGGACTAAAATACCAGTTTCAAAAGTGTACATCGGTTATATAACCATTGAAATCGTTATTTTTGCCGTTATTTTTCATATATTAGTGGATTTTAATGAAATTTTTGGTATATAGAAAGGTTATCACACACAAATGGCACTTCCATATAGTGTTTCGAAATTTGACTGTTAAAAAACCGTTATTCTTGACATATTGTCCGACCTGGATGAAATGTGGTAGGTGTATAGGCTTTAGCCCAGTGATGATTAAGATACCAGTTTCAAAAGTGTACATCGGTTAAATAACCGTTAAAAAACCGTTATTTTGCCGTTATTTCTTAAATATTGGTGGGTTTTAATATAATTTGGTATATAGAAAGGTTATCACACTCAGAGAGCACTTCCATATGGTGTTTTCAAAATCTGACCGTTAAAAACCGTTATTCTTGACATACTGTACGATTTGGATGAAATTTGGTAGGTACACAGGCTTCATCTCAGTGAGGACTAAAATATCAGTTTCAAAAGTGTAGGCCTACCTCAAAATTTAACGTATTTGTGTGTACGGCCGTTTTTTTTTTTATCCCGCCATTAAGGCAGCCATACTCCGTCTTCGGGGAAGGTGCATGCTACGTGTAACGTGTCACCTATACCAACGGCCAAATTGGTCTTCTCTTCTAAAAGTTGGTAATGGGATTTTACGTCTGTGCAAGATGTTGTGCGTGCGTTCACACACGGAACCCCGGTTTTATAGTCTCATTCGAAGGACTGTATGGGGAATGGAGTCCGAAACAATGTTAAATCCGAGGGGAAAATCCCCCTGTACCGAAATTCGAACCCGCAACCCCAGGATCACGAGTCCGGCGCTCTACCAACTGAGCTATTCCGGCCCCCAATCTAATCACCAAATTGGTATCATGTGCTATGAAATAAAGCTTAAACGAGTGTGTAGCACTAATAGGTAAAAGAATAGATAAATGAATGAATAATGAAAACTTTTGGAGAGAAAAAAAACCAACAACGACACGTCTCAAAGTCCTGCCCAGCATTAACACCTACTCAGCACCCCTGACTACCTCGCATAACGCTTAACCCATACTAAACATCAGTAACAGCCGCACGACATAAATGATAGCAGTAAATATATGCTAAACAGTTGTGACTGCAAGGCATTTGATCTACTGCACAGCACTATAAACCAGCTTAATATCTCCGCCAGCACGTCATAAACGACAATGATTATGGCATTTTAAACCTACTTAACATCTCTGACAATTCTTTGTCGCAAAGGACTGTATAGCATCAAAGATCTGCATCAAACACACAGACAGACAGACAAACACACACACACACACACACACACACACACACACACACACACACACACACACACACACACAGAGAGAGAGAGAGAGAGAGAGACAGACAGAGAGAGACAGAGAGAGAAATAAACTCTAAAAGCACAGCTGATGACAATGTCAAACTTATTGATAACACCACTAACCACAAGCCACAGACAGCCATGACGTATAAAACCAGAACACCTGTAGAAACCACATATCATGGCGCTAAACACATGTTACGTAAGTCCGACAGCCATACGGTATAAACGACTGCATGGTACTACAAACCCCAGTAAACATCTTTTAGCAATCAACCATCATAAACGGTACGAAAGACCTGCATACCCTAGACAACCAAACAGAATAGACGAATGCGCGACAGAGAAGTCGCTAATCAAACACATCCAACACCCACACACCACAAAACGGCGGCATGCCACTATAAATTCAAACACCTCCGACATCTGCACGCCACAGAAGGGAGATGACACTGTAAACCTAAATACCCTCAACACCCACAAGTCACAGACATAGCATGACACTGTAAACCTCAACACCCACACATCACAGACATAGGCATGACACTGTAAACCTAAACACCCCTAACACCAAAACTTCACAGATATAGGCATGACAAAGTAAACCTAAACACCCCTAACACTCACACATCACAGGCATAGGCATGACACTGTAAGCCTAAACACCCCTTAACAGACATAGGCATGACATCGTAACCTAAACATACCTTAAACCCCACACGTAACAAACACAGGTATGACACTGTAAACATAAACACCCCTAGCACCTACCCGTCACACACAATGGCATGACACTGTAAACCTAAACACCCCTATCATCCATACGTCCATACAATGGCACGACACTGTAACTTCCCAGCACCCACAGGTCACAAAGGCATAACACTGTGAATCCCCAAAACGCGCAAGTCACAGACAATGCCACGACACTGCAAATCCCTCACACCCGCAAGTCACAGACAATGTCACGGCACAGTAACCCCCTAATACCTGCACGTTACAGACAATGGCACGACACTGTAAATCCCCACACCCGCACGTCACAGACAATGGCACGACACTGTAAACCCCTAACACCCGCATGTCACAGACAATGGCACGGCACTGTAACCCAACACCCGCACGTCACAGACAATGGCCCGACACTATAAACCCCTAACACCCGCACGTCACAGACAATGGCACGACACTGTAAACCCCTAACACCCGCACGTCACAGACAATGGCACGACACTGTAAACCCAACACCCGCACGTCACAGACAATGGCACGGCACTGTAAACCCCTAACACCCGCACGTCACAGACAATGGCACGGCACTGTAAAACCAACACCCCCACGCACGTCACAGACAATGGCCCGACACTGTAAACCCCTAACACCCGCACGTCACAGACAATGGCACGACACTGTAAACCCCTAACACCCGCACGTCACAGACAATGGCACGGCACTGTAAATCAACACCCGCACGTCACAGACAATGGCCCGACACTATAAACCCCTAACACCCGCACGTCACAGACAATGGCACGACACTGTAAACCCCTAACACCCGCACGTCACAGACAATGGCACACACACTGTAAACCCCTAACACCCGCACGTCACAGACAATGGCCCGACACTGTAAACCCCTAACACCCGCATGTCACAGACAATGCACGGCACTGTAAATAAACCCCTAACACCCGCACGTCACAGACAATGGCACGGCTCTGTAAACCAACACCCGCACGTCACAGACAATGGCCCGACACTGTAAAATGGGGCCGCCTAAAATGACACTCCACACGTCACAGACAATGGCACGGCACTGCAAACCACAAACACCCGCACGTCACAGACAATGGCACGGCACTGTAAACCACACACCCGCACGTCACAGACAATGGCACGACACTGTAAACCCCCCGAACACCCGCACGTCACAGACAATGGCATGGCACTGTAAACCCTCAACACCCGCACGTCACAGACAATGGCACGACACTGTAAAAATAAACACTCCTAACACCCACACGTCACAGTAAATGGCACGACGTTAAAAACCCCCAAACGCCCACACGTCATAGACAATGACACGACAGTGTAAACCCACAACACACAAAATGGCACACTTTAAACCTAAACATCCCCGACACCCACACGTCACAGACAATAGCATGACACTGTAAACCCTCAACACTCACACGTCACCGTCCTTGCATGAAACTGTAAACTTCTAACACCCATACATCACAGTAAAATGGTAAGACATCGCAAACACCCACACCCACACGATATAGTCAACGGCATGACACTGTAAACCCCCAACCACCACATGTCACAGTCAATGGCATGACACTGTAAACCCCAACACCCACACGTCACAGTCAATGGCACGACACTGTAAACCCCAAATACCCACACGTCACAGATAATGGCATGACACTGTAAACCCCAAACACCCACACGTCACAGACAATGGCATGACATTGTAAACTTCTAACACCCATACATCACAGACAATGGCATGACACTGTAAACACCCAACACCAAAACAACACGTGACAGTCAATGACATGACACTGTAAACTTCTAACACCCAAACATCACAGACAATGGCATGACACTGTAAACTTCTAACACCCATACATCACAGACAATGGCATGACACTGTAAACTTCTAACACCCATACATCACAGACAATGGCATGACACTGTAACACCCTACAACACCAACACGTGACAGTCAATGACATGACACTGTAAACACCCAACACCCCACACACACATAGTCAATGGCATGACACTGTAATCCCCAATACCCACACGTCACACTCAATGGCATGACACTTTAACCCCCCCCCCCCCATACCCCACACGTCACACTCAATGACATGACACTGTAAACCCCCAACCCACACACGCCACAGATAATGGCACGAAGCTGTAAACCCCCAACACCACACGTGATAAAGACAATGACTTGACACTGTGAACCCCAAACACCTGCACGTAACAATAACACAACACACTGTAAACGTTTAACACCCACACGTCACAGTCAATGGCATGACACTGTACATCTCTAACATCCACACGTCACAGTCAATAGCATGACATTGTAAACTTCCAACACCCACACGTCACAAACAATGGCACGGCACTGTAAAAACCTAACGCCCGCACGTCACAGATAACTGCACGCCACTGTAAATCCCCAGCACCCCCACACTTCATATCAATGGCATGACACTGTAAACCCTTAACACCCACCCGTCACAGACAATGGCATGGCACTGTAAACCCCCCCACTAATAGACAATGGCACGGCACTGCAAACCCCCAACACCTACACGTCACAGACAATGGCACGACAATGTAAACCTAAACACGTCCTTAACACCCCAACACCCACACGTCACAGACAATGGCACGACACTGTAAACTCCTCAACACCCACATATCACAGACAATGGCAGGACACTGTAAATCCTGACACCCACATATCACAGACACTGGCACGACACTGTAAAACCTTAACACCCACATATCACAGACACTGGCACGACACTGTAAACCCTCAATACCCACATATCACAGACAATGACAGGCACTGTAAACCCCCACACCCACGTCACAGACAATGGCACGACACTGTAAAAACATCCTTCACACCCACATATCACAGAGACTGGCACGACACTGTAAACCCTCAATACCCACATATCGCATACAAAGACACGACACTGTAAACCCTCAATACCACATATCACATACAAAGGCACGACACTGTAAACCCTCAACATCACACGTCACAGACATTGTTATGACACCGAAAACCTAAACGTTTTTAACATCCATACGTCACAGTCGATGCCACGACACTGTAAACCCTTAACACCCACAAGTCACAGTCAATGGCACAACAGTGTAAACCCCCCAAACCCAGTAGTCACAGTCACACGACACTGGCACGACACTGTAAACCCCCAACACCCCACACATCAGAGACAATGGCACAACACCGTAAACCCTTAACACCCACACGTCAGAGAGACGGCTGCACGGCATTATATAAATCTAAACACTGTCCAACAGGTACACGCCACAGACGTCTGCATGACATAGTAAACCTAAAACACCTCCAACAAACACACCTCACAAAACGACTGCACCTAATCAGCCTGATTTTGTCTCTGAGATCGATTGTATATTTCATGATATAAAAAAAAAAAAAAAAAAAAAAAAAACCGAGGAAAATTGCCCCATATCACAGTGTTTAAAGAAGAAAAAAAAAAGGTGAGGGAGAAAAAAAAAATGTGGATCAGCTCCTTGGATTCAGTTCTGCACCAACATTTAATGGCAGCGCCCTCGGGCTGTATTTCATCTTTCAACGAAGTATCGTTAAAATCGGTTCCGCGGTTACAACGCGTAATCTTGTTGCCGAACAGACATAGACACAGATTACAAGATGACCTTGATGGAGATAATGGAAAAATTCCACACGTGTGATACGACAGATAACTCCGTCTCTGCATCAAGACGTTTTAAATCAAGATCGGTTTGCAACCGAGTTCGTTTACACAGGAGGAAACGCGCGCTTCAAGCTTGTCCAAAAAATGTAGCGTACGTCCGAACACACACGATCTGTTCAGATGACTACCTACCGCCTGCTGTGCCGCCTGTTATAACTGAAATTTCATCACCCAGCGAGACCTTATGAAGCTGTCACAGAAGTTGGAAGCTGACCTCACAGAACGCACGACAGAGTAGGATCAATATTTTCCCGAACAGCACATGTCTATTGAAAACAAACCTGCACTGGTCTTCTTCGATCGACATTGTCTCTATGTGCAAATGTCTGTTAAATACAGACTTGCACAGCTCCTTCTTTTCCTCCTCATCTTTAAAACCATTTAGTTAGTGATTTTCTGAAAGTACCGGTTTCGTTTTTTGATCAAGAAACATGAAAAAGAAAGTGTATAAATAATATTCGTTTATATCGAAATTGAAAAGAGGCAGGGAACAGTAAAGTAACCCTTGCTCCCATAAGAAAACCTAACACAGAGTAAGTTTTATTCAAGACTGGCATAGCCTTTTAAACTTGAATTAAGTCAGACAAATACAAAGATGAAGAATCTAACAGCGGTGAAAAAAAAAAAAACAAGCGCAGGACAACAACTCAACTGTCTTCATAATAAAGACTCGGCAAAGATTTGGACTTAATGGGGGGAGGGGGTTGAAGATAGAGAAACTGGGAACATGAAATTAAGAAAACATATTAGAAAAATGAAAACTTTCCGCTGGTGCATGAAGGAACCATCGTAAACCATTTAAAAGACAGACCTTTTGTAAGACAGATCTGTTTCGTATTGCCTGTTCCGAGGAACCATCGTAATCCATTTCAAAGACAGATCTGTTTGTATTCCTGTTTGCCGAGGCCTTTCGTCCGATGGATGCGAACCCATCAGAGAGACACGGCTGGTTGTGTCTGTGCTCCTGGCGTCAAATAGAGACACACACACAGTCCATAATACCGTGGTGTTCCCACCACCAAGGGTGCAAAAAAGAATGCAACAGCACACCCAAAGCAGCCAGTGAAGGGTAGTAAATGAAACCAAACGAAAGTGTGGGGAGGAAAAGTTGCTGAAAAACTAAAGACATTATAAAATGTAGGGGACAATCTTTGAGCCTACTCCTGAGGATCCACCCAAGGATGCAAGGGAGATCAAAAGACAAACACAAAGACGGACAGAAACAAATACAAATAACCTCGATTTAATCGAAATGAAATTGAAAATGAAATGAGGCAGGGAACAGTAAACAATAAACAGTAAAACAAATAGGGTAACCTTTTGCTCCCATAAGAAAACAACACAGAGTAACGTAATACAAGACTGGCACAGCCTTTTAAACTTGAATAAAGTCAGACAAATACAAAGACGAACAATCTAATAGTGGAAAAAAAAAGCGCAGGCCAACAATCTTTTTTTGCACCCTTGGTGGTGAGAACACCAAGGTATTATGGACTGTGGTGTGTCTCTATTTGACGCCAGGAGCACAGACACAACCAGCCGTGTCTCCCTGATGAGTTCCGATCCAGCGGACGAAAGGCCTCGGAGCAGGCAATACAAATAGATCTGTCTTTGAAAGGGATTACGATGGTTTTCTCATGCAGCTAGCGAAGAGTTTTCATTTCTAATATTTTTCTTTTACATTTCTAATACATTTTCTTAATTACACGCTCTCAGTTTGTCCATCTTCAACCCCCCTGACTTTATTCAAGTTTTAAAAAGGCTGTGCCAGTCTTGAATAAAAGTTATCTGTGTTAGGTTTTCTTATGAGAGCAAGGTTTACCCTTCGTTTATATCGTTTTAAAGTAAACAGAATATTGGCTTCGGATATCATCGATTTTACAGTTACCACAGGAATGAACAAACGTAAAATACCATTTGTGGATCGGTCTGAATGTTCATCTCTTCATACCATCTCCGGCCCCCCCCCCCCCCCCCCCCCCCCCCCTTTCATCCATTCTCTCACCAACGATTTTTTCCTCCCATTTAGCTTACCAAACAGTTCTGCCTGAGGTGTAAACCTATCCTGCCGCCCAGGCTATGCAGTAGTTATGACCAGACCCCACGTCTGCATTCATACCTGCGCACGCACGCACGCACGCACGCACACACACACACACACACACACACACACACACACACACACACACACACACACACACACCGCATCCAGCTCTTTTCATGTTTCTACCATATTCCTTGCTGCACTGTGCATATGAAACAAGAACAGCTGTTGCCATATGTTTGTGTTATCACGTGTTGACTCAGGACTGTGCGAGTATTGCAGCGCACAAGATTTTTTTTTTTTTTTTTTTTTTTTTTTGGGGGGGGGGGGGGGGGGGGTCAGTCAGTTAAAATAGCCATTTTGCAATGTCCAAGATCCTCTCTCTAGAGCATTACAACGGTGCCGGAGAAAAGTGCACAAGAATAAAACAAACGAAAAGAACCGGGGACGGAAGGGGATGGGGGGGGGGGGGGGGGGGGGGGGGGGGGGATGGTATTAGTGACGGAAGGAGAAGATAAAGGGTGAGGGTAGAAGGAAGGGGGGGGGGGGGGATCAATAGAACTTGTTTTAGTTTGATTGTGCCGAAGATAACTTGGGGGAAGGAGAGAGACGGCGGGGGGGGGGGGGGGGGGGGGGGGGGTGAAAAGGGGGAGGAAGGAGGGTGTCTATGTATACATAGTACAGGAAGAGCTGTGTCCCATTTGTTAAAAAAAATCCTTGGTTGTGATGGATAACGATTCAAAAAGTGTATGTTTGATTATATTAATTTGAAACGTTCTTTATCCTGCATTCTTAATGTACTTCAGTGTTTGCAAAGCAATTTATAGCCACCACAAATAAAAACGGGCCAACAAGCAAACAAGAATTATGTAAAACTAAGAAAACAAATTCACAAACAAATAAATAAAGAAAAACTGTTCCTAAGTATCACAACTGTTTCTCATTGAATTTCATTTTCAAACTTGTGAAAAACAACTAAAAACAACGGCAACAATTACTATGATTGCCATTATTTTCATTTCCTGTCTTCGTCTCCAGCTCCCACTCCATTTCACCGTTCTGACCTTGACCTTCTGACCTTGACCTCTTGTCTTTTATATGAAAGGATCTCAGAATAGTTTGGTTGGAACATTGTACAATATGTGGGTGTCAGACGTGGTTGTTTATTTTTCTCCAGATTTTACGTCCATGGAAGAAGTTTTGAAATTAAATGCCTTATGTATATCTGTTCAACTCTTCTGATGACTCGTCGGATTCACTCAGAACGACCAATCGCTTACGTGCCCAAAGACATCTCATTGGTAGGACAGACAGAGAAACTTATTCAATAGAAAACATATACACCGCTTTTCAAAGTACAGTGTCATAAGGAAAAAGCACCCAGTAAGTTTCATGAGGTTTATTTTAGTAAACTACTAGTACCCCATTACTAAATCTAATTCTTGCTATTCACACAAGAACAGTTCGCTGACAAAGTGTTTT
>JADBJO010002999.1:75000-150000 GCA_016801955.1 Conus betulinus
ACACACACACACACACACACACACACAGAGAGAGAGAGAGAGAGAGAGAGGGAGAGAGAGAGAGAGAGAGAGAGAGAGTGAAGGGGAAGTAAGGGAGCGGTGGAGATAAAAATGGGGAAAAAGAATCAAAGCACACTGAATAATCTTTTTTTTTTCTCATGAGAATGGGAAAAAAAAAAAGTAACAAGGCACAACGTATATAATCATTTTTCATACGGCATGGAAATACGTAGAAGGTATGTAGCATGGTGACATGCAATTGAAAAAAAAGGAGGGGGGGGGGGGGGGGGGGGGGGGGGGGGGGGGGAGACAGAGAGACAGAGAGAAGGGAGAGGGCGACCATCAGAAATGGAAAGAAGTAGTAAAGCACAAAACGTAATAATTTTGGCGTTAACAAATGTAGAGGGTATGATAAAAAACAGAGTGGCATGCATTAAAAATAATACAATGGAAAAGAGAGAGAGAGAGAGAGAGAGAGAGAGAGAGAGAGAGAGAGAGAGAGAGAGAGAGAGAGAGAGAGAGAGAGAGACGGACACACAGAGAAACGCCAGTAAAGCCCAAGTTCATACACCTACACGATTCAACCGAACTACCCACCATTGCTCACACTCCAACATTAATTTTGTCTTGAGGGAGCAGCATTTTTCGGCTACAAAGTGTGGTGATTACAGTCGGATATTGAAACAGATTTTATGAGGAAGTTAAAGCAAATCCGCCAGTTTTACAGGGGCAAACAAATTACAAGATAAAACACGACGCGTTGCGACAACTTAGGTCTTTATACAGGCAAGATAAACAACATTCAGGACGAAGAAACCGAGACAGAGCAATCACTTTTCTCGAAGTCGGCGCAAGATTGGCGTCAAATGAAACGGTATTTGATCAGCATTTTCCGTTTGTTTCGTTCGCGCGCGCGCGCGCGCACACGCACACACACACACTCACACACACACACACACATCACACACACACCAAAGACCTTGCCATCTAAACAAGTGCAATGTACAGAAGTTAACCAGGCCGACATTCAATTTGGGACACACATGCTTACCTCTAGGGTATTATTATCGGGTCCGCTGCTCCTTGACGCTCCTGTCTATGTTGCGTGGTGAAAGCGCGACGTGATTCGCTGTTACGTGGTCAATTTTCTTTCGTGCGATTGACAGTAGGAAGGCCACTGATGTTCATCAAATCGGTGAAACACACTTCAACGTAGGACTAAGCATATACGAAAGCGTGTGTGTGCGTGTATTTTGATATCGTTCTTTTCAGTGTTGATGTGTCGAACCCACGCAAGTTTCACCTGTCGTTTCCTGTGCGGGTAGGACTGTGTTCGTGACAGATGGGTGATCGTATCCCAGTTTGGAGTATGAGCAAGAGAAAGCAGAGGTCAAGAGTTCAGGCTGTGTGGGTGTGTGATGTGTGTTGTGTGTGTCCGCGCGCGCGCGCGTGCGTATAGGCCTAATCATGTGTGCTTGTGGGGGAAGGATGTGTGTGTGTGTGTGTGTGTGTTCGCCAACGCGCGCGCGCATCTAGGCCTATGTGTGTGTGTGCTGCCCAGCTCAGGAAGTTGAATAAAACACGCTGAAATACATATCCCAGTATGTAATGCAGGCTTACGTTAGGCGAGAGACTTCGGAAAGAGAGAGGGCAAACTGTGCTGGCTGACACCGAGTCGGAAAAGGAAGAAGAAAAAGAAAAGGAAGCTAACTTCGTTACGCAGGACTTCTCCACGGACGCATTGAGCGGGAACGTGTTTTTCAGGATCTGTGGCTGATGGGACGTTAATCTCACCACTTGGACACTGCTGTGGTGCGTGGCGAAGGTCGGAGGGTAACACGCACTCACCTTGTAAGCAGGGAGAGCGACTCAGACGGCCTAAAGTTGTTTTTCGTCTCTGTGCCTGCGATCAGTTCGTGACTTTGTGTGCGTGTGTGTGTGTGTGTGTGTGCACATATCGTGTGTGTGCGTGTGTGTGTGTGTGTGTGTGTGTGTGTATATATATATGTGTGCGCGCGCGCGCGTGTGTGTGTGAATGGGTAGACGTGCTGGGGTGGGGGTCGGGGGTGGGGCGGCTGGGAGGAGGGGAGTGTGTGTGTGTGTGTGTGTGTGTGTGGACTGTACCAGTGCGTGCGTATCTCAACACACATAACAAAGTTTTCTTGTACAAACAAATCATTATACAGACCGTGCCAATTATTGATATCAGGTGATGCGAGCATTTCATGACATGTTGATAGACTGAATGTTTTGGCGGCAAAGATTCCCGAACTTTCCAGTGCATTTTCATTCAAAATAGATAGACGTAGAATTCGTTTGGAATACTGTGTGCAAATACTGAGACATGAGCACTCGTACTCGATTTCACACACACACACACACACACACTTTTGGACTCAGATGGACTGGCATTTTGTATTCAGGCATCAGCTAACCAGAACTAAAATCTATACAGAAATTCCTTCACTTCATGTCATTTTTAAAACTCTGTTGCGGGAGTCGTTGTTTGAAGTTAGGAGCTGCACACCAGTCATCTCATCTCGTCTTCTCCATTTTGTTCTCACTATGCTAGGTGGAAAGAGAGAGACAGAGAGAGAGAGAGAGAGAGAGAGCGAGAGGGGAGGCGGTGGGTCAGCAGCAGTTTGGCATGCAGGCTGCACACCAAAATTTCAATGTGCCAAGCAACGTGTTGACTTGAGGAGTCAAGTATTTATATAGACCGACACAATTAGATTGTTTTGAGAATTTGTAATGCGTCAGAAAAAAAATTGATTAACCTTCTTTTCTTTCATATGCACATCGAGGTACATGCCACGTGGTTCCACACAGATTAAAATCGAAGGAATGGGATTATTTGGGGGCTACAACCCCGTGCAAAGTTAAGGCCACGGGTGAGTACCAAGGCCTGAAATATGATGCCAAGTAAGGGGAAGCTCATGTATTTGAAAATCGTTTAAACGCTGGCTCAAACTTATGGTAAGCCTCAAAACGCGCATATGGATTGTATAGTAAACAAATTCAAATCCTAATTGTGGTGTGTGGCCTGCTTCAGTGAGAGAACGGGAGCATTTGCCCTTTCAGTACTTATTCACTCGCCCTCTCCACGACATCAAGTTATTTTAAAACATGTTTACCCTCACTATTTGTACACTAGATAACCATTGACTGACTTAGTATTTAGTGTCATATGCTCGACCTGAAAGTTATGAGTTGTGGGGATGGAAGTGGGGCTGAATTTTAATCTAATATTTTCATTTTGATATAAATGTTCAGAGTTAAAAATGAAATGAGGCAAGGAACAGTAACGATAAACAACAAAACAAGTGGGGTAACTCTTGCTCTCACAAAAAAAACAAACAAACAAAACCGCCCATAACTCCAAAAGAATGCTGCTTATGACACCGAATCACCTAACATCTATGACTGCACAAGGAAACATCACACAAAAAAGGATGTTCCAAGTTTGCCTATATACCCCGTACCCCGTACCAGACACACCTGCTCAGCAACAACTGGAGAAATGAGCAAATATAAATTAACTTTTTACAAGACTGGCACAGCCTTTTCGATCTTTAACATAATCAGACAAGTATATTGACGAACAGAAACTATATTAAAGATCGAAAAGGCTGTGTCAGTCTTGAATAAATGTTGATTTATAATTATTTGTTCATTTCTGCAGTTGTTGTTGCTGTTGTCCCCAGACTTACCCGTCCTACTGACAGTCACCTGGAAATGGGCACACACCTTATTTATTACATCAATTATATTTACGTCATGGGGTTTTTTTTTTTGATTGGTTCCCTGCGAGGTGGCATAGCATTGAACACCGAAGGAGAGGTGGCAGCTCTTCCTTGAGGGACACTGATGTGAGAGGTCAGTGTCAGGCGGCGCAGCGAACCTTCCAGCCGTATGGGTGACGGCGGGTCTAGCCTGTGTCGCTGGGGGATGGCTGCTGGAGACGTGGGGCGATCAGCGATGGAGCGCCGCCTGATTACGACCGCCGTACTGTTGAGGGTCAGGCAGAGGGGCAGCCTTTTGGGGGTTGGGCTGAAAAAGTGCCGTCTCGGCCGCAGTCTGCATGGACTGTAGAAAGGACTCGTGCAGCGTTCCAGCGACTTTCGTCCTGCTCCCTCTTTGAGGTGGCCTCACGCTGCACAGGACCATCGCCATCCGAGCATGAAGAAGGCCGCCCAGCGGCCCTGAAGACACAAAAGTTCGTCGGCTTCACTTGTTTAGTTCAGTGGTGGAGTTTGTTCCTGCTGGATTCATCCTACCGCTTGAAGGATGGAATCCATCTGCCAAACTGCTGTGGGCTGAGTAATGTGTAATGTCTACAACTGAAGTGCTGGCAGTGCCCAGTGCTGTGGGCTGAGTAATGTGTAATGTCTACAACTGAAGTGCTGGCAGTGCCCAGTGCTGTGGGCTGAGTAATGTGTGATGTCTACAACTGAAGTGCGAGTCCAGTGATGTGAGCTGAGTATTGTGTAAGGACGGGAACAAATTATATGACGAAACATGACACGTTTCGACCTATTTGGTTTTCTTCAGGCCAGATAAACATTCAGGACAATAAAAGCGAAGAACGAGAAATCACTTATCTTCTCAAACTGGGCGCAAAGTGGCAGCGATTTGAGAAAAGTAATTGCTTGTTCTTCGTTTTCATTGTCCTGAATGCTGCTCATCAGGCCTGCAGAAGACCAAAGTAGCCGAAACGCATCGTGTTTTGTCTTGCTATTTGTTTGTCCCTTTTGTCCAGCGGAATGACAATAATTTTTCTTTCAAATTTGTTTCAGTTTCTGCCAGCAGTCATCTCACATTAAAACTAATTATAAGATAAAAGTTTATATTCGCATGTCTGTCCAAAACTCCAACACAAAGAACTAGTGCGCAAACACAGGATCGTCCTCCACATGTGTACATTTGACCAGTCAGCAGGCGAGGAATGCTTGTTTTCTTACAGCGAAGATTACTTTCTACACATGTTTTATAAGAACAATGGTTCTAATATTCTGTAGCTGATAGCTTCCATGTGACAAGTCTGACAAGTCACAGGAACCAGCCTACATCAGCACAGTGGACTGGAGACGACGGGATCAGCCGAGGATATTGGCCTAATTATGACTGATTCAAATTCGAAATTGAGCTGTCATTTGACCTTGAATGTCATTCGAGTTAAAAGGAAGTCAAGTGAAGTGTTAACACCCCCCCCCCCCCCCCCACCCCCCCCCCCCCCCCCCCCCCCCCCCCCCCCCCCCCCCCCCCCCCCCCCCCCCCCCCCCCCCCCCCCCCCCCTCTCTCTTCAACCGTTCTTTCTTTCAGTGTGGATAAACTTTGCTCAGCTGATTGGATGTACAGGTACCGTGTCAACAATTCACCAAGTTCGTATCTTCCACAATGACCTCGACACCTCTGTCCGTTAGCTTAGTTGATTCTGTTCTTGCAGGGGATGAACAAGTTTGCATGCAACACTTTCATATCCAGTGCAATGATGCACTATGACCTTTTAGATAAAGTATGTCCTCTGCGTGCGTGCGTGCGTGCGTGTGTGTGTGTGTGTGCGTGCGTGCGTGTGTGTGTGTGTTCTTTTTTTCTCCTTTGTTGACCCATATTCACACAATTATAACAAACCTTACCGTGGGCAACTGTACATTCTCCAGAAGCTTTGCGTTGATCTGTTTAATGTGATCAACAGACATGGAAATCTAACAGAAAATAATCGTGAAATCGGCTGGGTGAATCATGGTGACTGTGAAGACATTTCCAGTCATGAGATACCAGCTGTGTGAAAGGCCCTAGGGAGAAGGTCACGGGAAAGGTAAGTATTTGCATGCAGAATCACGCGTAGGCCTGACTGTCCTTTTAACAACGAATCATACTGACGGAGTTATGCCCGTCATGTTTTTCACCTTACTGTGAAAAGCTGGTCAAGTGGTTAACGTGGTTGTGAAGAAAACGTGAGAATTACGGGTTAGCGGGTTGAGTCCACACAGGCTTGTTTTACTTGTTTTTTTTTTCTTATCTTTTCTACTATACCATATCATGTGATGGTCAGAGTGCCGAGTCTTTCGAGTCGGATGATAAATCGAAATCTAGAATGCTGCACGCTCTTAGCAACCATGTGAGGGACAAGACCCGCACTGCAACACGACGTCGTCTCGAGGCAAAATTCTGCAGGAAAATGTATTGCTTGGGATGGGAAACACACACAATTCTAACAACAAAAATGAGAGTGGCTCCATACAAAGGCACCTTGTTCCCTCTGTTGGAATAGTGGCCGAATTCACGGTGAGATCAGCGACGATGAGTATAGTATACAATTCAACACTTGCATGTGCGTATTCAACGAGAAGATCAGTTTAGTTCTCACCACCCTCTCCCTTTGTTTTCTTCCGGGAGACTATTGTGTGATTGCAAAACTACTGATCTGAAAGCTCCCCCACACCCCTTACCAATCTCCTTACCCACCTTTTGTACCTCCCCTACCCTACCCTGCCACCATACGCTTATTCCCCCCCCCCCCCCTTTTTTTTTTTTTCTTTTCTTGTTCTTCCTCTATTAGTGTTTTCACTGTTCCCTATAAAGTTTATTATCTTAGTAATCTAGCAGTGTGTGAAAGCAGGTTGCTCAGCTGCTGTTTAGGATATCACAGAAACAATAATTTGCCCTTGTCAACTCCCTTCGCTATACATATACTGTCATCTTAGTAAGTTATCAATTAAGAACCCAAAAGTATTTTTAAAAGACACTTTTTAGAGTGTCCATCTGTGACTGGAATCGCTGCCCAGAAAATTTATTATTTACAACAACAAAAAATTAATATAACTGCATCAAAATCATTCATGTGGATTTCTGTTTCATTTTTACTGACTTGTTTATAAAGCAAGCTTATGCTTAAAAGGATACTAAAACAATCTTGGGGTTGTAAAAAGCAATGCTGGCAATGCATGTTCAAGCCTAAACACTGTGAGTTTTACAAAATAGGATTAACATTATTCCTGGTTCTGTCACACACCACAAAAAAGAAGAAAAAAAAAAGGAAGAAAAAAAAAGCTCTGATACCCACACTTTCAGACATACAGCCTTCATCTTTTTAACAACACTACTGTTACAACCTCCTGCGCCCCACTACCTCTCTCCTTGAGCTGTTTAAAAAGACCTGAAATCTGACAGAAAAACACAACATTGCAAACATCACAAAAACATATTGAATTAAAAGTTAGAGACCAAGTTTTTCATTGTTATCTAGAATAGGTAATACATAACTGAATTGATTATAAAAACTCTAAGATCCTGAAAAATAGAATTTTAACAACACAAATTTAAGACCTGCTCTATGCTGCTGTATTCACAAAAATTTCTTGTAGTATATGCAGTTATCTCCCTTGCCTATCAAGCCTTAGCCTGTGGTCAAGTTGAAGTTGTCCATCAAAATGAGCTCTGGGAAAATTCATCCCATGCCTGACAAAGAGTTACACAAACAAACACTGACAACAGTCAGTACACTTGTCTCCTCCATATTCAATAAAGAGATTGTTTGTTTGTATATGAGTTAATCATAATGTAATTTTTTGCAACGCTGTGAGGTGTCTAGCATGTACATGAATCCAATAAAAGTTGTGGCAGCCGTCGTAGTTGTAGTTGTAGTCACTGTCTTAGCAGTAGTTGTAGTAGTAGAAGAAGGAGGAGGAAGAGTAACAGCAGCAACAGTGGCAGTAATGGCAGTAGTAGTAGTAGTAGCAGTAGCAGAAGTAGTAGCATCGGTAGTTGAAGGAGGAGGAGGAGTATCAGCAGCAGTAGCAGTGGTAGCAATAGCACAGCAGCAGCAACAGTGGTAGTAGCAGTCACTATTAGTCTTCATCATAGTTGTCGTCATAGCAGTTGCTATAATTTATCGAAAATGATTACTTCCTCAATTGATGACAACAATGATAGCAACCACGACCACAATGATAACGATGAATGATGATGATGATGATGATATATTAACTTATGACATTGCTTTAGGCCTATATTGGTGGTCCTGTTTTTTTTCTTTTGTTTGTTTTTTTGGCTATTTATGCTCACCAAACACACATTTTTCATTTTGTCTCTTCCATCAATAGCAAAATTTCAAGACCAAAAATTTACAACCTTGGCAGTCACATGTGTCACAGAATACTATGAAACTGACTATAAGCATCAAAAAACACCACTGTAATGCAAAGGGATGTTGAAAATCTGAATGAACCTCGAGTCCAGCTGAAGGTGACCGATTAACTATGTTATACTGTTCATTTCAATCCACCTTCATTTGAGATTTACATGGTTGTGAGAGCTATTTGTTAAGATCTGCATATTTCAATGTCTCCTCTGTGAAACTGAATGTGACTGAACCTCACTATACTAAGTGCAAGCATGACCCCATATCCAAGGTATTGGGTCAAACACATTCCTGTTTGTGTGAGTTTTTACAAAGAATGTTCTCATGTACTCTCATATGCAAGTCCTTGTGTATGTTGCTGCACCTTCACTATCAGTCCTGACGTAATTTCAAACCTCTGAATGAATATAAATACAAATAATAAACATATGTCCTGATCTTATATAATGTAGCCCCTATGTCTACTCACATACACACACATACATAAATGCATTGTAAAAACAGACAAGATACTTTGAACATCCACAAGAGCTACATATTCATTTGCACACACACACACACACACACACACACATACACACACACACACACACACACTGATACTCTGGACAAAACAAGGACTCAACCCCTCCTATCATGAAGAATTTATTCAATTTCCTTCTTCTGATATTAAAAACGGAAAAAGAAAACACCTTGGTTAACAAGTCTTTTTTTCTAGTTCGCCTTTCTAAAGCCAATCATCACTCATCAAGGGACTGGAGCATTGAAGAACCATGTACACACCTAAACCATGGCTCTCTTATTAAGCAGCGGGGAACTGAGGCTGGAGAACAGAATACAGATTAGGGAAGGAAAAGGTACACTATGACAACTATGAAAACTATGTGCTAAGCACTTAATATGACACCCAGTCCACACTGTAGACAAAAACCTACTAATGCGGGTACAACAAAACAATGAATACACAACACACATAAGAGAATGAGTCCACAATGTAAACAGAATCAAAGTTCATAACAGAAATCTTTGTATCAGTCCCATTATCTTTAAATGGCAAGAAGTTAAACACTTCTATCAACAGTAACACATTTAACAACTGGCTTTGGTTACATAAATGACTTGGTCAATAAAAAAACTGGTACTTATTAATCGAGCATGACACTTTTAAAAAAAAAAATGACTGCACAGAATTACTGGAGTCTAGAGAATTAATGTTCTGCACTTAATTAGGCAGTACTCTATAGTACCCATATCAATTGATGTTACTATACTGACTTATGAACCTATTCGCCTATTCATCATAGCACACTTGTAATTGTCCAAACAGACAGGGTTTTGCATGAACCAACTTTGCCAGTTAAGACAAAAATCTTCTTGTTATTACATCAGAAAAGAACAGCAGTAGATTTCATACAATGTTATTACCTGCTAGATCACATACAAAACTCTGCCTGTTTTTTTCCCCGACCGCCTTCCTTGCTGAAGATTTTCTTTGCCATACCCCTTATCCCAAGAGCGCTTAACATGGGAGAAAAATTTGGACACCCTCTTCATTTTTTGGCAAACCAATTATGAGAAATGACTTGACGCACTGTATACATATCCCAACAAAACAATGAATACATTAACGAGCATGCACTCACACACGCACATACACACGTGCAAACATCAATGCAAAGTAAGGAAAGGATCCTAAAAGCAATGACTTGACACACTGTACACATACCCCAAAAAAACAATGAATGCATTTATGAGCATGCACACACACACACACACACACACACACACACACACACACACACACACAAACATCAATGCCAAGCAAGGAAAGGATCCTAGAAGCAATAAGTGAAAATGACTCTGCTGTACAGCAAAAACTAAAATACCAAACTCTTTTCAGAAACCTGTGCAATGCTTTCCTCTACAACCCTCAGTTGCCAATTTGAATTTTGTCAACTCTCATCAAAGCATTGCATGTCACACCAACTCATTGGTTGGCATTGACAATTTGGACAAAGTCTGGCTTCAGCGATGCCCCGCCCACCAGGAAACCGTCAACGTTTTTTTTTTTGCAAGTTCCTTACAGTTTGCAGCTGACACCGACCCTGTAACACAAACACAACCATTCAATGGAAAGAAAGTTTTTTTTTTTCAAACCTATCAAACTTTCATAGCTTACACCCTGAGCAGCCTTTAATATCCAGCAGTTTGGCAATGATCAGCAGGAACTGAGATCACACTTCACAAGACCTCCAATACATCTCAAAAACTCTTTAACTGACAGGCAAAGAATATCACATGATGACTGCTCATATTCTCTGATACATGAAAATTTCTTATAAGAACATACGCTTTCTGACTACAGATCTGCTAATGAAGTCAAAACTGATTTTCTCCTTGTTTATATGACTCTCAATTTGAATCTTTACTGTAGACATGGTGTGTGCCCAAAAATACTGAGACTGTCAAATACTAAAGAACAGTACAGCAGTAATTATTCTTCTTAATCTCTTCCAAACTTGGTTTCTCTGTCACATTGCAAAGCACACGCCTTACATGTCAGAAGAATGTTCTGATGATTCATGAGTTCAATCAGCAAATTCTAGATCAATGGCCCTTTCAGAATCCACTGAGATCTTTTTGAGAACCTGTTTGACAGTCAACCTGTCTTTTGACCAAACTGACATGAATGACAACCTGATTATACAGCAGGGAATTCAACCCAGCTTTCCTTTCTTTCCGGTAGGTTTGATGATCAAGCACGAACTTCGAAACCGCACTGATGAAGCAACTTTAAGACACCTGAGCACAAATTGGACCCTGGTTCAGAGCACTGTTAAGTTGGTTGATAATGCTAACACAGCCTTTAAACTAGTATTCTCAAGAAGAAAAAAAAAGCAAAAATGATGACAAATGGCTGTAAAAAAATTCTAATTTTTTTTTTTTATTATGTCATGTATAGATATTCTATAGTCATATAACTTTTTTGCAACAAGCCATGAGAATGATCGCGGCACCTGACTTACCACTCAGCGACGTGGGGCGAAAATATTCACAGCAAGCAATCCGTCACTCACGACACATCATGACAATAATAGAGACTGTCTTCTAAAAGTAAATATGACCGAATTTCCCAAAGAATTTTTAACCAGTGATGTCCGTATACAGATACAGTCCTCCCTATGTCATATCATACCAGTTAGCATGCTACTAACAGTTGGTTTCATTGGTTAATTTGGAGAGAAAGCAACCAACCCGCTGGCATCTTGAAGCATTGAATCAGTGCTCTTTGTTTGAAGTACATCATTTTCAACTCAATCAAACAACAGCAACATAATCATTTTGATTTTAAAAACATTTACAATCAAAAAGATGCAAAAGATAGTTCTATTTCACTGTACAAAAATAAAGTCACAGTCGGATTTAAGCTTTTAAGAAAATTTTTTAAAAAATGGTCAAAATCAGGTGTCCTAAGGGAATTTCAGGGCTGTGACTGCAGTGTTAACTGGGCACATAGAGCAGAATTTCTAGCCATTTTCTGCCAAACCTCACAGGACAGCAGCTGGGCTTGACAAATCTTTAAGAAAATTAAGAGTAAATAGAAAAGAAAGCTTATGAAACCGATTTTCAGAAACAAACACTATGTTTTCTGTCATGCTCATATATACAATTCAGTTAGAAAATTTGCAATAACTGAAAAAGTTAAGAGTAAATAGAAAAGAAAGCATATGAAACAGATTTTCAGAAACAAAACACTACGTTTTCTGTCATGTTCATATACTAATTCAGTTAGAAAATTTGTAATAATTGACCAGCATCAACTTTACTTAGGTGACTGACTGCAATAAAAACTTTCACTGACTCTTCTGTTCAACATCTTACTTGAAACTCTCCTCTCTCTTCAGCACCTTGATTGACAAAGCAATGAACCAAATCTTCAAAGGAAAGTAAATTTTATGTCCATATGGCTTTGCTTCCATACAGATCTGGTCATCATCTACCCCCTTCTTCAACACTCATCCTAACATCGAAGTAGAATATTGTGATCAATGTCCCTCATACATGAGGAATATCTACAGCGAAACAATGACAGCAAACAGGTCAGCATCTATCCTGTAATGCAGTATTTCTTGGCATTTTCAGTATAGATGTAACTTTTGATTTCAAAATGCCGAATTTCTCACACAACAGTTCAACAGAGCGATTGCTCTGATCACAAAGTTGAGTTTCCAAGTTATCTCCCTTGATCATGTTTGCTATCGTGTATCTTCTGCTCGACATTGTATAATTGTGAACTGTACTGCACCTTCTTGCATTTTGAACTTCAAATACCAAATAAGATTTCCTCAACCAATTTCGATCGCAAGCCTTTTTTTCTTCTCCAATATCAAGCTCTAAACTGACAGCTCTAGGGGATTATCAGGCCCCTGACCTCAGTCTTTTCGACTGTGCTAGCCAGTTTAGGTTACAGTTTTTACACAACTTGTTCATGATTTGTTCTTTAATGAACGGTAGTGTGTTGTATAGGATTTAACTCAGAAATATAGTTTCTATGAAATGTGTAAATAATCTAACGATTCAAACAAAACAAAAGTAACATTGTTACTTGAAAGAGAAAATTTGCATCAGAGAAATTTGTCTAGTTAATACTTTCCATTTTCTATGATAAGAAATTATTTTCGGTATATGCTAAACACTGGTAAAATGCAGTTAAAATTGTTTTCCTGTTGTAAACAATACACAGATTCCTACTCCATGTTTAAAAATATATAATAAAGTTATATTAGCTTTCATGAACTGAGTCAGTCACATAAAATGTCATGTCTGTTGAACTTTGAATAATGGTGTGCACACAATTTCAGCTTCTCATACTATAGAACTGAAGTAAAACAGCAAAACAATCAAATAAACTGAGTTTTTAAAAACATCAAAAAGAATAACATTGTACATACTACATTACTGACAAGCAAATTTGATTGACAGCAACACTGTTGTTGCACTGACATAGGACTGTCAATGATTCAGCCATTTCACCACTTTCACTGTTGGTGTTTTTCATTCTAACATACACCACAATTCATAAATGCAGTCTCTTCAATCATAAAAAATTGACATCTAAAATAGATTTTCAAAGTTCACTTGCCTTAATATTTCATTTTGTTACAGCATTTGATACAAAATCAAAAGTCAGACAAATTCAGTGAATTGATCTTTATCTAGATTCTGCACCTATGACCTTGATCCACAATTGAAAACCAAAGTCATCACTATTAATCATCCAAGACAATGCAGATAATTATTGAATTTCACCTGAAGAATCCATTTAAACCCCCCAACCTTGACTCTCTCAAAGTTTTCAAATAATTCTTTGGAGACATGCAATCCAACACTTGAATCAATTCAGCTTCACCATGAACTTTCAGTTGGCGAATGACCAATTTTCAACCCAATCGAATCAGCATCGTTGACTTCAATCTCTATCATTGTTCATAATGATTACATTTGGTTTTGCTTGAAGCTCACCACAAAACACTCCTATATCTTCATCACTTGTTATATTTTTTAAAAGACCAGCTCATTCTCTTTAACTCATGCCATTATTCTTGCAATCTGTGCTTGACTGAACTTTAAGAACTGCTGTTTGCAATCACCAATCTGTTATTGTCCCCCAAATCATACAAACTAATCAAATTTTTCTCTCACAGGGTATTTCCTGTCAAAATATTGTGATTCATTGCTCGTTCCAGTGACATCATTCGCTAAACTGCATGATGAGTACATGACCTAATTACTCATTTGAATAAATATGCCTATCCTGAATGATAGGGAGGTTCACATGCTTGCGTGTTTCCCTGAAGCTGAGGATAAACATCCATCAGTGCCTTTCATGATTGACAAATGGTTAAATTACAGGGAGGCAAGGGTCAACAGTCCCCTGTACTGTAACAGAAATGTGGCTACACAAGTAATCCTTAGAATCATGAAACAAGAAAAGATCCAAAATTTGAGAGCAACTTCTTGTAACTCTAACCCTGTAAAATCACTTTTAAAACTGCACATACAAAATAACTGACAAGTCCTTTTATGTAGCATAATGGCTAGATTTACTATTGACTGAGAAAAAATGTTAAAACATGTTTTTATCAATAATTGGTAATCTTCAAAGCTGTACCAACTAAGACAAACAGAGTTGTACCAACTAAGACAAACAGAGTGACAGCTCAAAGTCAAATAACAGACAGAACCTGTAATTGCAAGGGAAAAAAGAGAGAAAGGTCTCAATCTCTGAGGATGTGAAGCATCCGGCTGAAGGCGCATAGCACTTGAGGCTGCTAGCGGGGTCCCAGAGAATTTTTGAGTTTAAGACAAAAATCTATGCAATCTGAGACATTCTGAAGGCAAAACAAAAAGTATCAGATGTACTGTGATTTCTTCAATTTTTGCACTAATTTAGTAGCAATACTGTAACATACATACAAAAAATCTGTTGCCATTGTGTAAGAACAGGAAACTGTGTGTGTGCGTGTGTTGGGGAGGGGGTTGCATTAGCACAGATAAGCCTGAAAAAACACACAGACCTTTTCAAGCTTAATACTCTAAGAGAAAAGTTTGAGGTTGATTCTTTACAAAGTTTTTGTTCGGCTATCCTTGATTCTTTTCAAAAGTAGATACTATACAAAAAAAAAAAAAGAAATTAAAATGCCATGAGCACTGAAAAAACAAGAATACATGTGATAAAAGCTTCAAGACATTCACTGCTAATTCAAGGAGATAAATGGATAAATAGAAATTTTCATACCCGTACACAAACTATCGATGATTATCTCCATTATTCTTTTCTCGCCTCTTTCTACGCTTCACGATCTTTAAGCGGTATTCCAGGGTGATCTCACTTCTCATGTTACAAATGATCTTGCAGCAACACAGATCACAAAGCGCAGTCCCACACACATCTGTCTCACAGATGTGTTATGCAAGTCTTTCTTTGCCCATACTATCTCCATCCAGCTCCATTTCCACAATTTTTTTGCTTTGGAATCGTTGAAAGCATCGCCGTGATGTTGTATTTATCTTTCTGCCATCTTGGACAGGGATATTATCATCAAACACTGCGCGCATTATGCCCCATTCCATCGATAGAGTCAAACGTGCATTCCACTTGCACTGGCGTGGGATTTTTTAAGAATTGTAATTCAATTTTTTTTCCCGTGAAAACAAAAATGTTTTTCACTGATTTACCAATTGATATTGTGCAGAAATTCGCAAAGTGGTGAAAAATTCCAGGCTCTGAGAGATCTACTATGAGACAAGGGTAAAGAGAGAAGAGCCCAAAAAAACAAAAATCACATTCTATGATTCTTGATCTTACTAATCTGGTAGCTCTTTGTTTATTTTGTACTGGTACCCCAGCCAGCAGTATCTACCTCTTGGATGGTCTCCTGTACATGCATGCAGCCAACACTGTCTACCTCCTGGATGTTTTTCTGTACCATGCAACTGGCAGTGTCTACCTCTTGGATGTTTTCCCGTACCATGCAGTTGATCATGTCTACCTCATGGATGTTTTCCTGTACCCTGCAATTGATCATGTCTCCATCTGGGATGTTTTCCTGTACCATGTACAGTGTCTACCTCTTGGATGTTTTCCTGTACCATGCAGCTGGCAGTGTCCACCTTTTGGATGTTTTCCTGTACCATGCAGTTGATCATGTCTACCTCTTGGATGTTTTCCTGTACCATGCAGCTGGCAGTGTCTACCTCTTGGATGTTTTCCTGTACCATGTAGCTGGCAGTATCTACCTCTTGGATGTTTTCCTGTACCATGCAGCCAACAGTGTCTACCTCTTGGATGTTTTCCTGTACCATGCAGCCAGCAGTGTCTACCTCCTGGATGTTTTCCTATACCATGCAGCTGGCAGTGTCTACCTTTTGGAGGTTTTCCTGTACCATGCAGTTGATCGGGTCTACCTCTTGGATGTTTTCCTGTACCATGCAGTTGATCATGTCTACCTCATGGATGTTTTCCTGTACCCTGCAGTTGATCATGTCTCCATCTGGGATGTTTTCCTGTACCATGCAGCCAGCAGTGTCTACCTCCTGGATGATTTTCTGTACCATGCAGCTGGCAGTGTCTACCTCTTGGATCTTTTTCTGTACCATGCAGCTGGCAGTGTCTACCTTTGGATGTTTTCCTGTACCATGCAGCTGGCAGTGTCTACCTCTTGGATGTTTTCCTGTACCATGCAGCTGGCAGTATCTACCTTTTGGATGTTTTCCTGTATCATGCAGTTAATCGTGTCTACTTCTGGGATGTTTTCTGTACCATGCAGCTGGCAGTGTCTACCTCTTGGATGTTCTCCTGTACCATGCAATTAACTCACTCGCTACCAATGTCCGCATATGCAGACATCGTACAATGATCATGAAGCTTTCGCTACCAATGTCCGCATATGCGGATTTTGATTTTGAAAAATTTGCGCTGTCTGAGTGACGTATCGGGTACGAAACTCAAGAACGGAGATGATTCCTTAGTTATCCCCTACCAACTTTCCATTCACTTGCGCCACGTGTGAAGCGTTAGTCATTCGCTAGCCGACAAGAACCAAGAGTACCGTTGGTCAGCTCTGTTCCGTGATTGAAAAGATGGCGTCACAACAAAGCGTTCGACACTGTAGGGCTGGTGAATTGTTAGTTAGTGTTGAAGATGCACTGGAAATAATCAAGACTGAAGGGTGAGATGTCGAAGAAGACATCAGCCACTCTTCTGATGAGGATTTTGACCCCTACAGTGGGGAGACAGACGTGGATTCCGACACTGAAGTGGGCGCTGATAGTGGCGAAAGAAGCAGACAAAACTGTGCCAGCACATGGGCCTCAACAACAAGTGTTTGATTCGGATACTGACACTGAAATGGGAGAAAAAGTGGACGATTTTAGAGCTATTTTCACTGACGATTGGACTGATACACCAGGTTTATTGAACGACTGGCCAGTCAACACTCAGCCTTTGCAGTTCTTTGAGTTGTCCGTGCACTCCACAGCGGTGGGTAGACAGAAATTATTACTACATAAATTGTGCTATGTGTAAATGTGTCATGTATGTTTTTACACACTAAGTGAGTGCATTTTTTTTTTTTTTTGCAGTGATCCATTCATGTATCAGTAGACTAGTGGGAGAGAGGAGAGGGGGGGGGGGGGGGGGGGGGGGGGGGGGGGGAGGGGGGGGGGGGGAGAAGGAAGGGATAAACAAAGGGAGTGAGTGATTATATATACTGAGTATTTGTGCAGTACTCTGTGTGTGTGTGTGTGTGTGTGTGTGTGTGTGTGTGTGTGTGTGTGTGTGTGTGTGTTTGAGAGAGAACAGCTACACATGTTCATGTTTTGTAACTCTGTGCATGGGTATGTTTGTTTCCAGGCATATTCTTACTGATATTTATTGTGCAAAAATCCATAATTTATGCATTTATAGAATAAACTGTTAAATACAAAGTAATTTAGTTAATTAATGTATAATGATGCTGGTATTATATAAAAAAAAAAAATCCAGGTTGGTTCTACTTTATAGCTTGTAAAAGCACCAAACTATGCATCCCATACACATGAATGTTTATTACAAACAATGGGATTCACAGATACATAAGAAAAAGAAAAGAAAAGCTCCTGTGATCATTTTTGTGTGTATGGTTGCAGGTCATGTTGCTGTGCTGAGGTGGCAGGACAAAAATCCTATGTGCTGACGACAGTGATGTGCCAACCACCATAATGAGCTTCACAACACGGCACTGCCCTGAGAGACAGAAACCAGCAGCAGTACAGGACTACATGGCAGGAGTAGACATGAGTGATCACCTCATGGCCTACATGCCCCTGAATAGGAAGACCATGAAGTGGTGGAAGAAGTTGTTTTTTTTTTATCTTGTGACTTTGACTCTTCTTCAGGGGTCTATTCTCTACAACAAGCATCTTGCAGTCCATGGTTTGCCACTGTGTGTGAAGCTGTGCCCAGGATGCAATGTCACTTGCCGTGAGCTTTTCTACTCCAGAAACGATTACTGCCAGTGATTCATCACCAGTGTTTTGTGCACAGTGAACTTTTTTTGTTTTTGTTTTTCATCCTTTAAAGACACATTTTTTTTGTATTTTCACATCCTCCATCACCTGCTTGTGATGCAGTACTATATCTTCTGTGTCTTCAGCAACTCTAGCTGCGCTAGAATGTGATGTAGAACATTTCTGAGCTGCTAAGGAACACTTTCTACATGTGTTTCTGAAACAAAAGAACTGAAAAAAAAAAAAAAAAATGGAGCCCATGTTCACCTTCAAGAGGGTAAGTAAATTACTTAATTTTTTATTCACATATAGACTAATACGCATTGTATCCACTCACTAAATTTCAAGTGTCTGTCTGCTCATATATAATTGTGAGAATTTTTTTTCTTACCCTTATAATAACCCTGGGTTTTCAGAGATTAGCAAGGGGAAAAACTCATGGTATGGACTAAGTTAATCGTTTCTATCTCTTGGATGTTTTCCTGTACATGCAGCTGGCAGTGCCTTTCCTCCTGGATGTTTTCCTGTACCATGCAGTTAATCGTGTCTACCTCTTGGATGTTTCCCTGTACCATGTAGTAAAGCATGTCTACCTCTTGGATGTTTCCCTGTACCATGTAGTAAAGCGTGTCTACCTCTTGGATGTTTCCCTGTACCATGTAGTAAAGCGTGTCTACCTCTTGGATGTTTCCCTGTACCATGTAGTTAAGCGTGTCTACCTCTTGGATGTTTCCCTGTACCATGTAGTTAAGCGTGTCTACCTCTTGGATGTTTCCCTGTACCATGTAGTTAAGCGTGTCTACCTCTTGGATGTTTCCCTGTACCATGTAGTTAAGCGTGTCTACCTCTTAGATGTTTTCCTGTACATGCAGCTCTATCCAGCCTTCATAAGCACTGAAAACAGAGCAAATATACACACAATAAAAAGGACCTGCTGCCCACCTCCGTATATAATCCTGGTGGAACCAGCCACTTCTGCGGAGACATTATCGGTGAGCCATTTGCGAATGGATGCATGCACTTCCTGAGCCTGATCTGGGGTGGCTGTTTTCCCTGTGCCAATGGCCCATACTGGCTCATAGGCTATCACCACATTTTTTCCAGTCAGCCACATTACCTGCACACAGGTACACAAGAGAAAAATGTACTCTCTGGTCATTCAATGGCCAAGACTGGGTCACAAGGAGTACTTACACAAGTCCAATTTCCTTTTGTGCATGTCTGCACAAAAGATCGTGAAAAAAGAATTAAAAAAAAAAAAACCCTTGATGGCTTCCAAGAACTAAAACCTGACTCCAGATTCTCTCTTTGACCACACACACACACACACACACACACACACACACACACACACACACACACAGAGCGTTGGTCACTAGTAACAACCAGTTTGTAATGTTTGAAAGACAGACAGGCATAAAAAACATGACTAATGTGTCTTTTTTTTCCCAAGCTTGAATACATATGACACATGCTGCAAAACCTTGTACATGATTTTACAGTTGAAAAGAGCATCATCAGCTCTTTAAAATCATATACATTATGACCCCCACCACCACCCAAGTGACTAAGAAGGAAATTCTGTGTGGCTGAAAATGGACAGCCATGATGAATTATGACTGAAACCATAGAGCATGCTGATTAAAAATTCACACCAAGCATTCCATTCTGTGAAAGTATCCAGGGAAAGTAACCATACGCAGGCAGGCTTATATACTGGTGTAAACATTAACACATTCATGCACTCACAAACACAAAATACACTGACGCAGCACACAAATATAAAAGCACCAGGCAGGCACACACACACACACACACACACACACACACACACACACACACACACAGGGATCTATCAACCTTGGGATCTATTAGTCCTGCCACCTATCAAAGCAACGGCTTGTTGTTTCCTTATTATGTGGTTGCTCTTTATGTGGTGATGTAGTGTCGCCAAGATCTAGTGACCCTTGAAACCTGTCAACCTGACCCTGTATGTGGTGCTTTCTTTGCTTCTGAGCTGTGAAACAATTAATTCATTTTTTCAAGCTACATATATTCATCTTCCTGAAATACAATTGCTGCACTCGAATTATTTGCATTTTTGAAATTTTTGGTAAACTATAAGAGCAGGCCAAGGGGCATAATGTAGCTAAGTCCCAATCACATATCCTAGAAATAAACATGCTGTAATCAAAATGCTTATACCGAAACTCAACTCGCATATATCTTGTAGGGATCATAATCATTTTTTTTTTTCTATCTCCTGTAAAATTTGATTTTCAGGCTCTCTCGCAGTTGTATTTACAGGCAGCAAATTGTTCCTTTGCATCCTGGTGGACTTTTTTTTCCCCTTTCTGATCAAAAGAGGAGTTGTTTTATTTGTTTTCTCTTCATGTGCAACAGAGATGTAGCAGCATGCTTCTTACTGCCCATATAACCAGATGACATAATCTCAAAAGAAAATGTTACTGATTCTCTTATGTTCAATTGAAAGACAGACTGCCACCAGAACATGAGTTTGTTAGGTGATAAATTTCATAGTACAGCATCTTCAGGTAATAAACATAGCATCAATATTGAAATATTGTGTGATACTATAACCTGCACTTAACTATGCACAGACATTCTGTTTCACTAGCTGCTCATCCTTTACAGAGGTAGTACCATGTTTTCACAATAAACACCACACCCTTGAGGATGGTTTGAAAAGAAATCTACTGCAGGAAGGGATGACATCACTTTCTGAGTGTGGTCATGTGTATCACACAATTTTCCAGCAAAAGGTGGAAAAGTATGATCCAAGTGCATTTTGGATAAAAGTATTGTTTTCTTGTATTTTAGTTTATACTCAGTGACAAAGAGGAGTGGCGCAGGAATAGAGCCAAGAGCAATGCCATCAAATGGGTATGCCAAACCAGATGTACGGCTTCGCAAAAGGAAAAAAAAAACTTTACCTGCAATGGCTTTCAATTGCCTGAAGATGACTTCATCTTTCTTGCCAGCTTCTCTCTCGTCTAGTTTCTCACCAACACAGGGGATGACCTTCAGTCCCTGAGAGAGAGCAAACTTGGTCTTCTCTCCAATCAACTGAAAGATAACAGTGCTTGGTTGAAAGATTATTTGCATCATAATGATGATAGATGTCAGTACAAATAAGACAGGGTGAAGGCTGGGACTGGGGGCATGTTGTGGTACACTTCCTATTTCCGTGACAGTTCCGTGTGCAAAAATCTGCCATCAGCACGGAAAAATCCGTGATCGTCATCGTATGAATTTTCCTATCTTTATCTTTAGTTTGGGGTTTCCCAATTCACACCAATAAGAAAGTCCGATATGTCTGCGATGAATATTTGTGAGTGAAAGAATCCAACGAGGCAGATAAGTGGTCAGTTTGGGCTGTTACCGATACCACCCCCTGCCGATTTTCACATGAGTTCAACATGGCTGAAGAGAGAACCACGAGTGGGACCAAGTGGCGTCAAAAGAAAGCCTGCACCAAAAAAACTACAGCGAGTTTGTTACCACTGATGTTGAGGAAGTTCTTCAACTGATTGAGGACGAAGACTTTGTTGCCTATGATGACATCAGTGTGTCAGAAGACTCGCTGGATGAGGACGAAGGTGACGAATCAGCTGTTCAGAGGAGGGGGGGTGATGTTTACGTCAACATTGCCAGAATAGCTCGTGAGAACAGAGCAGAGCCGGAGGCAGAGTATGACTGCGTCACTGACCCAGATTTTGAAGTGGGCGAAGGCCCGTCAAGTGATTGCAGCTCAGAAAAGGAGGGTAGTTACTATGAGGGAAGCAGAAGCGTCGTCTGCTACAGCTGGCACACACATAACGGGTCAGCCTGCTCGTGGCCAAGCCAGCACGCGTCAAATCAGGCGGCCAAGCGTTGGAAGGGGAACAGGTACGACTCATAGTTATTGTCTTGTGCGAGTGTGCTGATGAATGGGTTTTGATCACATGGCATTTACCAGAAAACAAGACTTCACATGGTGGTGGGCGTGGTGTGGGTGTGGCACTTTGTCTGAGTGTTTCTGATTTCACTGTGTGTGTGTGTGTGTGTGTGTGTGTGTGTGTGTGTATAAATGGTTTTTTGAGTAGATACTTGAAAACTAGACTGAGTGAGAAGTAGTAATATTTGTGCATGTGCTATGTTGTGTGTGTGTGTGTGTGTGTGTGTGTGTGTGTGTGTGTGTGTGTGAGAGAGAGAGAGAGAGAGAGAGAGAGAGAGAGAGAGAGAGAGAGAGAGAGAGAGAGAGAGATGTGTGTGTGTGTGTGTGTGTGTGTGTGTGTGTGAACATGACTTTTATTTTATGTCAACAGGTGTTGGCAGAGGACGGGGGGACCAGAGGCAGAGGATGGGGAGCTGCTGCACAGAGGGGGAGAGGGAGAGGTGTGTGTGTTGGCCAGCCCCTTGTGCCACCTAAGAACACCCAGCCACACAAGAAAACACACACACAGCAAGTTGGATTTTCTGACGTTCCAGCTGCAAGTCATCAGCGACCTCCTGTATGGGGACAATCCAGCATCACAAGCAGCTCTACCCCGTTCTGAAGAAATTGCATGACTGACGGAGAGGCACTTCCCCTACCTTAGAAAAGACTGGGGGGTGGGGGGGGGGGGGTGGGTGGGGGGGGGGGGGGGGGGTTGGTGGGGGGGGGGGGGGGGGGGGGGTGGCGGAGTGTTCAGGCAGGCAGGAGGTGCAAGGTGTGCAGCAAGAGGGGCATCCCAAAGGAAACAAACTGTGTGTGTGGACAGTGTCCTTCAACACCACCTCTGTGTGTGCAGCCTTGTTTCCAGGAGTACCACACAAAGAAAAACTATAAGAAAACTATTAGTCACTGTCTCCTGTCCTGTATATATGATTATGTACATATGTGTGTGATTTTATCATCATTGTGTTTGTGTTGTGTGGTCATAATACTGGTGGATAACAGAAGAAGAAGAAAAGCAACAGTGACACATAAATTTCTGAACGAACCTCCAAACAACCTAGATGTAGCTGTGGACATGTATCTGGTCAATTTGAAAACTTTGGATTCATATTTTTCACATAAGGTAAGGAAATACATTTTTCCTTGTAATTCTTTTGTTTTCTAACAATAATTCACTGTTTTGTTTCACACTAATATGATAGTATGTTTAGAAATTGAGTAAAAAAAACACATAAACCTATTTCATTGGACATAAACTTTTTGCAGTGTTCTTAGATGTGATTGAAATTGTTATCAAAAGATAGAGTGTTCAATTTCCTTTCACAAAAGTATAGGTTTGATACACTTTTGTTCAGTAGTTTTTTAGCCAGATTTTTTTTTGAAATTATTACCCTTCGCGACTAAAAAAGGCTTGGCAAACTGTTGTCTCAGAGCTTTAAAAGGGTGTGGCAGGCAAAGGGTTGAGGGGAAAAAAAAAGAGAGAATAAGCACCAGGTAGGTTTTTTTTACGTCTGGCTCTGAAAAAAGGAAAAAAATTAATAGATTACATGTGCACAATGACAGATTAATATACACGAATATAAAAACTGTGTAAAGAATCTTTCATCAATACTAGGAAACAAGTAAACAAGACATTCATCAATACAGGAACAATTATATAAACAACGCAAAATTCGGGGGGGGGGGGGGGGGGGGGGGGGGGGGGGGGGGGGGGGGGGGGGGGGGGATGAAACACTAGGTCAATAAACAAAAGCAAGAGAGGCAGGGAGGTAAGGAGTGAGGCAGACAGGGAGGGAAAGAGAAGAAGAAGAAGAGAGATAAGGGAAAGGGCTGGCGACAGTGTGAAACTTGTATTAAATATGCAAAGTTGCACCAAGTCCCATGCTCACAGAGGAAAAGAGAAAATCCCTGAAACAGTACGAGCATCCGGGGGCATGCCCACCCACACACCACTACCCCTCCAGAAAATTTCTCGAATTCACATTAAAAATGGTGCAGTCTAGTACCCACATTAGGCCAACTTACTCTGAATAAATTGAACATAAAGCTTTCCCAGCTTCCTCCAAATTGTAATGAGCTGATCGCTGTATCATCCATTTTGTGGTCCAGCCACGACCAGGACAAACTGTTCAAACATCCTTACTCAATCTCTTTAACTGCCACTTTTTGGCTCTCTTCTCACCCCTGATTTTTCTTTTCACTGAAAAAAAAAAAGTTCTTTTCTCTGATTTCCACTTTTCCCAGAAGTATGCAAATTCCCTGAGAAACCCTGTATGCTTTTAAGCAGCGCTCTTACTAAATCATGCTCATGTTCCTGTTGATTTCATGTTTCATTAAAAAAAGAAAAAAAAAATTACATAACCAGCAAGTGTGATAATTCTTGATGGCCTCCACTGCCAGCTGGCCTCTAAATATGCTCACTCAGAAACGCTGACATCCACGCATCAAACATACACACTGATGTATACATGACCAAAACAGGGCGACTTCATAGACCACTTTCTTACTCCTGTGAATGTAAAATCAAGCTTGATTTTAGACTCACAATACAGTACAATAAATTGAGTTTATGAAATCACCCTGTTTAGTCATGTGTGTTGTGCACTTGCATGCGTGTTTTTGTGTTCCTGCTTGTGGTGTTTGCGTTTCTGAGTGTGTAGGTTTGTAGCCCAGCTGGTAAGACCACTTCAAAGTTCAGTATCAGGAAATATATCTTATGACTGAAATGTTTCAATTACATAGTATCAGCGAATATGCAGTAAAACAACTGAATTTATGTCTAATTCTACAAAAATAAATGTAAAAATTCTGTCTTCTACTAATCAAGTTAGTCTAAAAAGGGAAGAATCTACAATCTGGACCAAAGAAAATGTTAGAGAGCCCAGCCGCCGTGGCGAAGTGGTTAGCGTCGCGGACTCCCGGCTGGGAGGTCATGGGTTCGAATCCCATCAGAGTTGTGTGGGTTTTTCTGCCCCGACCGGCTCCTACCCAGAGTTGAGTTTGCTGCAGACTCAGTTGGGAAGACTGGCACCACACAGTCGAGTTCATCCACTTAATGGATGCGTTTCTGAGAATGTTGCTCAAATTTCCTGACCAACACTGCAGGTGCCTGTATCTCTCCGGCCTGGTTGATGTCGGGATATATTATGAAAGTAAGCATAGAGTACAGCCCGTCATGTAGTCTCAGACCGAAATGGAAATCCGTAGCATCATCTTAATCATCCTCATTCTCATTGATCAGCATTAAAAAAAAGTCTCAAATTCTGTGGTCCTTCATGCCCTGCTCTCATGGTGACCTCAATTTTGATGTCCTCTCCACGTCTGTGGCCTTGGTTTGGTTCCGTCGGGGACTTCAGTATCGGCGAGTCCATGGGGGCTATCGCTGGACGGACGTGGTGGCGTCTTCCGGAGGGAACGCCTCACTCACACGGCTCCGCGACTAAGCTATTATTGTCGTCAGTAGGGGGCTTATTAGGTGGCGTCCTGCGTATGTATGTTAGATCAGAACAGGCGCCACTGAACACCACCAAAGTGACTCGGCAGCAGTGCAGTGTTTCCTCCGGTGGGTTGCCTCTTAACGACTTAACACGGACTGCTCCCTGTGATTGCCGGTGCCGGGGGCTGCGGCAGGGCCAACGAGACTGTGGCTGTGGATGGGGTGTCGGAATGAGCGGCGTGGGTGCACTGCCTCTGAGGTGGCGCAGAGGTTGGGACAGCAAAAAAAAATTTGAAAAAAAAAAAAAAATGTTAGAGATCATCACTTTCCTTCTACCAACCTTTGTATTGCTTTACTGTCTTAGTTTCATTACAGTTTCTTTGTGTGAGGCAATTTTATGTTACTGTTTCATTATTTAGAGTAACTCTGTCCTTGTTTAACTTTTTTGGTCTGAGGGGTTAGAAAACAAAAACCACAGAATGAAATAATCATGGTTCTGTCACGCTGTCTGTCATACTTTTAAAATAATAATTTGTAATACATGAACCAGTAAAATTTAAAAGGTAAATAAAACCGTAACATCACAATGAAAAATTAAATATCAAACTCTTTAACAGCTAGTACAACTCAACTTATGAACTGAAATGATAATACAAATTTCTTATTTTACATTAAATTTGATAATCTACAAAAGAAAACAAATCACATACATAAATATATATATGTGCATACATGTATATGAGAGAAATGTTAACTGGTAATCAACATTTAACAGTCTATCAACCAGCTCTCACAAAACTTTGGGTTCACGTATTGGTTTGATTTGATATATGACATTTATTCTGTGAAACAAAAAATATAAGCAAAATATACTGTGTTGGCGCATTTCAGTTTAAAAAAGTTTTCTTCAAAGAGTGTACTAAAAATGGTGCCTAAAAATGGGATACTGGCGCACTCTTCGTGCAACATTTTGCAATTTTGAAAATTCTATAGGCATTAACTTTGTATTAAAAAGAAAATAATCTTCAAGGCACAGAAAGGAAATACAAGATAAGCTATTCCATATAGGATTTTGAAGTGTCTAGAAAAAAAAATCTTCTTGTTACTGTTAGTTACTTTCATTTTTTGTAAACTTCTGGGGAATAACTTACCTGAAATCAACACATGTTCTTGACAAACTGAAATTCAGCATTTATGAATGACTCAACACTAGTTTTTTTTAAATGACCAGATGGCACTTTGAAACACGGATGGGCAGAGATAAATTCAAACTGATTTTCCAAGCTTGTGTCGTTAAGTTCCAGTATGTAACATATGCCTTGCACACCAACTGAAAACATACTGCTGAACAGCAACATTTGAAATCACATTTTTGTCCTGTAGTTTTGTCTGGAAAACTTTGCTGTTGCAATAATGTCCCTATCACTTTAATTTCAGTACAAAATTTGATTTGATCTGTATAGTGTATATTGCTACTCCTTTCTTTTAGGTGTAATGAAACCAAATCATAGAACACCAGCAAACTTCCCAGCACATATTTATGATGCACTCTGGATTTGACTGCCTTTTACAATGCAAACTTATTATTCTTTGATTATTATTGCACAAAATTCTAGTAAAGTTTGAATATCTGAATATGGATCAATAGCACACTGAAAACAAGCCCCTGTGTTACAAGAGGAAATTTGTTGTGTTCATTTCCACTGTACATCTAAACACGTTTGATAATCAATATCATTTATCAGACATTTTCTGTAGAATTTTGTTTTGTTTAGCAATGAGCGCACACTATTTACAATATTGCTTATGTTGTGCTCATATATCTGGAGATTTAGCTAAAATTTTCTAGAGGAAAGTTAAAACTACAAAGTAATCATATTTTGCCACAAGTCGGACATTTCTTCAATCCAAAAGGAATTTTTCAGTATCATGGATGTCCATATCCAATCTGATACAGCATATGGTCATAACTTGTTCCAAAGCATACTCAGCTTTAAATGTCAATGTATTATTGATGTTTTCACAGGAGGGTAGAGGAAGTTTGAAAAAAAAAGAACAAAAACCAGCAAATAAAACTCTTAAAACATTTGTTAAAACCAATAATTTTTAGCAAGTAATCATGGAAGTTGTCTTGGGTTTACATCACATTTCCATACTGTCCTTCCTTTTCAATCCTGCTCAAGATTATATTATATGAAGTAATGTATGTATTGATGAGAAACTTTTGGGAAAGTATCATCCAAGTCAGACGACCTCTATCAAATTTTGCTAGCATGTTGGAGGCTAGGCAAAACTGTTTCCACCACACACAACTTAGTAGTAAGCAAAGCTTCTAACTACTTCTCAAAGTCTACTGCCAGGAAGAAAGATCATGACGATGATGGTGGTGGGGGTGGGGAGACAGAGAGGGTGAAAAGGAGAGGAAGGGGCAGGGATGAAGGAGAGAAGAGTGTGGAGGAGTAAGGGGAAGGATGGAATATGAGGGGAAATATCATACGAGACTGAAGCATTCATGCTGAAGTTTATGGCTTTTTTTTGTCGAGTCATCCAAAACACACACACACACACACACACACACACACACACACACACACACACACACACACACACACACACACATTTATTAAATAAAACCACACTAATGAACAGACTAGTTACAATGAACCAAGAAAGATGTCATTTGAAAAAAAAAACTTAATTCCATCCATGAAAATGCCATTAAAATGTGACCAAAGTCAGTGTTCCCTGCATCTTTATTCTCCATCATAAGGGAAATTTGGAATAGTGAACGCTAATATACTTAATAAGTGGAAGCATGGTGATATATTTGACTTTGTGCCAAAAGGTGGGCCAAAAACTGAATAGTTGGAAAAAGGAAGTTACTCTTTAGTTTAACACTGTTATCTTTTCTGATACTATCCCTTGTCAATGAAAATAAATTATGCAAAAGACAAAGATAATTACTGAAACTGTTTTTAAAGAATATTGATCACTTTAAACATTGAAGCGAGCAGAATGTTCTCCATAAGAAATTACACCACAAACCATGTTGTTATTTCAAAATACAGCTTTATGAAATTCAATACCTAAATGACTCAGGTTCTCTCAGATTATTTTTTTGTCCATTTTGGGGCAGCTTTCATTTTACCAAATGGGCTTGTAAAAATCTATGCTGTAATATCTTACTTCTGACATCTCGCCGAGACTTACTTTTCTCATAAAACCATCATTTTTTCTTGCAAATCTCATCAAATTGATAAACGTGTGCACAGCACACAGATGAGCAATATTCAGTCAAGTTTACAATGCAAGTAAGACAAGACAGATAACTTGTGCACACAGTGTACAAAACTTACTACCTTTAACATAGTTTAATACTATAACACACAAACTGAACTTCATTCCTTTCTTATTTAATATTATCAAAATGTCTTTATATCTGTGGTTACCAATCAGAAAGTGTCAAACATAAGATGAAAAAAATGATTACAATAATACATGATTGAAAATCTGCCAAGGAGGCAAACTTCAAAGCTAAATGTCAAGAATGTTTTAATTAAAGACTTCTGGAAAAATTCATGTTATTATCACTATATAAGCTGATGAAAATGTATAGATTCAAAGTTTCACAAGGGGAAAATGTTGTACAAAAGATGACAAAAAGTGTATATCATCATATGACACACCTTACAATCACTCTTGGGAAGAAACCATTGAACTCTGGATGGAAACTGATCATCCATATATATCTCATGCTTCAACTGAAGTGGTTGAAAATGCTTAAAATCCAGTTTTAACTTGGAACTGAAGATATTTAATATTACACTGTACAAAATATGTTAATGACAAACCTCACATTATTGGGGAAAAACATGATTAAATTGTTCAAAGAAGTTAGATCAAAAGTTTTCACACTGCAGCATGACAAGATATCTAAGAACGATAAATTACAGTCAACTTTAATGTATCTGTAAGCAAAGGTTAGTATATATGTAAGTTTAAAATTTGGATGGATTATTTAGGACTTCTCTTACATGCGACACCTTCACTTTTTGAGAGTGACTATTCAGAAAACAAGAGAGCACGGTTCACAAAATTATTGCAAATTAATGATCTTTTTCATATCAAACATGTACGTTTGCAAGATATTCTGCACTGCTGTTTCAGTCAGTGACTATGTTAAAAATGTGCAGAATGTAGGTCTCCTCTTTTAAAGGAAGTGAATCCGACTGCTGCTATAACCTATACTTCAGCATTTTCATATTCAGCTTTGGTCTGAACTTATCCCTACTATGTATTTAGGTATTCTTTTATGCATTTATAGACACATTTTATTCATACCTGATGTTTTCACCAGAACTTATTATCATCCAAAAATTGTCACGGTTCCTGAGCCCACCCTTTGGCACAAGATTACATGCATTCACATGCAAGACTGAAACTGTGTGAGTTGTCTGACCTCGTCGCTCTCTCCGAAGATATGTCTTCTCTCAGAGTGACCCAAGATGACCCAATTCCCACCAACAACATCCTTGATCATTGCAGCACTGCACACACACACACACACACACACACACACACACACACACACACACACACACACACACACTGTCAATTTCATGTCCTTTATAGCCAAGATGACTAGAGAGGGCCAAATTACAACAACAAAATTGATACTTAATATGTTTGCTTCACTCTTACCAGATTACTTCTTCAATTTCGAATGCCTACCTTTCATGCCAAGCCCTGTAATGTTTTCCACACTGTTACATCAATCACAAACATTTTCTGTGGCTAGATTCTGCACATCTCTGTACTAGTTCTAAATTCAAAGGCTCTTGGCTACATTTTACATATGACACATTTTTATACATTATACTCATTTTACAATCATCAATAAACTATTAGTAACAAAATGTCTATTGTCTGAAATGGTGAGAAGTTACAAAAATTACTGACAACACCAACATGCTTATAACACACACATTGAAAAAAGCTTAACACTGGAATTTTTCCACAATGTCAGAGACCAGGTGATCTTACAATATCATGGTACAACAACGGCAGATGGAGATAAAAACAAGAAAACCAATGTTGAAGCACTGAGCCGCCAGATGGTCACAACAAATCTTCAAATAACAAGCACTGATCTATTGGTATTCTTCAAGCAGGACTTTTATATTCAAGTTTTTAGCACTTGACAGGAAATGTGCCATTTCTCATATGTGCAATTGACTTGGGTTGCTTTCCAAACCTCAAAAGTTGTCTTGGACCATGAAAGAACATTGGACATTAAAGATCTCTCTTCCTCATCTCCCTCTGCTTCCCCACAAAGCCCTCAATTTGTTTTTGTTCTCTCTGACTTCAGAATCTGACCTGGCATCATATTGCTGTAGGGCATTTCTATCAGTCTCTTTTTTAGTTCCTTGGGGGAGGGTTGGGGAGTTTTTAATAAAAGCCATGGTTCACTTATCATTCATCCATTCTTCACCCACCTAACATGAGTCTGACTAAGGGGCCACGTCTCGACTTCTTTCAAGCTATGGGGGATACATAACAGGTCCAACTCAGCCCTCTCCCCTTCATCATGCAAGATGCCTCAGTAATACAGGGCTAAACTCTACAGGGATTATCTTGGGAAGCTGGGAAACTATCTACCTTGACCCAATGCACAGCAAACAGATCACAGCCACAAATGTGGAAAAAGACGTGATGGGGCACTGAAAATAGAAAGATCAGGGTTATACATAGAGGACAGCATAGAATAAAGGTGGGTAACTGCTGCGAGCCCCAATCCTTAAAGGTCTACTTTAGAGATTTTCGATAATTTGTTAAAAACAGGTCTACATGTCATATTACTACAGTATGGTATTCATTTTTTTTTTTTTAAATTGCCGGAGGAATTTAATAGATAAAAAAAAACGACTTTTGTACACCTGTTCAAACCCCGCGCGGTAGATCGAAAACCGTGACGTCACTTGATGGAGTGGCCGTCAGCCGCGACCTACACAACAAGGCAACGCCAAGTAAAATCAACATGAGTTGCAATTCCCCACAGCCTAAAAAGTCATGAGGGGGTGGCAGAATATTGCACTGTAGGCAAGTGCAGCAGCTCAGCTGGAGACAGGTATTCTTTGCACACATTTCCATCTGATCCAGATACTCGAAAGAAGTGGATCTGGTTCGCGCAAACATGTCGGGCCACTAAGTTCTTTTTACCACGTCAGTTCCAGCTGGACCGCGAAAACGAGCTATTCCGACAATTACCGATCCCGTTCGAAAGGATCAAAAACTTCGTCTGCATTGTGTGCATTACTTTGAAGGTGGAGTGGTAAGCTCGTACAGATGAGTATGAGAGTCACATGTTTATTCTGTTCTTATCTATGGACAGATCACACTTGTTAAATTAAATGAACACGTTAAGGCTTAAGGAAGGAGAATCTCTGCTCGCCATCCATGCGTGATCACATCAAGAAGTCAGTCAGTAGCCTCCCTCGAGACTTCGGTAAAGTCTGTACGCCTTCGGAATGCTGTGTTCAGGCATCCAGCTGGAACTGAATAGCTCATTTCCGTGGTCAGCTGGAACTGACGTGGTAAAAAGAACTTAGCGTTCAAACTGATAAGGTAAAGGCCTTGCAGAAACATCCCCAGAGTCACATTGTTTGTCGCAATCATAGTCACTGCTTTACATGATAAATTAAATACCGAGCGAGATGTGCAAGAACCATCAGAATCACTTTCAGTCACCGTCGCTGACACTCATGTGATGTCACATCCAAGAGCAGTTAAGCCATGCCCCCTCCGTTTTCTTGATTACAGGTGAAAATGCCCACTTTCGCAGATCGATTTTGTGTGATCGGGAACGAATCGGAGGTTTATTTTACCAATTTATCAAACATTTCATATTTCTGCATAAGCTGACTAATTATCAAAAACCTCTAAAATAGACCTTTAAACTAACATGGAAGATTCTAGGTGGAGTTTCAAATCCTACCACACTCTGCTTTGAGCAGGAAGATTTGGGGCAAAACAGACCTACAAACATATTGGAAAACTAGCATTCCATCAAAGTAATGATTCCCCTATCTGATGTGCAAAGCCTATGGGACAACTGGGCCATGCAACCACATTTTTGCGCAACCAGCTGGCAGATAAAATGAAGTTTAAAAACAATACCTATACCATTGTATATACTGCTGACAAACCAGAATAAGAACTCAAGAGTCACCACTTCAGCTAGAGAGTTTTGAAGTGGAGAAATTGCATAGTGCCACATCTAAAAGAATATGCATTGAGAACAGACCTTAAAAGGAAACGGAAAGAACTGTTTAGTTTATTTACACCCATTTTTAGAAAACTTCTGATTCTTAATTTCACTTACAATGGAAAGAGTGAATTTGATTCTGTCTTTCCTGTTCATCCTCTGGCACTGAACATAACCACTTAGCACTTGAAAATATCCTGCAATGTGTTCTTTGCCTTTGGTCCTGATAAAAAAAAAGAAATTCTTAAAAGCTGAATTCAAATCCAATCGCTGACCTGATGTCTCCAGTGAAGGCCCCCTTCTCAACCTTGTAGCAGTTCTGTGCTGCCACACTAATATTTTCGTCAGTTTCCCTTTCACATAATCAATGTAGATAGCTGGGGGCGCCACCACCACCTCTGGAAACAAAAGTTTACAAAAACATGCTAATGATGGTATCTTCAAGAACCCACCAAAACAAATGGTCCATAAAAGCTGGCTACAACTGGATGTAAACTGGACTGACATCCTTGTTAGAACAAGTAATTAATTAAAAGTACCAAAATCATAAAACGCTTTTATAATAATTTTCTTTTTCATTTTGTTTATTTTCTGCAGACAAGTTTTCAAATTATCTATCAGAGAGAAATACAATATTGTTTTAGTATCTAATGGACCTGGACTGATCTGTTTACAATTTCATTATGGTTTCTAGTCAGTTCCTTATTAAGTTTTGCTGACATGTTTTCAATGCTCTCTCACTAGTTTCATTAGCATTAATCTTAATCACTCCCTTTACAGTCGAAAGATTTTTAACAAACTTTCGGATGGGTTTTTCGATGTATTTTAAGAATTATGTGAATGAATGACTTGTCAGTTGATTTTAAGGTGGTGACAGCCCTGATGTGGCCCTTTGCAGCTGGCTGGGCTATAAGCAGCATTATCTTATCTTACCTAATAATAATAATGAATATAATCACTCCCTTAATGATTAAACACTGTCTTTCACCTTTTCACACAGGAACAGTTTGCTGAAGCGAAGCTTTCAGCCTCCATCTAGAGGCCTTCGTCAGCACCGAATGTCTCGCTGAGTGAGTTAGGTTCGGTGCACGTGATCTCAAGATGAACTCAAGTCACACGACCGAACAAGCGAAGTGTAGGCTACTGGTAGGTTATCTTGCCCCTGGTGGTCTTGGTTGAGGGAAGGAGACGTGGCCGCGATGTAGATGGCCTCCTTTACTCCTCTTTCGAACCATTTAGGTTCCTGGTCCAGGACGCTGACATTGTCCTGGGAGAACTCATATCCGCTGATGTTCAAGTGTTCTCCGACTGGTGATGATTCTCTCTTGTGCTCTTTGACATACATGCAGAGTTTAAATTTCCTTTCTGTTTCTCCGATGTATGTATGTCTGGTTACAATCTCCACACTGGATCTCATAGATTGCCTCTGATCATTCTAGTTTGTCCACTTTGTCCTTTGGGGCCACTAGTCTGCTTCTGATGGTGTTGTAGACCTTACGAGTGGACCACCATGCCATTCTTCCTGATCTTGCGGGCGAGGGCTTCCGTCACACCCTTGACATAAGGGATGGTGACATATCCAAGGGTGGGGCTCTCGTTTCTTGGTGGAGGGGTGGGGAGCAGTCTTCTTGCTTCCTGGTAAGTCCCAGGCCCGTTTGGGATAGCCTGAGATGCTCAGCACTTCCCGGAGGTGGCAGAGTTCCTCTTCACGGTTTGACTGGGTGGAGCAGATGGTATCTGCTCGGTGATGTAGGGTTTGGATCACTCCCAGCTTGTGTTCTAGGGGCTGGTGGCTGTCGAACTGGAGGTACTGGTCCGTATGGGTTGGTTTCCTGTACACTTGGAATGCTAAGGAGTTCCCGTCTCTGGTGATCTTGGTGTCCAGCATGGCGATGCTGCCATTCTCTTCCACTTCCCTGGTGATTTTATGGCTGGGTGCTGTTCATTCAGGGTGTTTGAGAAATCATCTACCATCTCTGTCTTCAGTACGGCCATAGTGTCGTCCATGTATCTGCCCCAGTAGCGGGGGTGGGAGTGGAAGGTGGCTAGTGCTTTTTTCTCAAAGTCTTCCACGAAGAGGTTGGCAACAATTGGGATCACCGGTGATTCCCATGGCTGCGTTTTGTGCTTGTTGGTAGACTCTCCCTCGTATATGAGTACGTTGTAGTCAGGCAGCACGTCAAGAGTTCACAGATCTGCTCTGGTGAGAGTGAGGTTCTTTCCACAAGTCTGGTGTCCATCTCCAGTCTCTGTTTAATTATGTCCACACTCTCCTCGACAGGGACACTGGTGAAGAGGGGCCGTCACATCGAATGACACCAGCTGTTCATCAGGTCAGGTCTCAGCATAAAAGTTAAAACTCTTGAGTTTGGAGACCAGGTCAGCACTGTTCTTTATGTAGTGTTCTGTCCTTCCCACCAGGGGTGCTAGGATGTCGGTTAGGAACCTGGCAGTCTCATAAGTAATAGAGCCTCTGCAGGCCACAATGGGGAGGAGTGGCAACTCTCTTTTGTGCACCCTTGGGGAGGCCATAAAATCTGGGGACGTCGGCAGTAGATGGGTACAACTTCCTGTACTGTTCTGGGGTCAAGTCTCCTGATTTTTTCATTTTCTTTAGGCTTTGCACCAGTTTTGTTGTGTACCTGCTAGTGGGGTCCTTCTTCAAGGGCTGGTAGGTGTTTCCTTAATGCTTATAAGACCTCCAACACATAGCTCTCTAATCCCGTCACTGTGTCAAACTAATAATAATACTTATAAATAATAACGACTGTTGGGTGCAATATCGAGATATGTCTGAGCTCAAAACACCTCACAAAGTCATACATAGCAGGTAAGTACATACTTAACAATAACACCCATAGCAGTTCTAGTTGAAACCCATGGAGAAATCAGTGTCAGGCTGTCAAGAGTCATCATCAATCAAACCCTACATGTAGCTCTACTTTCTCCAGAGTTCTATCATGCTTGCTCTGAGTCTGATTTTTGTGCTAGAATATGATTTGATTTCAGCCTGTCCTCCCACTGGTAACAAGAACCGTCACAGTAACTGCTTCTTCACAGTGTCAATGTGACTACATGATGAAAGACAGTGTACTTCCCTACTCCTCATGCCACCCACTGCCCAACCAAACAATAAAGAAGATCTATTTCCATTTTGTTCCCAGTTTGCCAGCTTGTTTTCCTACCATAAAATCAAAATGCTACCAAGGATTCTGAAACTAGTGAAAGAATTCAAAAGACTTCTGCATTGTGTCCCCAGATCCTATCCTGCTAATATATCATTTTTGTTTACTGTTACTTATAAACCTGATCTTGTAGTTGTATGACCCCCCCCCCCCCCCCCCCCCCCCCCCCCCCCCCCCCCCCCCCCCCCCCCCCCCCCCCCCCCCCCCCCCCCCCCCCCCCCCGAGTTTGCAACCCCTTTTGTGCAATATCAGTCGCACTTACCACTCCTTTGAGTAGTTTTCTGAACATTTTCAGTAGTACTAAGGTATCAATAATCACATACACATACCAACACATGAGCACGCAAACACACACACACACACACACACACACACACACACTGACACAGACACACATAAAAAGTTTTTTTTTACATAATCAACTGCTGACAAGAAATTTTGTTCTCAGTGGTCGAGTCACATCATTCACTCAAACATGTGTCACAGAAAAATCAGAGGAGATACACAATGTCTGTGGTTCTAGAAAATTGAATTTTGGTGACCAGTATATCATTCCATACATTACAGTGATACAGCTAATGCAGGAACACATAGAACAAGCAAATCACAAAGAACTTATTCTAACCAGCCGCCATGGTGAAGTGGTTAGCATCGCAGACTCCCAGCTGGGAGGTCATGGGTTCGATCCCATCAGAGTCATGTGGGTTTTTTCTGCCCCAACTGGCTCCTACCCAGAGTTGAGTTTGCTGCAGACTCAGTTTGGAAGACTGGGACCACACAGTCGAGTTTCATTCACTTAATGGATGCGTTTCTGAGAGCGTTGCTCAAATTTCCTGACCAACACTGCAGGTGCCTGTATGTGTATCTCTCGGGCCTGGTTGACGCCGGGATATATTATGAAAGGAAGCGTAGAGTACAGCCCTGTCATGTAGTCTCAGATCGAAATGAAAATCCGTAGCATCATCTTAATCATCCTCATTCTTATCGATCAGCATAAAAAAAAAAAAAAATGTCTCAAATTCTATGGCCCTTCATGCCCTGCTCTCATGGTGACCTCAGTTTCAATGTCCTCTCCACATCTGTGGCCTTGGTTTGGTTCCGTCAGGGTCACCGGTATCGGCGAGTCCATGGGGGCTGTCGCTGGACGGACGTGGTGGCGCCCTCCGGAGGGAGAGCTCACTCACGCCGGCTCCACGACTAAGCAATTATTGTCGTCAGTAGGGGGCTTAATAGGTGGTGTCCTGTGTATGTTAGATCAGAACAGGCGCCACTGAACACCACCGAAGTGACTCGGCAGCAGTGCAGTGTCTCCTCCGGTGGGTTGTCTCTTGATGACTTGACATTGACTGCTCCCTGTGGATTGCTGGCGCCGGGGCTGCGGCGGGTCTGACCGAGCTGTGGCTGTGGATGGGGTGTCGGAATGAGCAGCATGGGTGCACTGCCTCTGAGGTGGAGCAGAGGTTGGGACAGAAAAAAAAAAAAAAAAAAAAAAAAAAAACTTCTTCTAAGAACAGTAAGATGCAAATTGGGAATGTTAAACTAAAAAAAAAATCATATTCAATGAGAAGACAGGATTCTGCATGTAGAAAAAATTGATTTCACATGATCTAAGAATCGCTCAGGTTGTTACAAATTTTGGCACTGTGCAATTCAATTTTCGAATCTCTTGCTTGACTGACTATGAATAGTGAAAAGATTTCATACTCACTTTTTCCATAAAAAATACATTCATAGGAAACAAGCACAAAATCTTGTTAAAAGATAATCCCCTTCCAAAACAACAATTTTACAGGGTAGCACATGATACGTCCTCATAAATGTTTAAACTGAATAACTTCACAGCAAAAAATTCAAAGAGAGTTTCTGAGTGTCTCATGCTTGTCAACTCCATAATTTCATCACATCACATCTAACCTGAACAACATGGCTTTGTGCAGGAAGCGTCTACTAATGGATAAAGTTGCCTTGCATGGGATGCAGAATGACCTTGTGAATGTCTTCATGTCATGGAGTTACCAAAGAACTTCCATCAACGTTAGCCTGCTGTTCCACAAACGGCGCCACTGTAGGATTACAGAAAGGATCAATGCACAGTCTGAGGACTTTCAGAAAGACCTGGAGCAGGCTGCTTGTTGTAGAAGCAAACCAACTACATGACTGTCAAGTCAGGGGATGTAAGATACATTGTTTTTTTCGCCATGCTTCTTCCTCCTAAGCATTAACAACTTTGTTGCAAAGACCAGCTGTCAATGGAAGTTGTTTGCTAATGACATCATCAGTCAGAAAACAATCTCTAACATCCTGGATCAAAATATCCCTCAGATTTAGTAACCTTGACAGTCACTGATGTAGGAGAATAGATGGAACATGGAAAATATTCCATCCTGCTAAATGCAGCATCTGTCTGAAGAAGTTAGAAAAAAAAACAACTAAAAATCCCTGAGCCAACGTACACCATCCATGGCCATGTTCTGCACATTAGTCAGTACAGCTTGGTATCTTGGAGTGACTCTAATATTCCATCATCCATGCCTCCTGGAATGGTTATGTTGCTTGAAAATTACACCATCAAGGCTAACACTAGTAACAGAACTGTTGGACTGGCCCGCAAAAATCTGAAAACTCAGCCCCACCATCATCAAGACAGCTGATACATATAAAGGACATCTGCATGTATGTGCTCCCTTTTCTGGACACACAGGGAAAAACAACATAACCTGTATTGATGATGCAGCCCAACAACAATTCATTCTGTAGGCTCTTAGAAACTATCATCTAACAATTCATATAATAGCTAGTTTTGCAGACATATTCAAAACTTTAAATCAATGTGGCCCCTACTAAAGGACAGACATACCAAGGTCAGACAAAGTTTTCAAATCCTACAATGACATGATTGAGACAGTAAGTGCACTGCATCGTTGATCTTAACCAGCATAGTGTCTGCCATTCCCACAACCTGGCAAAAATGGCATATCCAACCCCTGAAAACAGAACCAGCTATCAGAAATATTTCTTTTCCCCCTGCAAAATTGTAGACTGGAATGCTCAGTGTCATAGCTGATCTTGATATCCTGTACTGTTCCCTACTCTGATCTGCATTTTCTTCCCCCATCCTAAGTTCCTCATACAGTGCCATAATATTCAGCATTGAAGGAGAGATAATCCTAGTAATAATTCAACAAACAGTTCTAACTAGAATAGTAGAAACCTTTTTTAACGTCTTTTATTTTAAATAAATATACAGAAATACTCTTTAGTAAGAAGTGTCACTAACTTTTGTTCCCACTTTGCAAGCAATGTTGGTCAAACTTAAATACGTGGAGTGTAGTTCCCTGGATCTAATTTGATCCCTGAACGCCTTTTTGAAAATAGCAAAATTATCTTTGATCTTCATTTTCTTAAAGGACATATCCTGTTTTCAGAGGTAGCTGAACAACACAAAACAACAACAACAAATATATATATATAAAGAAAACTTTTCATTAGCAAAAACACCAGTTCATCTGTAGTAATTTTTTGGGTGAAGTGTCCTTATAAAAGTTTCTTTTTACCCTGAAAAAATGTACACTTTGCTACTAGTCCATGCCACTTAAGATGAGTATATTGCAAACCTACGCTTGAACACATACATCCACACCACCTTTGCCTAGTTGATCATAAAGCTGAATATGATGTAAACACCAAATTTTCTCTAGTTGTATGTGTCTGTGGGGAAATTTGCTTTGGCACGTAAACTTTCATCAAAGTGTATTAGGTGAAAAGAGTCAATCTAGACAAATTTGGAACTAAAAATCACATTTTGTATGTTCAATGTATTCGTGATATTGCAGATATTATTGCTCAGTCTGAGGTAGCTAGCTTTTTTTTATGACAATCCATAACTTGAATGCTAGATTCTGTATCTCAAGTTCACGTGGATATATGTAAAAACTGAGTGGAAATGAAAAGCTGATTCTGACCAGCTACCGTAGTGAAGTGGTTAACGTCGCGTACTCCCAGCTGAGAGGTCATGGGTTCGAATCTCATCAGAGTCATGTGGGTTTTTTCTGCCCCAACTGGCTCCTACCCAGAGTTGAGTTTGCTGTGGACTCAGTTGGGAAGACTGGGACCACACAGTCGAGTTTCATCCACTTAATGGATGCGTTTTCTGAGAGTGTTGCTCAAATTTCCTGACCAACACCGCAGGTGCTTGTATCTCTCGGGCCTGGTTGATGCCGGGATATATTATGAAAGGGAAACGTAGAGTACAGCCCTGTCAAGTAGTCTCAGACCGAAATCGAAATCCATAGCATCATCTTAATCATCATCATTCTCACTGATCAGCATTAAAACAAATGTCTCAAATTCTGTGGCCCTTCATGCCCTGCTCTCATGGTGACCTCAATTTCGATGTCTCTCCACGTCTGTGGCCTTGGTTTGGTTCCGTCAGGGTCACCAGTATCGGCGAGTCCATGGAGGCTGTCGTTGGACGGACATGGTGGTGCCCTCCGGAGGGAGAGCTCGCTCATGCCGGCTCTGTGACTAAGCAATTATTGTCGTCAGTAGGGGATTAGGTGGGTGTCCTGCGTATGTTAGATCAGAACAGGTGCCACTGAACACCACTGAAGTGACTCGGCAGCAGCGCGGGTTCTCCTACGGTAGGTTGCCTCTTGACGACTTCACATTGACTGCTTCCTTGTGGATTGCTGGTGCTGGGGCTGCAGCGGAGCCGACCAGGCTGTGGCTGTGGACGGGATGTCGGAATGAGCGGCGTGGGTGCACTGCCTCTCGGGTGGCACAGAGGTTGGGACAGCAAAAAAAAAAAAAAAAAGCTAATTCTGTTTATCTAATACTATAGCAATATCATCTAAGGTGAACAGATATTAAATAACATTATTGAACTATCAGCTAAGTGATGTAATGAGGCTTTTGCTTTGGCCATGGCTGGGTGAGAGATAATCAACTGGTAGTTCTCTTTAGAAAGAAGTTTAACAAATAATCTAGACTGCTTTCCTTCACCTGATTATCTGTTAATTGTGAGCTTCTTTAGTTATTAAGCCCTACCCTGAACGTCTCCGAGAACTGAAGCTCCCCAGTCTAGAATTCAGACAGCTCCGAGGCGACATGGCTGACACGTATAAGTATATCACAGAGATCTACAATGCAATAAGCCCACAATTTGAACCACACACAGAACATTGAGACCAGAGGTCACAGCAAGAAAAGCCAAAAATCAAGTGCGCCGGTAAGTCCGAGGCAATTTCTTCTCGGAGAAAGTGGTGATGACGTGGAACTGCCTTCCTGAGTCAATAGTGACAGCACCCACCCTGAATACCTTCTTCAAAAACAGACTTGATGCCCACTGGTCAGATTATCCTAGGCTTTATAACCCCTAGTGCTATGAGCCAAACAACTAATTTCAACTGACATTGACAATCTTCCCACCATTACATCAGTCAGTTGTATGTCACATCAATAGAGCAATGAACTGTACAAAAATACTAACATTGATCACTGATAACTGATATACTAACATTGATGGATTATTAAATAAAAAAGGTGAATTTCTTGGTTTCATTGACGATAAGAATCCTGATATTATATCCATTACTGAGGCTATTCCCAAAAATATGAAAGATTTCAATAATTCAGAATTCGCTATACCTGGTTATGATTTGTTTATAAAGTAAAAATTCTTAAAAAGGTGCCTTTTTATATGTTAAGAGATACTTATGTGCTCATGAATGTAAGGATTAAATGATGTGGATTTTGAAGAAAGTGTCTGGGTTCAATTCAAAAGTAAAGAAAACTTGACTGTTTTATTTGGAAATATATACAAAAATCCTGCTTCATCACAAGAAAATGATGAAAACTTATTTAAACTTTGAAAATGGAAACAATACAGTCTTATGATGTTGTGTGCATTATGGGTGATTTTAATTATCCTGATATTGATTGGAAAGGTACATGGTCAAATGAGAGAGATGAACACTGTATAGAGTGTCTAAGGGATGTGTATCTTACTCAAGTGGTACAAAATCCAACAAGAAAAAGATTAAATCAGAAAGATTATTAGACTTAGTTTTGGTTAAAGATGAAAGAGTGATTTCAGATATTGAACATAGTGCCCCAGTTGCAAAAAGTGATCATGAGGTTTATCATTTTTTCTGTACATAGAAGGAAAAAAAGAATCCAAGAAGAGTGAATATAGATATGACTTCAATAAGGGTGACTATGAAAATTTAAGAAAAGATTTGGGTATGATAAATTGGTGTGAATATACCCTCTTGGATGTGGATGAGAGCTGGAAAATGATTAAGAACACTATTCATAAGTGTATTGATAAACATATTCCCCAAAGGTGTTCAACACATATATCGAAAAAAAACCAATATGGTTGGATAAAAAAGCATGGAGGAAAGTTACAAAAAAAACCAAAATGCATTATCCATATAAAAGATTTATGTACACTAAACAAGGTAGTGAGTATATGAAGTATATAAGGAAGAGAAATAAAAGTGAAAAAATAAAAAGAAAAGAAAGAATCGAATTTTTAAAAAAAGCTGTGTCAAATTGTAAGCTTATCCTAAAAAGTTTTGGAAGTAACATGTACAATCCCAGACCAAGACAAATATTGGCATTAGTCCACTGAATACAAAAGATGGTGGTTTAGCAGTGTCAGATGAAGATAAGGCAAATACTCTAAATGATTTCTTTTCTTGTGTGTTCACAAAAGAAGATACCAGTAATGTTCCAATCTTGGAAGTTGGTTCAAGGTCCAGTGGAGTTACCGTAACTGATATGTGCATTACACCCAGTGCAGTCAGAGAGAGGCTTAAAAATATAAACCCTAACAAATCTTGTGGACCTGATATGATCCCTGCAAGAGTTCTTAAGGAGTCATATAATGAGTTAGCATTACCTTTTAGTATTTTGTTCAACAAGTCAATCGAATCAGGTGTGGTACCTATGGATTGGAAGTCTGCAAATGTAATAGCTTTATTTAAAAAAGGTACTAGGTCAGATTCTGGAAATTATAGGCCTGTTAGTCTTACATCAATTGTATGTAAGATTATGGAATCTATTAGTGGGATGTGATCATTGATCATATGACCTTGAACAATTTATACACAGAATGCCAGCATGGTTTCCGTAAACATCGATCTTGTGTAACACAACTTTTACTTGTCATGGAGGATTTAAGTTTTAACAAAACTTTTAGATAATGGCAATAATGTAGATATATATACTTTATTTAGACTTTAAAAAGACTTTTGATTCTGTTCCCCTTGAGAGGCTTTTACTTTTTAGTGAAATTATCAGCATATGGAATTACAGGTAGAGTGCATACATGGATAAGGGATTTCTTAACTAAGAGACAGCAAAGAGGCAGAGTAGAAAGTTCATATTCAAATTTTACGGAAGTTCTAAGCAGTAAACCACAGGGAGTATTTTGGGTCCTATATTATTTACAATATTTATAAATGATTTGCCGAACTTGGTGGAAAGTATTTGCAAAATATTTGCAGACGATACAAAAATTTACAATACAACTTATAATCATGATACGTTACAAAATGATATTGATAATTTATCTGAATGGTCTACCACAAGAACTTGCATTTTAATGTGGACAAGTGCAATGTGTTACATGCTGGACGTAAGAACCCAAGATCCCAAAACACAATGCTAAACAGTAATACTGGTGAGCGTGCAGATATTTCAACATGTGATTATGAAAAGGATCTTGGTGTCACTTTCAATTCTGGCCTGGTATTCGATAAGCATATTCAAAACTCTATAAATAAAGCTAACAAAATGATTGGTATAATTAAACGTACTTTTATTCACACAGATAAACATATTTTTACAAAACTATACAAGGCTTTCGATAGACCACATTTGGAATATGGCAACACAATTTGGTATCCTCGATTAAAGAGGCAGTCTGCTGCTCTAGAAAGAGTACAAAGAAGAGCAACAAAGCTTGTAAAGAAAAAGAATATACAAGATCTTCCCATGAAGGTAGGTTATAGGCTCTTGGACTGCCTACCTTAAAAACAATACGAGTGAGGGGCGATTTGATCCAAGTCTATAAAATATTTAATTGTGTTGACAATATTCCTATTTCAAAATTTTTTTTTACTGTATCAAGAGTTGAGAATACCAGAAATAGTGTGAATAAAATTTATCATGAATATTTGTCGCACTAACCTAAAGAAATGTTCTTTCAGTAACAGAGAAACAAATCTTTGGAATAAATTAACCCCTAACATTAAACGTGCACAAAATACTAACCTTTTCAAAAGCTCTATCGATGATAGTGTATTATTGAAGACTATTTATTTTGACTATGATATAAAAAAAGACTTGAGCGAGTTAAAGACCAGACCGTATAAAGACGAGATAACTATAGAAGGGACATGTAAAGCCAGTTCTGGCTAAAATTGCAAAACAATTGTCCCTACGAACCTGAACCTGAACCGATCTATGAAAGATGTCAACATCGAAAACTACAAGTTAAAGTATCTTTATTTACCAGTGGATATGTAGCCTCTGCCTATTCTTTTGCTTGTAACTAGTGTACAAATACGCCTATCGGCACAGGGATTGTTCTAAAAACTGTCTACTCTCACTTGAAAATATTGTGACAGTATGGGCGATTGCGAATTTGCTTCGACTGCTCCTACCAGCGCTAGGACCTACAAGTACTACTTCAGCACCATAGGAGACTTCCGTACGATTTATCGAACAGCAATGAATGGAACGATAAAGAGATCCCATTACTTTTGATCATATATGAATGAAAAATGCAAACAACCCGCTGATTAAGATTCGACAGGAAGAGTCAAACGCGCCAAATTATTAATTTTGTTTAGGTTCTACAAGTTACTCGACCTTGACACTACTTCGGGGACACTACCTTGCCGGCTGCTCCCGTGCTACCGGCTTACAGAGTTGTCTACGCACTGAGCAACATAGAAAATAATTTTCTTACTAAATCATTAAAAATTGTACCAAACCTGTTGCACTATCAAGTGTTCCTGTATTCAAAAACTCAAGAATGCCGTCAATAGACGCTTTGGTTCCGTTCATCTTCCAGTTTCCACCAACAAAAAATTTTCGTTTGTCCGCCATATTTGCCGTTCCTCCAGCACATGCACCCAAACAGCAAGACATCTATTGAACCGTTCAACCGTCTGCTTTCACCTTCAAAAGGTCAAGGTCATTAATTTTCCATGAACTTCCGTTTTCTCATATGTGTCTTTTTAGATGAAAAAGCAGACAAATAGCACACTTTTTTAAGTTATGGTTTTTCTACGTAGGCAACTCGTGTTGGGTCGGTTTGATAAACGAACAATCGTGGTCGATGAACTGAGGTTGGTCAAGGAAATCATGGTTCTCCGACAAAATCGAGATAAATGAAGAACTCTCAACACCACTGAATTACGGTTCAGTAGTAGTAGTGGTAGTAGTAGTAGTAGAGTAGGGACCAGTTTTTTTTTTTTTTGTTTTGTTTTTTTTTTTTGGGGGGGGGGGGGGGGGGGGGCCTTAGGTCTTACGGCCTATTTGTGTCCCCTCATTATTTTTCAAGTTTTATTTCGGTCTCTGGTGCATGCCTATCATATAAATAACATTATATTCAATCCACACTAAAGAAAAGGCCTTTCAAGTTAGGGTCTACATCTAGGACTTTTTTTTTTAAGCTGTTGACGTCAGGTGCATATTTGGTGTTAGTAGGCAGTGCATTCCAATAATTAGCAATTCTGAAAGCAAAACAGGACTTTCTTTTGTTAGTATGGCAATGTCTGATAAAAATCTTGCCTTCATTATTTCTCGTGCAACCCACTTCTGAGAATTTGAAAAGCGCATGCACATCAACATCTTCATAATTATGGAATATTTTATAAAAATGGATTAGGTCTCCTCTGATCCTTCTTCCTTTCAGTGAGTGTAATTGAAGATAATGTAATCTTTCTTTATAGTTTAAATTACTACACTCTTTCGGGATTTTAGTAGCTCGCCTTTGTACATTTTCTATCACTTTTGACTGTCTCTTGAGATGGGGACTCGAAATTACATTAGCGTATTCGAGATGGGGCCTAACAATTGCTTTAAATAACTTGACAAATGTCTCCTTTTCTAGAAAGGTAAAAGTTCTCCCGATGAGTACCATCATCTGATTTGCTTTATTTACAACTCGCTGGATGTGAGGATCAAAGGATAGATCTTTATCAAAGTTACTCCCAGATCTGTTTCTTCATCACATGTATTTATTTTCTGCAATTCGTCGTTCACAATCATAGTATATTCAAACTGTTTATTCTTTTAACCAGTGTGCATCACCTTACATTTTGCTACATTGAAGTAAAGGTTCCATTCATCTGACCATTCTTGTAGCTTGTTTATATCCTGTTGGATCTTTGTGCTGTTTGTCGCCTTATCATATATTTTTGTGTCATCTGCAAATATTTTGCTTGTGATTTGAGTCATGTCCGGTAAATCATTAATGAACACAGTGAATAATATGGGCCCTAGGATACTACCCTGTGGAACTCCACTTAGGACCTCAGATGTCTTGTATCTCTCTTCTCCCACTCTCACTAATTGTGACCTTCCTTAAGAAAACCTCTGATCCAGTTTAGAACAATACCATTTACTCCATATGCTTTTAGTTTAGTTAGCAGCCTTTCATAGGGGGGTGGGGGGGGGGTGGACATGATCAAATGCCTTTTTAAAGTCCAAGTACATTATATCAATTGGTTCCCCATTATCTACCAGTTCTGTTAGGTTGTCGATTACTTCTAGTAATTGTGTGACACATGATATCTTTTTCTAAATCCATGTTGGCAGTTAGCATGTAAGTCATTTTCAGTAAAATGAGCAACTACCACATCCCTTACAAAGCTCTCTAAAATCTTACATGCAGTACAATTCAGGTTCACCGCCTGTTATTACCTGGGTCTGTTTGGGAACCTTTTTTTAAATATGGCTGTGACCTCTGCAGTCTTCCAATCTCTTGGCAAGGACCCTGTTTCTAGGGATTTGTTAGATGTATTACATACTGGACTAGCTATCTCATCATTTACTTCTTTTGACACTCGCGGTGGAATGAGATCGGGACCTGGAGACTTCTTAGGATTTAACTCTTTCAATTTGCTTTTTACTGCATGCGTGGTTACCCTTACATCACATCTAGATACACTATCAGATCGGGAACACTCTGGTAAGTTTGGAACGCTACTTAGGTCCTCACGTGTAAAAAACGCTAGAGAAGAAGTCGTTTAGCGTTTCTGCTTTTTCTTTATCGTTATCTACCAAACTTCCATCTTTCCTTTTCAGTGTGTCTATTCCAGTGTTTATTTTTATCTTTTCTTTAACATATTTCAAGAACATTTTGGGGTTACTTCTACTTTTTTACCTATTTCTCTTTCGTAATTTTTTACGGCTTCTCTTAACAAGTCTGTTACTTAAATTCCTTATTTCAATATATCTTAGGTAATCCCGTCCAGATTTGGTGCACAAGTATCTTTTGAACATCTTATATTTCTTTTTGATTGTTTTAAGTGCTTTCCATCCATCCATCCATATCGGCTTTATGTTTTTCACTGAACCTATTTTCACTTTTGGAATGCACTCTTCCATACCTGTTGTTAGTACTCCTCTGAGGTGATTCCAACTATCTTCTACATTCATTTGGTCCATAGTTGTCCAATCGTGGTTTCTTACAATACTTCTCAGTTGGTTATAATTTCCTTTGTTTAGATTGAAAGTATATCTTGCATTTGGTTTTATGTTGTAGTTTGTGAATACATAAAATTCAAAGGACAATACATCATGGTCACTTTTTCCAACTGGAGCCTGGTGTGTATATATCTGAAATAAGATTATCCTCATTCACTAATATCCTGTCATCCAAAGCTGGATTCTGTCCTGGTCTCCTCCTTGTTGGTTTGTTAACTTTCTGCATCAAGTATGCATCATTGATTTTTTCCACATTTTCAATGAAGAAGAAGAAGAAAAAACAAAAGGACGGACGATTCTATCTCCTCCCCTCGACTGTGTGGTCGCACAACGGCAATAAGTCGGCCCAAACCATAACCAATTTTGTGTGTGTGTGTGTGTGTGTGTGTGTGTGTGTGTGTGTGTGTGTGTGTGTGTGTGTGTGTGTGTGTGTGTGTGCGTGCATGTGATGTGTGTGTGTGTGTGTGTGTGCGCGCGCGCGCGTGTGTGTGTGTGTGTGTGTGTGTGTGTGTGTGTGTGTGTGTGTGTGTGTGTGTGTGTGTGTGTGTTGTCAGTTTCAGCAAGCAAATCACACCGAGGTGCGCGCGCGCGCGCGCGCGCGCGCGCGCGCGCACACACACACACACACACACACACACACACACACACACACACACACACACACACACACACACACACACACACACACACGTGCGCGCGCGCGCGCGCGCGTATTATAAACGGCTACCTACTGGTTAAAAAAAAATCCTGTCATGAAAATAACAACAAACATAGCAACACATATACACGATGACGTACAACAATCATATTCCATCTTCTAGAACCACAGACATCATCAGAACAAATGAAATTGATCTGGTTTTGAGAGCGACAGCCATTCTGAAATTCATATCTTGCATATCAAACACAGACCGTGTTATTTGATGCTCTGTCAGACAGAACAGGTTTTCAGTGGAGCCCATTTTGGCTCAAGAGAAGAACCTTGATCAGCCTCTCACAGATTCCAGTCAACCAGCTGAGATGCTTCAGGACTGGGAGGACTGGCAGGCGAACATCCCGCCTATCACCTTTGATATCCCGGGGGGGGGGGGGGGGGGGGGGGGGGGGGGCGGGGGGGGGGGGGGGGGGGGGGGTCAGAGGCGAAGAAAAGAGGCGAAGAAAACGGACGCCCATCGTCGGCCGACTAACACCAAAAAGCAAACCTAAGTTCACATGAAACCGGAGCTGAAAAGAGCGACATACGACAGCTCCCATACGGAACCAGACACACTACTGCCAACGACAACTGCCACGAGAAATGCAGACTTCAGTCTGCACGTTCACCTTGTCCTTAAGGGCCTCTGGCGAATAGACGTTAGACCCACCCACTGACTAATTGTCCTTCAACCGACTATGCGTGTGTGTTGGTGTGGTGTAGAAGGGGGGGGGGGGGGGGGGGGGGGGGGGGGGGGGCTGGCAGGCAGTGGTCTACTGCGTAACAGACTACTGGTTTCAGAAGGATGTTGTAGTGATTCTTACTAAAGATAGTAACAATGAAAACCTGTAATGTCCAGTGACTGTGATGTTCAATGAACCATGGTCATTTGCCAGTCAAACTAATTACACAGGCCTCCACCAAATAACCGCAGTCAGTGGCGATCGCGGTTATTGGTCAAACGGTTGTTCAACGTGGGGTCGGGAGTAGCTCAGAGTATGTCGGACTCATAACTGTAATGATCCTGGAGTGCGGATTGAATCTCCACCGGGACTCCTTTGATACAGGGAGGAAAGGAGGAAGGGGCTTACCTCGGAGTTAACACTGATTCCGAAGAAGGAAGGGGTGGGGGAGATCCCTCGGAGTTGACATTGGTTCTGACTCCATTCGCTATAAGTCCTTCAAATGAGACTATAGACTGAACTTCTGTGTGTAAACGAACGCATAACATCTTGCGTACAATTCAAATCCCATCACCATTCTTTGCAAAAGCACGCCCTATAAGCTGATGGTGTTGGATTTTACGTTGGATGACATAGCATCCTGCATGTTGATAATGATCTGAATTAAGATCGCTGTGAGCGGGGCAGAATGATATCCTTCAAACTGGAAGAACTCTATCAAACTGACCTGATCGCGGTCATTGTACCATGGTCGACGTCGTCGTCGTCGTCGTGTGTCGTTGTTATCGTCGACCATTCCTGCTGAGAGGTGGCATTACCAGCAGAAGGCGCCTAGGTGGCAGACAGGCGTGAGGCGGCACAGACCACCTTCACCGCATCAACAGTGACAACGGGACAAGCCAATGTCGCCGGGGGGCGGCTCTCGAGGCTTTGAGGCAGTTTGACGACGAGGCGCTGCCATTCTGCGACATCGCCAGTGGCCTGCACGACCAGCAGGGCCTTCTTTTGACTGGGTGGGGAGGCTGGGAACGCCCCTCATGGGCGCAGAGTGAACACCGATCTACGTGCAGCGGCTTAGCGCGACTTCTATCCCACACGTTTCCCGAGTCGGTCCCACGCGGCACAGGGCCGTCGCCACTCAGCACGAAGACGCCTGCCCGGTCCACGAGGAAGACACCATCATAACGACTTACCACGAAAGAAAACACACACACACACACACACTATTACAAACGAGCAGCTTCACCGAGGCTTCTGCCTGAGAAAACCAACTACCCTGGATGCCTCAGCACTACCGCAGATACTGACTTCAACCAAGCCTGCCAGCTCACAAGTCCGCCAGTCAACCGACTCCATGCGCTGCAGCTTCCAGCAGCCACACAATGTCCCTAAAAGCATTATTTTGCTGTGAGGACGTTACACTCAACCTTCAATGTCATTGAACGAAGTTATTCAATCGTCTCTCGATTCAACTGACCCTGGACTAGTTTAACGCAGAGATGGTTAACAACTGTTTGTCCCTGAACAGAGCCATACCGGCATCGAGCGCAGTTGTTTGGCGGATAACCGTGTAGTCACGTCTAACAGGCGGGTGATCGCGATTTACCGTCTTTCCATGTTACTACTTTGGTAAAATCACCACAAAATCCTCTCAAAGACAGCGGTTTGCCACGCAGCAGACCAACTTTATATGCACATGCATTAATCAGGCAAACGGACGTGGCATCCGGAAACACACACACACACGCACACACACACACACACACACACACACACACACACACACGCACACACACACACACACACACACACACACACACACACACGCACACACACACACACACACACACACCACACACACACACACACACACACACACACACACACGCACACACACACACACACACACACACACACCAAGCTAACAAAGATGTTTGATTAAAAGATCGTTGCAAATTGTTGCTAGGACACCAGAAATGCCTAGGCTGCAGGATACACAAACACTCATCGTGCAGGTCCCCATGTGTCTCTCTTCCTGTGTAACATGCGGTCAGTGGGCATTTGGCACAGCTCGAGGCAAGGTTTTTTTCTTTTTTTTTTTCTGTCCCAACATCTGCGCCACCTCAGAGGCAGTACACCCACGCCGCTCATTCCCACACCCTGTCCACAGCCGCAGCCTGGTCGGCCCCGCCGCAGCCCCAGCACCGGCAAACCACAGGGAGCAGTCAATGTCAAGTCGTCAAGAGGCAACCCACCGGAGGAGACACTGTACTGCTGCCGACTCACTTCGGTGGTGTTCAGTGGCGCCTGTTCTGATCTAACATACGCAGGACACCACCTACTAAGCCCCCTACTGACGACAATAATTGCTTAGTCGCGGAGCCGGCGTGAGTGAGCTCTCCCTCCGGAGGGAGCCACCACGTCCGTCCAACGACAGTCCCCATAGACCCACCGATACCGGTGTCCCCGACGGAACCAAACCAAGGCCACAGACGTGGAGAGGACATCGAAATTGAGGTCACCATGAGAGCAGGGCATGAAGGGCCACAGAACTTGAGACTTTTTTTTTTTAATGCGATATATGAGAATGAGGATGATTAAGATGATGCTACGGATTTCCATTTCGGTCTGAGACTACATGACAGGGCTGTACTCTACGCTTCCTTTCATAATATATCCCGCGTCAACCAGGCTCGAGAGATACAGGCACCTGCAGTGTTGGTCAGGAAATTTGAGCAACACTCTCAGAAACGCATCCATTAAGTGGATGAAACTCGACTGTGTGGTCCCAGTCTTCCCAACTGAGTTCGCAGCATAATCAACTCTGGGTAGGAGCCAGTTGGGGCAGAAAAAAACCCACATGATTCTAATGGGATTCGAACCTACGACCTCCCAGCCGGGAGTCCGCCACGCTAACCAATTCGCCACGGCGGCTGGTACAAGAATCACATGTTGACTCTCAGAGATTTTCATAAGTTTGTTTCAGCGAGCCATGCCCAGGAAGGCGGGTGATACAATCTGAGCACCTTTGTTGTTCACATTCTGTTCATATAGCTGCATGCCAGCTAAGCTCGGAAGAACCTGTAGCTCAGTTCTTCAGTGCGGCGCCCCCTTGACTCTTCACGCATGAATCTTAAATAAATGTAAGCGAACCACCCAGAGAAACGTGGACCAGAGAAACGTGGACAAACAGAGTTCACTTAGCAAGGAAGAAGGCGTTGAATAGTTGAACCATCGCCTTTTCCTTGCGCTGAACTCTGAAGCGATCAAAAAGCTAAGTGAATTTTCGTTATTTTATTCGTTTGTGTCTTACCTGAAGAAGACCTAAGAGGTCGAAACGCGTTGTGTGTTTTGTCTTATGACTCGTTTGTCCACGTTTCTCCGGGCGGTTCGCTAACATTTATTTAAGATTTATTTAGACTTCCGCCTGCAGTCGTCTCACTTTGCAACTAGACCTTCACGCATGAGTTGAGGCAGAAGAAAAAGCAGGAAGAAAATACAGGACGAACTTGACCGCAGAAGATCTTCAGAGAAGACCTCCACCTCACATATAGATAAATACAGATAATTGTATTACTAACATTGTTGAAGTCCGATGTGGTGCAGGAAATCACTCCCCCAAATAAAGCTCTTGGGGCAACAAAAAAAAAAAAAAGTGAATCCAGAGAGACAAAGAAACAGAAAATAAGGTGAAAACAGAATAAAAAGAAACACGCGTGCGCACACGTGCGTGCGTGCGTGCGTGCGCGCGCGCGCGCGCGCGCGTGTGTGTGTGTGTGTGTGTGTGTGTGTGTGTGTGTGTGTGTGTGCCCGCGCGAGCGCGCGCGTGCGTTTAAATACATATGCATAAGGGTATTTCTCGCTCCCACTACTAACCTCCATCTGGTAAACTTCTCATTAACACACAGGCTAACAGGACGCTGATCTCAACATTCATCCTTCACGTCTCGGTCTGCAACAAAGCAGCGTTTATTATAAGACCTGTGTGGCAAATCACTCGAATCTTCGCGCGGGTTTGTTTGCTTCAAGAGATGTGAGAAGCGATGTAGACATGGTGGCAGAAATATTTTTAACAATACAATTAGATGATAACGCTTCTTGCTCTTTGTGAGAGTTCAGGGCATTTCATGCACCAACAAGGCGGCGTTACTGCCTCTCATGCACTTACGAGGGGGGTTGTGGCCTGTCAGCCATTTTGTCAGCGCGCAAGAGAACCCCAAGTTATTCTAAAGACCGCTCGCTAATATTTTGCGGCGTTTTGCCCCACTCGTAGCTAGAGTGTGCAATGAAACTCCGTCACTTACAAACCAAGCAAACATTTTCAATACGGCTCGGATTACATTCATGTCATGTCAGATCGATAAAGTTTAACTAGTCAACTGCGTGGCTTGACGCTTGGAATAAGAGCATCAGATTGGTTGAAGTGAGTTTTACGTCCGCATCTGTCCCAGGGAAGTGTTGGGAGGGAATTTATCTTACTCTCACTATAACAAACAACACGTTAAGATTAAGATAAAGAGTCATAATGGCAGTTTCATGCCGGGTGCAAGAGTGATTTCAAACTTGCAGCATTTGACACCGCATTCGGTGCCAGTCAAGTAACAGAATTGTCGGTGCTCAGTTATGAATGTCAAACCGTCAAGTAGTATATCAGTCCATCATATACGAAGATATACTGACATCAGTTAAGACAAGAAATTTGTTAGTGAGGCCATGTAGCTGAATCCAGAGGCCTTCCTTAGTCAATTTTTCAACTACTGTTGGAGGGAGGCGGCAGAGACGACAGGGGAAAAAAAAATAAAGAAAGAAAAAGGACAGAAAATACAAAGAGATGGACAGACAACATTGATTGATGGACGGGGAAAATTGCAGAGACCTATTTCTTGGCACTCAACTGACGAACTGGAGGACTCGGCTAACTGATCGTCAGTGTAGTCCTCCATTTACTCCCCACAGAGTTTAGTGAGCAGAAGAAAGAATTCATAGCCACTATTACTAGTGAGCCCGCATGTTGGCCTACAAGCAATGCATTGAAACTTGCGACTCAGCTAGGCCTAACGCCTTGCAACGGAATTATGGTTCTGGTGCTTGTCTGCGATGGGTCTAAAAGTAGCAGGCCCTACACAAAACTGAGCTATCTGAATGAGAATCAGTGGCAATCTTATAAATGACTTGACTCAAAGGCTTCATTAACCTCTTGCCTCAATATTTAGTTTAGCTATCACAGATTACTTCTGGTTTATGACTGCGCGATGAATAGTGTAATAGCTAACTTTCAATACAGAATGCGTCTGGGAGCTATAATCCCTCCAGTGACAACCCATTGAATTTGTTTTCAGATTATTCCGCGTTCCCGAGGTGGCAAAGTCATTAGGCAGCTTGTTCAATGCAAGCATGACAGTTTCAGTTTCTAGTCACTTTGCCAAATCTGGTTGTCTGCTGCTTTATATTTTAACATCACTTTTTGAACAAAACTACGTATGTACAGATATTCTGATTGAATTAGACATGTAGCTTAAAAAATGATAATGAAAAAAAAAGTTTACAGCAGAGCTGTCTTATAAAAAAAAACACACGCAGTAAAACATAGTCAACAGCATTATGCGGTGGCGTCAGTACCGGCTGTACAAGACCTGTAGGAAAAACAAAAAACAAAAACAAAACAAAACAAAACAAAAAAAAAAAAGCATGAAAAGCCGTATGCGGAAATTTTAGTTGAACGAGATGTGTGATACAAATGGCAAAAAGCAGTAGGCTTGTACAGCAGTGCTGGCCACACGTAGTGAAAACGAATCTGTAAAACGTTTACAGCAATATACATAGCGAACATTAAAAATTTAAAAAAAAAAAAAAAAAGCAGTATAGCAATGATGGCTTTAACAACACACGCCTTCAAGTCAGTAAAAAGCAGTATGTAGACAAAGAAGTCCACGCATGTATTGAAAATCGTGATAGCCGTAATCAGCCATGTTAGCTACACATGCCCAAGGTCTCACAAATATGACTTGGGCTCTCGCACAAATCCACACGTCGCGCTTTCTTTAGCAAATTATGCCGTGGATTGTCCTGAGATACCTGCATTAGACTGTCTCTAAACTGCTACAGTAGCGTGTCTTAAACGTCTGTGACGTAATGCCTTAAAAGTTTTTTTTTTTTTAGTGTAATGTCCTAAAAAGCTTGTCATGCAACGTCTTCAAGAGTCTGTAGTGCCATGAGTCTTAGTGTCATGTGTTGAGGTGTATTCTGATGTAGGCCTATAGAGTCTGAAACAGCCTGGAACGTGATGTAATGAAAAATCTGGGATGTAAGATCTTAAAATGCCATGAATGTGGTATCGTATAAAGGGATTTGATATAATGTTTTCAAAGCCGTTGATGCAATGTCTTTACACTTTTTTTTTTTTTTAAAGCGTGACGTGTTTTAAAAAGGCTGTAGTGTTTCTATAAACTTTGGAGTGTGGTGTCCTGCAAGGTTTAGGATGTACTGTCCGAAAAAAAAAAAGCCAGCGGCGTAGTCTCTTAAAACACGTGAGTGGAAGTGTAGAATGTAGGATCTCAAAAAGTTTGGGGTATGGGGGGGGGGGGGGGGGGGGGGGGGGGGGGGGGGGGGGGGGGGGGGGGGGGGGGGAGTCTACAATGATGTATTTGAAAAATGCACGAGTGTTAGAAAAAAAAAAAGTGCAACATTTGGCGTGAAATGTTTGAAAACCCTTATACAGCACGACTGTAAAAGTTGAAACATTGCTTCGTAAAATGCATGTCGTAAATTGTCTTAAAATGCCAGCTATAAAATGGTCTTTAAATCTAGCATGTAGCGCTTTCAAAATTAATGACGTTTAAATGCCATCAAAAAGTCTCGCGTGTAGTAGTGCATTGCATATCAATGACGCGCATATCTCTTAAAACCCTGGAGACCTTGGATGAAGTTCTCTTAAGCATGATAGCAATTTGAAAAAAAAAAAAAATTGTAGAGTCTTAAATAACCTGGAGTGCTGTGCCTATCGAGACAAATAAAATTTTGGTTGTGGTGTCTGTAAAATCCCAGAAAGTAGCGTCTCCAATGGTTTCGGGTTAATGTTTTAAATCTCAAGGGGTGAAATGTGTACACACACACACACACACACAAGGCTGAAGTATCTTAGATACCTTGATGTGTTGTGACTATTTAACAAAAACAAATAAACAAAAACTGGGATATTGTAGCTTTAATATCCTGAGGTGTAGCGTCTTACAAATTTAGACATAGTGTCTCAAAAAGCATGGGGGTGCGCGTTGTCTTAGACTTTGGTGTAGTATGTAAAAAAGCCTGGAATGTAGCGCTGTAAAAGAATTGCAACTGTCAATTATTGTCGTCAGTTGGGGGCTTAGTAGATAGGTGGCCTGCACATGTTGGATCAGAATAGGCGTCTCTTGACACCACCAAAGTGACTCGGCAGCAATGCAGTGTCTCCTGACGCCTGTGGATTGCCGGTGCCTGGGCTGCGGCGGGCTGGGCCGGGCTGTGGCTATGGACGGGATGTCGGAATAAGCGGCATAGATGCAATGCCACTCAAGTGCCATAGAAAATGGGATAGCAAAAACAAACAAACAAACAAAGAAGTATCTGTCAGGTCTTTTATTTTACGCCTCATTTTTTTTTAAAGTCTCGAGTTTATTCTACTTCTCGAGGGTGTAATATCATCCTTAACCCCCACTTTTGCCCATGCAAAAACACACACACACACACACACACACACACACACACACACACACACACACACACACACTGAGATGTGAAGAATTCAAGAGCCGGATATGTAGTGTCTGTAGGTCACCTGGTATCTAAAAAAAAAAAAAAAAAACAAAACCTCTTTCTTATGTCGTTCAAAAAAAAAAAAAAAAAAAGGCGAGATGTGTCTTAAAGGCGCTGGGATGCATCGGTGGTGAAAGAAAACTCCGTGAAAGAATCGGTGGGATGAGAGGGCTGGTATGTGGAAGGTAGCGTGCTGCTGGAACTACGCATGCTATATATGCTGTAGACCGTGGTGGGCTCGCAAGACTGGGTATCTCCATCAGGACTATCCCACCTTGGCCTTCTTTCCCCTTATCACGTCGTCGGAGGACGAGAATGATGACGGCCAACAGGGCAATGATGGCAGCAGCCCCTAGAAAGCTGAAGGCAATCAACGTGCCTACACCAGTGCTTGAAGAGGATTTGGTGTCCACCTCTTGTAATCATTTTCGTTATATTCGTCACCGTCATCGATTCCAGAATCCTGTGTGACCTTGCCACCTTCGTCGGGTCTACCTGTAGCATCAGGATCGTCATCTGGGCGTGAACTGGTGGATCCTTGACCTTCACTGTCGGTTGCGTTGCAGGTTTCAATGCCTGTAGGGGGCATGCAGCTTCCAGTGCATACTGTCACATTGATGACATGTTCAACAGCCAATTGCTCAAAGCGCTTCCGACCGTATGACTGAAAACAGCGGAACCGTCTACTGCAGCCCAGAATAGAGGATATCCGCAGTCGGAGGATGTATAGCTGGCGGTAAAAGTCTCCGTCCGATTCCTGTGCACCTATTATCTGTCCTGCCGTCTGGTCCCTGTCGTTTGGCGATATGGTGATCCAGCTATTCACGATCCAAGCTTGGAAAGTGGAATGTAACCGCCTGGTCCTACTAACAATGAGGGCGGAGAGACCTTTGCATTGCATGGCCACCACCTCTGAACTGTCATAAGTAGGTTTGACTGGCGCAGGGGCAAACGTTGTGTCGGAGGGGTAGGGCAGCGCAATCATCTGTTTGGTCTGGACTAAACCGCTGTGAACCTGGCCTGAAGGCGAATTTCGATACTGCACGGCACAGAACCATTCATAGCCAAGGTCATACACGTCGACGGGCCACAGAGTCAGAGTCAAGCTGGTGGCGTTGGACGTCAGAGTGTTGTTGCTTTTAGGAGTAAACTTCTTCCCCTTTTTCCGGTATGCAGCTGACTCGTTAACAAACTTCAGTCCTGTCACCAAATAATTATTTCCTTCCACCCTCCCGACCTCCAACTTGTATAAGATACCAATACCCCCTAGTTTGCACACGATCTCCAGTTTATGCTGTTCTCCTAGTTTTATGTAGGCAGGATAAGGGCAAATGGTGAGGTGTCTGTCATCGTAACAGGCACCATGACTACGGTCAAGCACAGGTATCAGTGCGGACAGCAACAACATGTAGCAACTGGGTTTAGTTAGTATGCCGACCATTGTTCAATCCATTGGACGACCAGTTCGTCGTGTGAGGCAAAGAAATGCAACGCCAGCACCAACACGTTCACATTTCACTTCTACAGACGTAACTTTCCGAGATTTTCAGTGCTGCTCGGTCTAACAGGCCATCTTGTTGGGTTTGACGCATTTGACGTAAACAAATTATGACGCGTTTTTGTAGTCCCAGTTCCTATAGAACAAGGAGTACTTTACAATGGGATGGAGAAATGCTGTCTGTGTGAGTCTGTCCGTGGTCAAAATGTGTTCCACTCGCTCTAGACAAAACTTCTGAGCCGATCTTTCTGAAAATTTGTAGGTGTATTTATTATGGGTCACGGATAATGCCCGATATTTTATTTTACCAGAATCGCCGATACTATGGATAAAATGACCCAAAACGATTTTTCTTCTTTGTGGAATATCTCAGAAAATACTTGGCCGATTTATAAGCGGTTTGGATGATCTTGTGACAAATCGGCTTCTTTCCATATGTAAGTGATGTAATGGAGAATGAAGATCTCTCCACGAAGAAGTGAAGCTCCAACAGCACAAGCACAGTCACACCTGCTTGAAGCAACACGAAAAAGAGAAAGAGTGCAGATTCAAACCCCCAAATTTCTAATGTCACAAACACATATTTCAAAACCTTTCAGTGGAGATGTAGAACAGCCAAAAGATCCCACAGTCATGGAAAAGCAAAAGATATACTAAAAATAGCTTTAGATCTAATAACTTTGACGTTACAAGACTCAGGTCCATTTAGTCATAGGACCATGTTCAGGTTCTCAAAACTGAAAACTGATTGGCCTGGGTGGTTTGAGGATGGTGCCAATCAAATCACTTAATGAACAGTTTAGTCTAGGCATTCTGGGTCGTACACTGAAGGTAGTGACGTATACACGTAGTCCCTGTTATCTTGAATACACGTGTACATGTGAAGAGCATGTCTACCAGTCAGCACACGCACAGTCACGCCTGCTTGAAGCAACACGGAAAAGAGAAAGAGTGCAGATTCAAAAATCCCCAAATTTCTAACGTCACAAACACAGATTTTAAAACCGTAAATTTTTAAATATGATGACAGGTAGACATGCTCTTCACATGTACACGTGTATTCAAGATAAACTGGGACTACGTTTATACGATTTGCATCTTGTTATTTTTCCGAACATCATTCTGTATTGTGTAGATGTAGCATGCCCAGAAGTAATAAGCTTATTTTTGTTTGCGTAGGTCTAACAGGTGAAGCGTGCTTAGCATGACATTGACAACGACAACCGCGCGTGTGTATACATCGTGTAGAGATACTTTGTTATCATAACAGCAGTCTTTTCACACACACACACACACACACACACACACACACACACACACACACACACACACACACAGAGAGAGAGAGAGAGAGAGAGAGAGAGAACATGCCCAGGCTAGAGAGACTAACTGGATCATGCCAAATATAAGAGAGAGAGAGAGGAGAGAGAGAGAGGAGAGAGAGAGAGAGAGAGAGAGAGAGAGAGCACAACATGTCCAGGCTACCTACTAACTGGATCATTCAAATATAACCTAAGTCAGTACTTTTGTCTAGATTATTCAGTCATATACCCTTAAGATTCTTAGACTGAGAGTAAATTATAAGCATAACCCACCTCATCACAGACAAATTAAAAATCATGCTCTCTCACACAACATTTTCTTTTCCGTATACAGTCTGTCTCCAATACATACTGTGCAAGCGATGCACTGATGTAGGTACTATCAGACATTTAACAGTTTGATAAGGTCCTTTTTGAGAGAGAGAGAGAGAGAGAGAGAGAGAGAGAGAGAGAGAGAGAGAGAGAGAGAGAGAGAGAGAGAGAGAGAGAGAATACCAGGTATCCGTCTGGTGTCTATGTTTGCTCCAGTTCAAAGAAAGTTCAATATGTTTGGTAAATTATCAGCTGTGGACTGGTTCTTGTGGAAATCGCACTGTTCTATGGCCAGAAAGCCATCTGTTTCCAGTTTCCACATCAGTCGAGAGTCGACAATCTCTTCCATTCATTCACAAAGGCTACTTGTCGGAACAGTCTGCGATAATCAATTCGATTATCAAGACTTCTCCGAGTTTGGGAAGTGGAATAATGAGGGCTTTCCGCATGAGGGCAATAAGTGCTCTGCTGTCAGAACTGTACACTTTTGAAAGAGTTTGGAGACAGTTACGGGACATGTCTCAGAAGCTGGTAGTGAATGTCATCAAAACCAGGAGTAGAATCACTGCATGCTTGAAGACCCGATTTCAATCCATCAAGTAAAAAGGGCATCTGATCGTTAAAAGGTCAACAAGCTTATCTGATGTGGAGTTCGAACCTTGCAGTGTAAATCTGTGGAAACAAATAAGTAATCCAGCCAATAGCAGTAGCATTATGAGTAGAGAACAATACCCGGTCTCATACCACTCTTCCCAGTGATCTCTGGATGATTCTGCCATTCTGGAAGGTCTGCTGTACATTCTCTGCCATCCACTCCTTCCAGTTTTCCCTGTTTATATGGACTTGTTATCACAGCTGTTCCAGACATGATTTGTGGCGTCCTGCCGTGTAGAACTTCGTTGCTGGAGCTTCTGGTGGGTATTGTTTCCTCCAGCAGTGCTAACCGCATGTGCGATTTCCTTGAGCACTTGGTCCTTACCTCCACGTGTACCTTCCTGGATTAACACTGCTTTGCATGAACCCAGGACGTGTTCCACTGCTTGTTTAGCGCGACAGACTGGACACGTAAGATCATATGATTTCCCTGTTTGACAGGGTTTGAATTCGAGGGCAGGAGGCTATACAGAGAACTGATGATGAAGCTGGCGCTAAGTGATGCCATGTGCCATGTCATTCCAGCTGAAACTTCTTTGACGTGCGTTTTTTTTTTTTTTTTTTTTTTTTTTTTTTTTGCATGTAGTCCACTGTCCTTGTTGGCTTTGCTGGATTGCCTTCTGGTTTCTCTCGGCATCCTCTTCTTTCTTCAGCTCTTCTATTACTTCATCTCTCTTTTGTTTCTGTTATGGATCTTAAGTCCATCATGTGCCAAACTCCGTCCTAAGATGTATCCGATGATGTCACGTATAAGATCCCCAAGAAAAGGGGAAGGTTCCCGTCTAGTAGAGGCAAAGACTTGGTGTCGGAGGCCAGTGCTGACAGAGAAAATCCCCCGTCCTTAGTTGGTTCATTGTGTTCCAGGAGTAGGCCTACGTGTTGTGTCACCTTTGACCACCATTTCATTTCTGTTGAGTTCAGTCCCTGTCTCTTGGTCTGCGTGTGACCTGTTAATTCCCCATCCTTGAGGTTTTCCTCTGCAAAGTCCACTGCCTCCTTAACTTTCCATTTTCTATCAGTCTTTAGCTTGGCCAGGTCTAATCTCACAATGAAGGCTTTTATATTATGGGTTGTATATGGGTTATTTGTATTAATTCCCGAGGTGTGCCGAACCTAGTACCTGTACAGATCATGACAGCGTTCAAAATGACTTGTTTGTAACTCGTATTTTTTGCACCCTCTGACCAATCAGGTCGCCTAACTTTGACACTTTGAAATAGACTGTCTCCAGATTACAAAGGTATGAAAATGATTACGTCATTTAAAGGGGAAGAAAGTATCCGCGGAAAAAAAATATAAATATCTGAATAACTGAAGATATCTGAATAAATCGACCAGTGAACAGTTTATTTGCTGCCAGTACTACAGCTTACAGCGTTCGGTGATTCACAGCCACCCCCCCCCCCCCCCCCCCCCCCCCACCACCACCACACCATCCCCACCACCCCCCCCCCCCCACCCCCACCCCCCCCACCACGTCCCCGATTTGTTGTAGACGTATCTGGTAAAAAGACATTGCAAAAACGTCATTCGCGGGAAAGAAAACGTGATTGTGTAACCAACGTAACCAGAAAGACAGAAAGTCTTATTCCTCTGCTCTTAAAAATCTTGCGGGAGATCTAGTGCTAATAAATCGACAGGTTTGGCAGTTTTCATCTGATGCATCTGTTGTAAATAGATTGTCTTTGTTACTTCCGTTTTGTTTAAAGTTGGTTCGTCGATATGATATTATGTCTCCAGCTCTTGCTTGACACTAGCACACCGAGTCCACGACCACACACGCGAGAGTAGAAGAGCAACATGGGAACCACCTTGGCCTTGCATTCACACATACAGAGAAGCCGTTGTTTCACTGAGAGCGTCGATCAGGAACGTCAAGACCAACCGAAAGGAACTCGCGTTTCCCCAGTACAAACACTTAGGAAATCTTGTGGAGACTGCTAGTGTTAATATTGCGAACCATGTACCAAATACGTGATCTCACCCGACATGTGCATGGTCAAACCCAATGTAGTCCAACTCATTATGAGCGTCCTATATATTTGTGACGAACAAGTAGGGTTACTCTTTCTCCATGATGATATTACTTACAAGCCCTGAACTCCAAACGAATGCCGCTAGCGACATCAAATCGCTCACAAGCAGGAATGCCGAAACAGAGTGCACAGAATAACTAAAGAGACAACCCCTGCCCCAAAATAATGTTTAAAGCCTGCCCCTGTACCCAGTGCCAGACACATGTACACAGCAACAACAATTGGAGAAATGAACGAATACAAAGTAACATTTGATTTAGGCTATTTAAGACAGGCACAGTCATTTTGATCTTAAATGTGTTAACAAATGTTATGTTTTGGTCAAACCTAATATGTACTTAGACAGTAGCTCTTCTGTTGGATCGACCTGGACATATTGTGTCAACCCAATACAAGACTAGCTTTGAATGTCGACATAGTGTTCTTCAGGTCAGCATGCAGTGGGTCAACCGTTTGGAGACTTTTTGTTTCTAAACTTAGCCTACTGTTCTTGTGTTTTATTTGCCCAAATGAAAACTATCTTGGATTTGTTTGCTCTACAAAGAGAGAGGAGAGGAAGGGGGAGTTGGAAGGGACAAGTGGCATAATATGTATGGTACTGTTTTGCTCTGGTTGGAGAAGGAAGACAGGGAGATGAATGAGATGAAACATGGATTTTAAATGCATGAAGAGAAGAGAAATGAGAAGAGGGGTCGGGGCATTGAGGGAGCAAGACAGACAAAGATTGGGTAGGGGTTTGGGGAAAGGCTAGAAATAAATGTCAGAAAGAAATTATTGTGGGTGAAATTATATTTTGTTTGCTTAGTTTCGTTTGTAATGAGTACATGTTATCCTCTTTTTTCTGTACATATGTCTTTCAGTGTGCCATGAAACCTGAACTTATTGCTACTCGTATAGCTCTCGTCTTAGCTCTCTCTCTCTCTCTCTCTCTCTCTCTCTCTCTCTCTCTCTCTCTCTCTCTCTCTCTCTCTCTCTCTCTCTGGTGTATTTCCTTTATAGGGGAACTTTGGGGCTTTTTATAGTTCACATTGCTTTTCAGTCTTCAAGGAACTTTGTGCTTTTAAGTTTCATTGTATTGTAATACTCTTTGGCTCTTCTTTTTCCTAATAGAAACAAACAAACAAAAATCAAAATCAAAAGAACCATTCGAGGCTTTTTCCTCGGGAGACACGGCTACTATACTTTTCCCTGTTTATGTTGTCTGTTTTGCTGCCTTTGTGGTCCATTGTTCTGCCTTTGGTTCACAACCTGGTCGTTGTTACTATTCATAAGATGCTAGTTTATTTTGTCTTTGTTGTGATCTGATGGGGTGGAAGTGATTTCATAGTGTACAGGTGGACAATAGCTGTCCATTTTACTTTTTGTCTGTAGTGTAGTGTATGTGATAGATTTTAAAAGTCATTTTTCTTTTCTCAAGTGGCAGGTTTCATATTTCAATTCAACCAAGGCAAGTTGGGAGGATTAAGTTAACTAACACTAGTAACAGGCTCCCTCTGTAAGGCTTAGTCTAAACTAATCTGCTCTTAAGATGTCTTTAGATAAGTTATTTTAGTGTAAATTTATTGTCCATATTTCAAAGATCAAAAATTGAACTATTTTCTTTTTCAAAGTGGTGAAAGCCAATAAAAGGTCAAGTATAGTTGGCTGGGCTAACAGCATAATCATCATCAACTTTATATAAAGAAAAAAGCCCACAGACGCACGCACACACACACACACACACACACACACACACACACACACACACACACACACACACACACACACACACACACACATACACACACACACACACACACAACACAAACAAAGTCTACGACTTTAATAACAGAACAAGTTAAAGTTGGCTGGAAAGATCAGTTTTAGGGTTGCTTTTGAGTTTGCAACTGAAGAAGACAGCTTAAAAAATTAATGCTGCACCATGAGAGATGGTTTTCCACAGTTCAGGGGCACATCTAGATAAAAAAAAAAAGTCCATTCTGAATTTATGGTAATGGTTAATTTTGACCAAGTTGAAGGATATATGTATCAAATGTAATCATGCAGTTAGGGAAAGCGAGAGGCAGTCTTGCTGTTGACTGAGTAGTTGGCAAAGGTGGGTGTCAGTACTATCCTCCATCATACAGCACTTGGCTTGAGTCATAGACTAGGGACCTGCAAGGTTATGTAGTTTGTACCCATCAGAACTCTCAATATAGGGGATTACCGTACACGTACATACATGATGCACATACCTCCTAGCCCCCAACACCCATCTGAGCATCCACCCCCGTTTCCTCCATCTTCCGTCCTACCCAGAGCTGAGACCATTATGGGCAAAGAAGATCAGAACTACGTAGTAAAGTTACATCCATGCATAGTATGCTTCTTTTGAGTGTTGCTCAATTTCCTAACCACTGCTGCAAGTGTCTGTGACTATATCAAGCCTGGTTGAAGCCAGAATTATGAAAGGGAGCATAGAGTAAGAATATTGTCATGCAATTGCAGACCAGACTGTAACTCTGTGGCATCATTTCAATCATCCTTATCCTCACTGACCAAAGTGTGGCTCTTCATGCCTTGCTCTTGTGTTGAGGTCAGTTCCAGTTCCCTCTCCACATCCATGTCTATGATGAGGTCAAGGCAAAGTCATTGGTTCCAGCAAGTCCATGATGACTTTCATTTGAATGAATGTTGTGGCACCCTCCAGAGAAATGGGGGTAAGGATGCTTGCTTAAGCTGGTTCCAGGACATGGCTGGCTCCAGGACATGGCAAGTAGTATTGCCATCAGTAGGGGGCATAGAAGATGGTGTCTGTATATGTTGTATCAGAACAGGCATCACTGTACTCCACTGACATCACTAATCAAAAATGCAGTGTCTCTTCTGATGGGTTTCCTCATGATAACTTAGTATTTCTTGCTCTCTGTAGACTGCTGGGGTGTGGGGGTGGGGGATGGAGGGTCTGGCACAGGAAAAGCCTGGGTAAGCTACTTCAACTTGTGTATGGGTAGCCAGAGTAAGCAATGTGGGAGTAATGACACAATGGGAGCGCAAAAGATGAGACAGGAAACCAGGACAGTGGTCATTAAATTGCAGCACAGTTATGTGAGTATTCTGCCTGAGACTAGTGGTCTCTGTGTAATTTTTTTTATAACTGTAAAAGTGTGACGTGATGGATGGAGGTGTGAGAAAATGTTAAACTTTAAATGTGATTGAAGAATTTAGTTTCTTTGGAGCAGAGATTCAATGTTGCAAGAGAGTAATAGTGTTATTTTGCAATTGATTATTCTTAACAGTTATGGTACGATTTATGCTGATATAGCATGACAGATTTTGTGTGTGTATTACACAGTATATTGGTTTTATTTTCCTTTTCAGACTGCCAGCTCCATAATGCCATCTGGAAGTAGTTCACGGAAAAGAAATCGCAATAGTAGTACTCCGCAAGAAAAGTCTGTCACCTGTGCAGAACAACAGGATGGACTGTCATTGGCACAGAGGTCTAAGCGCGAGTCTGTTGCCAGCAAAATTAAGAAACGGATGCTTGAAGAATCAGTCCAACGCCATCCAGATGGGAAATGTTACATGTCAACAGGGGAACAACAGTCATCACTGGATGGTGAGCTGAGTTTATCAGTAATTAAATATTTACAGGTGTGTCTGGTCTTCGTCGTGAAATACATGTTTTAAGTCGGGACGGAAGACTGGAGTTTACAGTGTAATCTGTGTAAAAGACTTGGTTACTTATCTGCAGCATTACACATGCACATGTTCATGCTTTTATTCACGTGAATACTTGCATATACACTCTCACATTCATTGACAGACTTATGCACACAAATACATGCTCACATACATATGAATATGTATGTTCACTTGCGTGCATGCATGCACACAGAATATATGCTGCTAGAAGTAGATCAGTATAAACAAAACTTATGAAGAGGCTTGAGGCAATCAGTCTTGAAATTGTAGCAGTATAATGATAGTTGTGGTTGATCAGTGTATGTAGACTGACAGAAAATAAGTGACATCAAGGTTGTATGCAAATAAGATACGGAAAATACAAACGGGTATAATATGTGGAGCCACTGGAAGTGATGAAAACTGAAGGCAAAGTTTGAAGAATGCTTTTCCTTCTATACACTGGAACTGAATAATACTCAAAATTGTGAGAGAAAAAAGTGCATAGAAAAATTCGTCATTTTTTACAAATACTTTCCAGTTGGTTGAAATGGAATCAGATTGTTCATAGATCTTTCTGAACAATTTTTAATTGTCTCAGCTGTCCTGAAAAAAAAAAAAAAAAAAACCGATATATTAGCTCAGAAGATATATAAAGAAAGATAAATTTTACTGAAATGTGCCATCTGGAGCAAAAGAGAGTGGGATGGGATGTGTTTGGGTGGGGTGATGTAGTGTGGGGAGGGGGAGGGGGATGGAGAAGGGACGTTTAACATTTTGATTGGTTACAGACAGCAGCAGGAACATGTTCTGCAACTTTGAGGCCAGAGCGTGCATGCCATTAGTGCCCGCCACCCAGATCTTTGAACGTCTTCAGCAGAGTCGGAGCCTCACCCACTATCTGTACACAGCCAGCCTGGGCGTGGACTCAGCAGTCAACAGAAAGGTAAGCATCTCAGTTGGCAGCACACAGGGCAAAAGATAATGGTCGTAAAATGGTCGGTGGTTGATCAGACAGATTCTTGCAGGCAGTGTCATGGCCCAGCTGATAGAGAGGGGTGCTGTCCGGGGTTTGTCCTCGCAGAAAGAAAAAAAATTCTTGGCCTTGTCCAAATATTTGAATGAAAACTGCTTGTGTTAAAAAAAACAAAAAACAAACAGAAACATATCAACCAAACTGTGTACAAGAATTTAAAACATACTTGCCTAATCATTAATGCATACACAATCGTTAAAAAAAAAAACAACTGATTGTCAACCAGATTGTGTACAACAATTTAAAACATACCAGCTTTATTTTTTACACTCTTATGGCATATAAAACTAGATTTTTCTAAGGGTACAAGCCGCTGTGTTACCAGAAATTTCCTAGTTTTTAAATCACACTGGTGGTAGAAGTAAACACTAGTGAGAACTTGACAGCAGAAAGGACTTCAGAAAACAACTCCCCCTCAGACAAGTATTGTAGCCCTGAACTACTTACATTCTACGGGTGCCAGGGTGCATTCAAGATGCTGCTTCTAGATGTCATATTTCGGGGGGGGGGGGGGGGGGGGCACTGACAGGATTTCAAACCAGGGACTTCTGAATGGATGGGTGTCATAACATGTAGCCATTTTAGATGGTTGTCTTACCCACACCAGTGTGGGACACCTGTTCTAAGTTGGGAAATCAAAGCCTTATGAATTTCACTTTTGTTCCCCGTCTGCAAGATCCAGCTTGAACTCTTTTCGGCTGCCTCTGCCATTGCCTTCACAGTCTTGGTCCTCATCTAACCAGAAATATAGCTGTTTCATGAGATAATAAGATCACGAGCATACAAGCCCCCATTCTCCAACCTCAAAGGTGAGGACAATGGTTTGGAAATTAAATTTCCTCAGACTGCTGGCAAGACTAACATACTTTTCAGTGTTATACTATAAATGTGAGTTTGATCCTTTTTGCTTTTGGTTTCAGTGTTATACTATAGATGTGAGTTTGATCCTTTTTGCTTTTGGTTTCAGTGTTATACTATAGATGTGAGTTTGATCCTTTTTCCTTTTGGTTTCAGCATTATACTATAGATGTGAGTTTGATTGGTTTTGCTTTTGGTTTTCAGCGTTATACTATAGATGTGTGAGTTTGAGCCTTTTTGCTTTTTGTTTCAGTGTTATTCTATAGATGTGAGTTTGATTCTTTTTGCTTTTGGTTTCAGCGTTATACTATAGATGTGAGTTTGAGCCTTTTTGCTTTTTGTTTCAATGTTATACTGTAGAAATGAGTTTGATCATTTTCGCTTTTAGTTTCAGTGTTTAACTGTAGTTGTGGGTTTGATCCTTTTTGCTTTCATTCTGCAGAGCAAGTTCGATCAGAATCGATTGTTTCTGATGAACTTGAGTGAAGCGCAATATCTATTCTCATGCCACTCTCTTGAAGATATAGGGAAGGTTTTCCCATTCTAAAAGGTCTGCAATATAGGCCTAGTCATCCAGTCCATCCAGTGAACCCCACTTCCTGCCATGTGGAATGCTGGTGCTGGAGTGGTGGGGGTGTGGTACTTCCTCTGGCAGTGCTACCTGGAAGTGTGATCTCTTCCAACACTAGGTTGTGTCTCCGTGTGTGCCTTCTTTGGGTTGGTGCTGCTTTGAACGAACTCATCAAGACATGTCCCTGTGTTTAATTGCCTGACAGTGTGGACGTGCAGGGTGTGTCTGATTTTGCGCATTTCACTGGGGTTGAATTCGAGGGTAGAAGATCATACACAGCTCTCATGATGAAGCTGATCCTGAAATGTACCTTGCGACATCTGTCATTTTAAAAGAGAGTTCATTGGAGTGCAGTTTCCCATCTTAGTTCACTGCCTGTGTTGGCCCTTCTGGACTGCCTAGGCCTTGCTGGACTGCCTAGGCCTTGCTGGACTGCCTAGGCCTCGCTGGACTGCCTAGGCCTTGCTGGACTGCCTTCTGGATCCTCTTGAATATTTTCCTTCCTTCAGCTTCTGTATTGCCATGTGTCTGTCCAAACCGCTATGATTTTGTTGACAGTGCTACATTTTGTGACAAAACGCTATGAAAAAACCCGCTCCACAGACTCAACAGTGTTTTTAATCAGACCTCATATAGTATAGCTCTTTAGACTGAGACTTATGTCATAAAAAAATGGCCAAGCTGCAAGAAAATTGCTATGAAAATTACTATATCAAAAGAGTAATGTAAATAATGTATGTTTTGTGGAACACGAAGCACAAGATGCATGTATGTCATAATGCTTGGACTCAGTCATATTTTCATAAGAAGTTGCCTGGGATAATAGCAAGCATGAATTTGACTGGATGTTGTTTACATTGAAAACAAAGTGGCCTCAGAAAATAAAGGAAGTCCAAGTTACAATGAATGGTGTAAGATACTGTTTCAGCACAAATTTAACAGATATAGATTATCTTTTTAAGTAGAACAAATGATAAAGCAGAAATGGTAGAGTTGAAAATCTCCCTTAGTCGTTGGCTTTTGAGGTTTGTAATGAAGCTGTGTGTTTGATATACAAAACAGCAGACCTACGTGGAAAAATTTTCAAATTTCACATGTTTGTTCTAAGTCATAAAAACTCAATTACTAGGTTGCCAATGTGTGTAGTACCTACAGGGGTGACAACTGAAAAAAGAACTATCAGATAACAGCCCAGAAATTACCTTTCTTTAAGACATGACTGATATGAGACATGCTCTGACCATGCAAATGGGTAGAGGGGAGTTACTGATGATATTCTGGAATCCCAATTTGAGGTCCCTAAAATGCACCCTCTTTCCCCCATCAGAAGAATAAAGTCAAAAGTGTTTGGGTGAAATATATTATTTGCCACCAATGGATATGAGTTTGACAAGCTAATGTGGTGCTTCTGTTAAATAACTTTCTGTCATGTCACAAACTCATACACACACACACACACACACACACACACACACAGGCACACACACACACACACACACACACACACACACACACACACACACACACACACACACACACACACACACACACACACACACACACACACACACACACACTCAGGCATACACACACACACACACACACACACACACACACACACACACACACACACACACACACACACACATTCACAGAGATCACAAACAGTTAATAGAGTCGAACTGTTGCAGAGTGTACTGAACCCTGTGGTGAGAGAACTTCACAACCTGCACCTGTTCCGAACAGCCAGCCCATTCAACCGCCGTGTGACGGCTCTGGAGTGGCATCCCTCCCAGCCCAATATGGTGGTCGCTGGCTCCAAGGGAGGCGACCTGATCTTCTGGAATACCTTCAGCACAACTTGAATGATCATTTTATTCAGGGGGTGGGATGTTCTCCCTCTTTTCTTTGAAGATGGATGCATGCATTTTTTGCACATTCTCATGTGCGTGCATATAATGTTTCTGCCTTTTCACATGTACATAGTCACATACTGGCATGCATGCATGCGCTTAAACGTACACCTCACATACATGCACAAAGATTGACTCTCATTATAGTGTATACACTCATACATACATACATACACACACACTGTCATTGTCTTACACACACACACACACTCACACTCTCACACACATACATGCATGCACACACACACATACACACACACACACACACACACACACACACACACACACACACACACACAAACACAAAGACTTGCTCATATATACACACAAACACACACACATGCACACAGGTACACTGATACACACACACACACACATACACACACACATTTTTATTCATTCTAGGGTGACATACCTTGTATATATGCACACTCACTGGGCTCATTTTGCATAACTTACAAGTACTTAAAAGTTAAGACTTGAAAGCAAAAATGTGTAAACTGACTTCATTGCTGTGTGGTAAAAAGAGGAGAGAGTCTCAACACTTTGCTGTTTCGGCATATAATAGTACCAGAAATATTCATAAAATGCTACCTCTACGACTAAAAACGTACGATTAGACTTCCCAGCATTTCATTTTCACTTCCAAAATGTCTCATGACTTTAGACCTTCTAAAGACAAGGTATGTTTTATGGAAAAAAAAAGTCTTCTTCTCACACACACACATACACATGCACACGCACATGCACACGCACACACACCATCATACACACATATACACACACACACATACACATTCACACAGATTATCATACATTAAAGGTCCTTATGTAGATCTAGCAGCTCTGACTTGCAGATATTCTATTAAATCAGAGACAGATTTGAGACATTGTAGAATAAATGATGCATCTTTCACAATCTTGCTCGAATTTCCCAACCAACGCTGCAGGTGTCTGAATCTTCTGGGCCTGATTGACCCCTGTATATAGTCTGAAAGGAAGTGTACGGTCCTGTCATGTTTTGTTCTCTCAGATTGAAATGGAACTCCATAGAATCATTATGATCATCCTGATCAGCATAGATTGTCCTTCCATTCACCACAATATGTTTTGTGTGTGTGTGTGTGTGTTTTCTTGTTTGGGTAAAAACAAACAAACTAACAACAACAAACTTTGTCGGAATAGTTTTATGCTTTCTGCTGTAAAGTTCAGTGTATAATTTGTCATTAGAGCGTACTGTGTGTGTCTGTAGATAGGTCCTGGAGGGTCCATAAAGGCACTTAAAATCTGGCCCTGGAACGGTGACAGGGTGCTGACGGCATCTGAGGATGGGCAAAGTGATGCTAAGGGACTGGGAACAGAGGCACTGCCAGATTTTATCAGACACCTTCAACTCCTATGAGTGAGTCTTGTCTCTTTTGTGTGTGTGTGTGTGTGTGTGTGTGTGTGTGTGTGTGTGTGTGTGTGCATGTGTGTGTGTGTGTGTGTGTGTGTATGTGTGTGTGTGTGTGTGTGTGTGTGCATGTGTGTGTGTATGAATATGAGTGCATTCGTATGGGGATGGGATAGGCTACATGGGAGGACTGTTGGGAGTGCAATACATGTGTTAGTGAGGGTGAGCGGGAAAATATTTTTCAGTAGAGCAGAGACTGGCAGGACCTGGTGCAGTACAGGCATCACACATCCTGGCTTGGAGTTTTCAACAACAACAATCAAGGGAAAGAATCAAGGAAGAGATTTTTCTGCATTGTGCATTTTGGGATGAGACAGATGTTGAGAATGTACTTTGATGAATGTGACGTTATGTCACTGGATGCTTTCAGAGCTTATTTTAGGCCAAGCAGGTCTTTTGTTTGGTTTTCATTTTACCAGGTTTTCCACCAGGACAATCATGACGATCAGTTGGTTTCAGCTTCTGGTACTGCTGTGTGGATGTGAGTGCGGCCAGGAAGGCGGTGGTGACTGGGGACAATGTGGGGCAACACTGTGCTTCTGTCTTCTGATGGAAAGAAGGTACATAGCTGTCCCCTACAACGCTGCTCCTATTTGTTCTTGTGTGTGTATGTGTGCGTGCATGTGTGTGTGTGTGTATATGTGTGTGTGTGTGCGTGCTCGTGTGTGTGTTGTATGTGTGGGTTGTTGTTCTTCAGTTTAACGTCTTCCCACTTAACGTGATTACAGACAGAGTGCGTGCGTGCGTGCGTGCGTGCATGCGTGCTCCTACTGGACTGCGTAATAAATGTGGGCATAATGAACTAAGAAAAGCATAATTATTTAACATTTTAGGTAATGTCAGTGGTGTCGATCTATCATTTGAAATATTAGTATTGGCCTTGTGCACTGTATTCTTTGCTCTCGGACAATCTAGTAATAGGTGACTTACACTAAGAATTTCCCCCACATACGCATTTAACATTTTTGCTGTATTTGGTTCGAAGTGAATTCAAACGCATCCTATGAATTAAGGTTACTACCTCTCTAGATATCGGACTTACTAATTTGTCTAATTGCGTCTTGGGGTGAATGTCAGGATTTGGTCGTATACAGTTGTGATAATATTGACTATCTGTGTGTCTTCAATAACCTTTTGAAACTGTTAAGAGATGCTTTATTAATCAAGGTATAACATTCTGATAGGTCTAACGGAATGTTCAGTGCAGTCGTGCCTTCAATATTTCGAGCTGCTCTCCGAGCAGCTTGATCAACTTTCTCATTTGTTGAGATTCCACAATGTGAGGGCACCCAACAGAACGTCACATTTATTCTTTTCATCGATAGGAGATGTGTCACGTAATTAATTTCTGTAATAGTTTTACAAACGATTTTTTGAATTTAAAGACTGTAAGGCAGAAAGAGCTGACTTTGAGTCACTGCACAGTAAAAGTGGACAATTTTCTATGGAAGAATTTAAAAATGCTTCAGGGACATCAGAATAGCAACTAATTCTGCAGTAAAAATTGACAAGTGTATGCCAAGATAATATAATTTCTCTACTTTTAATTTTGGGTATTATAAAAGCTGCTCCTGTTCTATGGTCATCTAACACTGAGCCATCTGTAAAAATTTGAAGATGATCCTTATACTGATTTTCCAAATGAGAATTTACATAATATTTTAAGAGATATGGTGGATCGTTTTTGTTTAGTTTCAGTATAGTTGTGTCATAATTTGCTTTGGTTTGTTTCCATTTGGGAATGGGTGGAAGGGACGAGTTGACAGCTATTTCACTTTGGTTAATGTTGGTTTTTTTAAGAAGAGTAGATGTGTATGACTGAATAGATTTAGTTGATTTTACGTCTTTTTTGCTCTTTTAGCAAAATCTGTCTCTGAATTGAGAGATACTTCATTTGTACAGTAACTTTTCTGTGAAAGGTTCTTTAAAACAAATTTAGAGGCGGACACTTTTCGAAAACTGGTTCAAAGGTAAGATTCCAATTTCATTATAAGTCCCAATGTTACATGCATGTGTGGGAACTCCAAGAGCAAGTTTATATGCTTTGCAGTCTACACTTTGTAACTTATTAAGTAGATGCTGTGGAGCACTAAAGAACACTTCTTGAGCATAAATCAATCTAGAGCGCACAAGAGCCGAAGATAGGAGTGTTAAACTCTCTTATCTTGTCCCCATTTTTGTTTGCTTATGATCTTTAGAAAATATAAACTTTTTCTTGCTTTATTCAAAATATATTCAATATGTGGGTTCCATGAGAGTTTTGATGTTAAATATATTCCTAAGAATTTAACAGATTTGACGTATTGTAAGACTGACCCATTCAGGGTAAATTGTGGTGGAAGTTTCTCTGGGTCATATCCAGAGTTAAAAAGCATTAGATTTTTTTTTTCTGCCGAGAGTGTCAATCCATTTTCATGTAAGAAACTACTGATTTTGTTTAATTCGTGTTGATATTTGATCTTTATGTAATTTAATGATCTTAATGGGGTTTTTCTTTTCATAGTGACTTTCATCCACAGGCATATGTTGTCAGCAAATTGAACTAAAACTATGTCTTTGGATAAGTCTTTTGTTATATCTGCAATTAGGATATTAAATAAAATTGGAGATAATACTGATCCTTGTGGAAGACCCATTTCCAGTGTTCTAGTGTTGGAATATGTATGTGTGGGTGTGTGGGTGTGCATGCGTGCATGTGTGTGTATATGTGTGTGTGTGTGCGTGCTTGTGTGTGTGTTGTGTATGTAGTAGTAGTAGTATTTTAATTT